>CM076578.1:260704877-260906070 GCA_034641835.2 Pinus albicaulis
GTGCCAATACAACTAAAGGGATTTTGCAATCTTTGGCTCTCACTTTGTTACAGCAACATGGTGTGGTCTCTATTTGCCATAATATGTATTTTATCTTCGTTATATGGTGTGGATGCTTTTTATCGGAGGTACAATGTATGCATCTCTCTATGGTGTGATGTTCTCTCTGCAACATGGTATGATACGTTGGAATATAGACGGCACGTCTCTACGTTAATGAGTCTCAGTTCATTTCTTATGGTCTCGACATAAGACTAATATAAGTTGCTCTGCATCTTGTATGCATAGTTGCTCCGCATCATTTCATGTATGTTTCCTTTGTAGTAATATACAATTTCTCTCATGTATATCGATAGTATCTCTTCTATACAAAACATTTGTGTTATCATCTTCATATGTACGTCGATCAGTAGTATCATATTGTAAGCAGAACAATGGTATGGCATTGTATATAGAATAGGGGAAGGGTATGTTTTAGAGCAATACATTATATGTCTTAAGCTCTAGCAGTAGATAAACATGTATGGTCTAGAATCTCTTTTATATAATGCAGAGCATTAGTGGTATCTATAAAGGAAACCATATTCCTTGTATATGCAAAAATGTGGCAGTGTTGGTATTATGTAGCAAATAGTCTCGACATTATGATTGATAAATGTATGGCATCTCATAAACCCTAATCATGGTAGATGAAAAGATGGGACAACTTTAGTATGTCTCAGAGTATTGATCTTAGCACTCTAGCAGTATCTTGGCATCTTTACAAAACGGAAGCAGTGATGCCATCTATTTGTTGCATCCTTAATTTGATATGACAGGTTATTGATAATTGTATTGCATAATTGCTCTGACAATAAGACTTGTTCACAAACGAATTTGTGAACAAGTCAAGTATAGGCCTTAGGTAGCCATTTGATTGGTGATCATCTCTCTCTCTCTTACCCACAATTCTTCTCTCTATTTTCAGTCCATCCAGCTTAAGCTTGCCAACTAGGGCTCGATGCAAATCTAGTGAGTTTTGGTGGGTGGAGGGTCTTATCATCAAGGGGATAGCATTTGCTACAAAATCTATCCTTAGGTAGCCTATTGCCCTTTGTACTTTGTATCTTAGCTGAACAATTCATGAAATCTAATAATAGAAGAAGAAGAATTTCCGAGTTTTCCCCTTTTGGGGTATTGATGATGTTGTTCTTTCTTCACAATTGCATATGTAGATAATGATGTTATGGGGTGAATGAATATGAAAATAATGAAAAGTATGCAATTATCAAAGCAAAGAACAATTCAGCCTTCATAAAATTTAACAAGGGCATAAAAAATTTGGCCTCCTTAAAAGCTCTTTGGTCGATCTAACGCATTGAGGACTCCATACTCCCAAGGAACAAGGAACTGGTCCATTTGGTTGGTGATCGTCTCTCTCTCTCTCTTACCCATAATTCTTCTCTCGATTTTCAGTCCCTCCAGCTTAAGCTTGCCAACTAGGGCTCGATGCAAATCTAGTGAGTTTTGGTGGGTGGAGGGTCCTATCATCAAGGTGATAGCATTTGCCACAAATTCTATCCTTATGGTGGGAATCCACCTCAATTTCATCCATAAACTTTCATGCCCTAGTTGTTTTCCCATGAGGGAAACCCTGGCTTTGTCTTGCTTAACTTAAGGACTTTCTTGAAGGTTTCATGAGTGTTGACCTTGTTCATATATATTATATTGGAAACCTTGTCTTCTACCCTTACCTTTGGATTCTCCAACACACATCAAATTACTCAAACCCTAGGTCTTGTGCTTAAATCCCTAGGTCTCTATATAGAAAGCAAATTGCCTCCAAAGGGAGTGTGAAACCATTGTTGTGCCTTTCTTGTAGAACCCCTAATCAAGTCACTTCATGCTTTGTGCTTAGAATATTTACCTTAGGTGACCCCCTCCATAAATCTAGGATTGATGGTGTATAACCATTTTGAGAATTGTTTGGGCAATAAATTAGTGCATCCATTGAATAATTTATTCACCAAAGTTTTGACATATGTAAGAAAGTGGACTGCAGAATTAACACAACCACAGCACAAACTACAATACTAGATTTCATTCAGACACAATCTTGACTTTTTGCACTTGCAGACATTTTAACTTAGCAAACTTGGACACAAACCACACATTCATTACACATATATTGACATGATGAATTGGGCAGCAAATCAACCCCAGATTTTGTATTAATAAAGTAAAATGTACAGCAAAAATATGAAAAGCAAGAAGCTATAGCAACTATCCAACCAACAGATCAAACTCTTTACATAGTCATGAAGAGTAAAATAATCTAGCTAAGTGTGGGCAAAGCATTCAGATTATTCATATTCTTTAGGTTACAATAATAGTATGAAATTTGGGGAAGAACGAGAAATGGAAGGTAACAAATTTTAGTAGTTGAGTTGCAATCTGCACCATATTCTAGAACAGCTAATATTTCTAGCTACAAGACCATGTTGCCAAGTTGGACCAAAAAAGTCACAATAAAATTTAGATAACAGATACAAGAGAATACCAGGAGTATCTTGAGGTCAATTGTATTCAGGTCGAAGCCGTCTTGTAAGACAATTCTATCCACGAGCACCTGTACGGATACACATCTTCATCTCATAATTGTTTGCAATGGAGTCCCAAACAAGCATATCTTCTCAGTAATGCATGAGATGTCTAAAATTCTGACAAGCTCTCTTGAAGCAGATATACCCACATCACATTTTCTTGAAAACCCCTTTAGGAGCACATAAACATTTTGTATCAACATGGTTGCTTTATAGCTCGACTCATGAAATATATTAACCAGAGACTGCAAACTATGAAAAAAAATATTTAACACATTATATGCAGAAGTACATTCTATGTTAAAACAAAAGATCTTCCTTAGCCTTACCCTGCCCCCACGGAGCCTGAGAAATCTTCCAAAGATGACTTGTTATAGCTCTCACTCGTTGAATCTAAAAACGGAACCAAAAATTATTATTAAAGATATAAAACAAAACCAAAACCAAAAATATTATGAAAAATAGAAAACAGATTCCAATAAACCGATAAGTAAACCTGATTAGTCTCGGCATCGAATCCAAAACTTTGATTCTGGTATGGGTTTACTCCTGATGTACTAGCTCGTAGTTGAGAAGACGAGTTGTTAGGGCACTTTTTCCTGATTCTGAAATTTGGGGCAATCCCTTCTCGGATGGGATCTGTTCATTCTCAATTTGCCTAGTGCTTGCAAATTTGGGCTGCCATCAAATTTGCCAACCCATGTCATGTGATAAATTTAATAGGCTAATATTAAAGAAACTGTCACATATAATAAATTATATTAAAAAGATATCTAGAACCCTAAATAGGTAAGAAGGAAAGATATTAATGGTCTCTGCAACTATATTATGAAAAATACAAAATAGATACAAAAAAATTGATAAGTAAATCTGATGTGTGTCGGCATCGAGTCTGGAACTATGGGTTTACTCCTGATGTACTAGCTCCTAGTTGAGAAAACAAGGAGTAAGGGCGCTCTTCCACATTCTGAAAATTGGGGGGATCGCTTCTCGGGGATCTGTTCTTTCTCAATTGCCAAGTGCTTCCAAATTTGGTGCTGCCATCAAATTTGTCAACCCCTGTCCTCTCATAAATTAAGTAGGCTGATATTAAATAGTCCGTCACATATTATAAAAACATATTAAAAAGACATCTAGAACCCTAAATAAGTAAGAAAGAAAGATGTTAATGGAGTCTGCAACGAAAATGATCGCATAGTTTTTGGACCAGAAAAATACTCTCACGCAGAAATTAAACAGATCCTTCAACATCATTCTTAAAACAAATCGCATTTTAATTTAAAAAATTAAACCAAAGATACCTGACTTCGTTTCGACCATGGTATCTGTGGTATTTGCGTCGGTTGCTTTGTGCCATGGTATCTGTGGTATTTGCTTCGGTTGCTTTGTGCCATGGTATCTGTGGTATTTGCGTCGGATGCTTAATTTCTCGGCTATTAAACCGAAAAAAGAACCATGAAAACAGGAGAGAACTATGAAAACATGGGAGGACAAAATACAAAAACAAACTCAAAATCGCACGGCCATGCTAACACAACCAAAGAAAAAAAACCCAAAAATGGCAACAAGGAAAAAATAAAGAAAAGTAAAAAGAAAAAAGAAAAATACTACAGACACAAGTCGCACTCTGTAAATCCAACAGACAATCATGATCCAACTCTGAGTGCATGGGTAGTGAATTGATCAAAAACGTGCATCAAATTCTGGTCGTCCATGCGTCCATGTGCTGAATCCATATCAAACCCTGCTGCTGGTGGTCCATGCGTCCATGTCTTGAATCCATATCAGACCCTGCTGCTCGCCAACTGAGGACATTCACATCACCCAACGCTGCCGCTCCTCTCCCCGCCAAACTCAGCTTCCAAATAGCGTCGCCATAAATGAAGAGCGGGCGATTTTATAGTTGTGTGTTTTCATTTTCATAAATTTTATGTTTTTTTCAAGTGTCATATCCGTTATTGCTTTTTTCCAGATTAAAATAAATAAATAAATAAATAAAATCGTGGCTTTAAACATTTTGACACGTCATCAAATTCAAATTTTGAAGAATGACACGACTAACGCACTATTCCTTGGGGTGTGCTGTGTAATTAGTAAAATTTGAATTCTATGGTGTGTCAAATTTTTTCTTTTTTCCCAAAGTCCAGGTAATGAGACTATGGAGTGTATTACTCAGTTTTTGTTAGTATAGTGTCTGTGTATTATGAATAATGGGTTGTTTGATGATGCGTCGAATTGTTTTCAGTCACAATGGAAGGTTACAAGGAAAGAAACAATAACGAATTTGATACCCACGTTCAAAAAAAAACGAAAAAATAAAATAATTTATTATTGTAATACATTAATTTTATTAAAAATATATTTGTTAGTAAAAATTATTATGATATATTAAATTAGTAGAAGTTTTTTAAATTGTTTTAATGTAATAAATTTTTTTTTTTTCATCATACTAAATTTAGATACGATTTATCATTTACTTGGAATTCAAATAAATTATATCATTTACTTGCAATTCAGATAAATTAGATAAACTATTACAAAAGAAATTATGATATAATATTAAAAATTATTTTGAAAATATTTTAAATTTTAAATATAAATTAAAAATAATTTAATAAATAATATGGTAAAAATAATTTTATGTCCAATGTAATTACAACCTAAAGGTTTTGGAAAATTACTATCATCACAAAAGCATGAATTCAAAAAATAACAGGTTAAAAACAAAAAAAAAAATTATTAGATAATTTTTATTTATAATTAAATTATTAATTTTAATATTTTTTTAGCCGTTTCGATTTTTAATTTTATTGATAGAACTATATATATATATATATATATATATATATATATATATATATATATATATATATATATATATATATATTTAAGATAGAATTTCAATATATTAATATATTGTTATAATTAAATAATATTTTTATTTTGAAAAATCAATTAACGATATTAATTAAAATAAAACTTGTTATTTATAGTGACATAGAGGATAGTGCTTTCATCGCTCTCGCGCGCGCTGGCTCTGGTCCTCCGCTCTGCCTCCCACTGTGCCCTCTGATCGCGTCTGGGCTGCTGGCAGCTCCAGCGCGCCCTAGCTTCGTCTTGCTCGGCCTGCTCTGGGACAGATCTAACCATGGATGACCGCAGGACTCCTGATCCCCCTCCGCCTCCGGAGGTTTCTACATTTAGGGCAATGATTGCTAATGCTCCCAAACGCCCTCCATCTTTGTCTCATCAGAAATTTGTGAAAAAAAAAATGGACTCAATCCCCACAGTGGCTCTTCCTGAAGGAGACACCTGCAAATCGGCGCTGAATCTGGCGGAGTGGGGCCTTATAGGCCAGTTCACGGGTCTCTGGCCCTCTCCCAAATCTGTTGAGGACTGGACTCAAAGGAACTGGAAGCCTTTGATCAAGGAGGGAGTCAATAGCTACCTCGTAGGTAAGGGTTTCTTTGTGTTTGTCTTTGAAAACCCGGAAGATAAAGGATTAATCTTCAGAAACGGACCATATTTCATGGGCCCTCAGGGCCTTTACCTAAACAAATGGTCTCCTGACTTCGACCCCTCCCAGGATGTTCCCACGGCTGTCCTGGTCTGGGTTAGACTCCCTCACTTGCCTCTCCACTGTTGGAATCCAAAATCTCTCCAGACAATAGGAAATGCATTGGGAAAATACATAGATCAGGCGGCAAGAAAGGATCAGTACTCATGCGCCCGCATCTGTGTAGAAGTAGATCTCGAAGAAGGATTACCGGAAGCTATCAAGCTCATTGTTGCTGGGTGGACGCATGTCCAAGAGCTGGACTATGAACAGCTGCCATTTAAATGTAGGCATTGTCACGGGCACGGTCACTTTGCAAAGCACTGTAAGAAGAAGGCTGAGGAACAGGCAGATAAACAAAATGGGGAACAATGGACCCTAGTCCATAAAAACACTAGCACAAAAAAAGGCACAGGTAAAGGAAATATGACAGGAGGTCAACCAAGCTCCAAAAGCAATCAAGAAGCGGAAGCACCACCAAATGCACCAGAAAGAGAGCAGGACATGCAAGCCAACCTAAATCGGGAGAATGAGGAACAGCCGGCCCCTTCTCATCCAAATAAAGAGAGAGAGGAAACAACTCAGATGGAGGAAAATCAAGGCTCTCCCACTAATCCTTCCTACGCAGAAATAGCAAGGAAAAAACCTGTGGTTAGTTCTAGTTCTTCCGAGGATGAATTCTACGAGCGCCCTTCCAAAAAAGCAGGAAGGAAATCTCGTAAAGAGAAGAGGGAAGAAGAGGCAGAAAGACTCAAGATTCAAGGAAGTCAATCCACAATAGAAATGTCTATTGGGCGAAATATCAGACTAAGGCCTTCCAAGGGAGGCCCCAACCCCCCTCTTTGTAAATAATGAAACTCGTCTCTTGGAACTGCAGAGGTCTGGAGAACCCCTCTAAAATAGAAGCAGTCAGGGACCTATTGAAAGCAGACCCCTCAGACATTCTTATGCTCCAAGAGACCAAAATAGAAGGGCAGACCCTTCTAGAGTTAGGCAGAACAAAGTGGAACAAAAAAGCAGGAAAAGCAGTCAGCTCAAGGGGAACCTCTGGAGGGTTGGCAACACTTTGGATGGACGACCTCTTTCAGCTGCTAATGTCCCATGAAACCCAGCACTGGATATACACTGAGCTGAAGCATAAGGCAAGTAAGTTGTCCATCTCTCTCTTCAATCTCTATGTTCCGGTGACTTATTCTGAAAAACGAGAATGCTGGGATACACTTATGGCCTTTCTTGAGCAGACCAATCCCAGCAACATCATTCTTGCCGAGGATCTGAACATTGTTCTGAAAGCAAAAGAAAAGAGGGGGGGAAACAGCGCCAGAGACCCTATGTTGGCCAAGGTTGAGGAGATCACCCAGCTCTGGGACCTTCTTGATTTCAGGCCCATTCGTGGCATTTTCACATGGTCAAATAATCGGGTTGGTTCGGAGCACATTTCTGCTCGATTAGACCGTTTCTTGGTGCAAAGTTCCATTATGATGAACAAGAAAATATCCACCAAAATTTTGCCCAAGCTCTCCTCAGACCATAAACCCATCCAGCTCCATTTGGAAGATGAAGAAGACTTGGGTCCGCTTCCTTTTCGATTCAACCCACTCTGGATCGAGAGAGATGGATTCATGGAGAATGTCAAGGCAGCATGGGCCAAACCAATCTCGGGATCCTCCAGCTACGTTTGGGAGCAAAAACTGAAAGCTACAAAGCAAGCTCTGAAGGACTGGATAAAAACACCGGATACCAACCCCATCAATCAGAGAATGGAGGCTGTGGAGTCTTTGTCGGATCTGCAAACAGATATGGAAAACAGAGAGATCACATCAGATTTGCTCGAGGAGGAAGTAAAAGCACAAAGAGCAACGTATCAATCCTTTCGTAAGGAAGAAGAATACTGGAGGCTTAAATCCAGAAGCCTTTGGCTGAAGGCCGGGGACCGGAACACTCCCTTCTTCCACCGGCAATATAGAGCTAGACTGTCAAAGAACTACATAGTAGAAATCAAAACAGCTGAGTGTCAAGTATGTAAAGGATTCAACCAAGTTAAAGCCGCTGCTGAAAACCATTACAGGAACTTGTACAGAGAAGAAACTCAAAGCAATGATGAGGAGGCGGATGATTTTCTCTCCAGTGTTCCCTCCCTTATCAGTCCTGAAGACAACTTAAACCTCTGCAGACCCATTATTGAGGAGGAAATCATAAAAGTTATTTGGTCCATGGAATCAGATAAGGCCCCTGGGCTGGATGGGTTCACTATTCATTTCTTCAAATCCTGCTGGCACATTATCAAGGCAGATCTGCTTAAAATGATAAGAAGATTCATGCAGAAAGCCAAGATTGGTGGAGGAACCAAGTCCACTTACCTGGCTTTAATTCCTAAGGACACCAATCCTGACTCCTTTGCTAGATTTAGACCCATCTCGCTGTGCAATGCTTCTTATAAAATCCTGGCAAAACTTTTGGCAAGTCGAATCAAGCCATTGTTAAAAAAACTGATCTCCAGCTATCAAGGTGGCTTTGTGGAGGGTAGGCATATTCTGGACAACGTGATCCAAGTTCAGGAGACAATACACTCAAGTAAGCAACGAAAGGAGAAAGGTATGTTGATTAAACTAGATATGGCAAACGCCTTTGATAGAGTTAATCATAATTTCCTATCTAAGGTCCTGCTCTCCTTTGGTTTTTCGACACATTTTGTCCATTTAATAAAAGCCTGCATTGATAGTCCTTGGATTGCTCCGTTAGTTAATGGCAGACCTGCTAACTTCTTCCAAGCTCAGAGAGGTATCATGCAGGGTTGCCCACTCTCCCCCTTCCTGTATATCATAATGGCAGATTCCCTCAGTCGTAAGCTTACTGCTGAAAGAATAGCAGGTCATATTCCGGGCCTCAAACCTTCTAATGGAGCTGAACCATTGAACCATGCTCTCTTTGCCGACGACTCTCTCCTACTCGGAGGAGCCTCCATCAGAATAGCCAGAGCTTTCGACTCAGTCCTCAGAAAGTACTGCAGAGTTTCAGGTGCCTTGGTTAACGAGAGTAAGAGCGAAATATATAGCTGGAACATAGACCAGAATGAACTCACTGCAATCTCTGCTCTTCTTGGGTTTAAAGGTCACGCAAACTGGGACAGGTTTAAATATCTTGGTCTTCCCATAACTTCTGGAGTTAACAAGAGATCGTTATGGAGTGACATAATCTCAAAAATTAAATCCAAAATTGCTGCGTGGGGAGGCAACTGGCTAACTAAGGGAGGTAAAGTAATCTTAATTAAAACTATGCTGTCTGCACTCCCAATCTTCCAGGCGGCTTTCCTCCTTGCACCAAGAAATGTGATGGAGCAGATCTCCAAGTTGCTCAGAGATTTTCTTTGGCAGGGAGGGAAAGGCAACGAGAGAAAAATGCATTTGGTTAACTGGGATGTGGTCAAAAATCCATTGTCTGAAGGCGGCCTACAAATTAGAGATCCCACGCTTGTCAATCTTGCTTTGGGAGGAAAGATTTTGTGGAAGCTGTTTAACGAGCCCTCTCATCCAATCAGTGTTACCCTGCGCTCAAAGTATGGTCCCAATAACGCGCTCTCCAACCTACAGACAGCAAGTGCTCCCAATAGCACGCAGGTCTGGAAATTATGTTGTAAAAGCAGCAACTTTTTCAAAAAATTAATCTACAGGATTCCAGGGAACGGCAAGCGTACGCATTTATGGCTTGACAGTATAATGGGAAGTGATCCACTTGCTCAGAACGATGACATTGCAGACCTCAGGAATTAGTTGGAGCGCGCAGGTGTAAACAGACTGTATGACATCTCGACCTGGGACCAGCGTGGAGACTGGAATGGATGGGATTTCCATAGAGTGCCAGCACGGTTTTCTCATCAACAAGCACTGCTAGTCGAACTGTTGGATGATGCTGCACCTGTTTGCAGAACCAAAAAAGATAGCTGGGGCTGGGGACAATCTGGAGTTTATACCACAGTAGCTGGGTATAATGCTTTACAGGTCATTAGAAATAGTAGTCAAACTAAGGAGTTTTGGAAGAATGTGTGGGATCTGCTTTCCCTTCCAAAAGTAAACTTCTTCTTCTGGACCTTGGTCCATAACAAGCATCTTACGGGAGATAATCTGGAAAAAAAGAAAAATAGCTGGGCCTCACAGATGTGCGTTATGCTGTAATAACTTCGAAACAGCCCAGCATCTTTTCATGGAGTGCAGATTTGCTGAAGAGGTTTGGGTTCTCACTCTACAGGACTTGCAGATTCCAGCCCCCTTGCAGAACTCAGTAGCAGACCTCTTTGCCTCTTGGAGTCAATACTATCCCCATCGAATCCCTTCCAAATATTTATTGCGTAGAATCTGGATAGCGCTCCCCAAATATGTATGCTGGCAGATCTGGTTGGCCCGCAATCAGAGGATTTTTAAAGAGCTGCTATATACCCCTCTGCAGGTTGCTGCAAAAGCTAAGTCCTTCCTCCTAGAAGCGGCCCAATTTCAGTATTTTAAAGAAGATCATTTGCTACTGCCCGAAGAAAAGCGCTGGCTTGGTATGCTTGCGACCCATCCACGTAAGTACCTTCAACCCCCACAAGGTGACAATCCAGAATGGCGCATAAGAGATGAGGATGATTTTTTTCAAAATTGGTGGAGGTCCCAAAACATTTCCACTATCTTTTTCGACGGGGCGTCCAAGGGGAACCCCGGTGCTTCTGGTGCGGGTGGAGTTATTTACTCTCCCGGTGGGTCTTCCAAAGATTGGTTCTGTTGGGGACTTGGCAAGAAATCCAACAATCACGCAGAGATCCTTGGGCTCCTAAAAGCTTGTCTTATTGCAAGAGATAAGGGAATCAAAGTGCTCCAAGTCTTCGGTGATTCAGAACTGATAATAAAAAATATAAACACGGAGACTTCGTTCAGCAATGCTAGCCTCAACAAAACTTTGGACAGATTGAAGAGAGTCCTTCGAGACTTTGACAAGTGTAAACTTCATCACATATTGAGAAAGTCAAACAACGAAGCAGATGAGATGGCAAACAAAGGCAGCTCGCTCATGAAAGGGCAGATCATTGTAAACAATATAAGCACTGTCCAAATGCCTTGAAAGTACTTATTGACTTTTAGATGCAGTAGATAGATCTCTGCTTTGTAAAAGGGGCTGCCTCGGCAAAGATCCATAATCTTTCTAATATAATAAAATCATATTCGTTACAGTTAAAAAAAAAAAACTTGTTATTTATAGTAATAATTTTTAATTAAACTATTAATTTGAATATTCAAACTAGCAGTTTCAATTTGTAATTAAATGTGTAAATTAATAGAACTATTTTTATTTTTATATATTTTTTATTATTTTTATATTTTATTATTATTATTATTATTATTATTATTTAATTATTTCTTTATTTATTTATTTTATTTTATTTATTTATTTGTTTTTATTTTTAAAATTTTAAATTTTTTTCTTTCTTTATTTTATTTTTATTTTTTATTTTTTATTTTTTTTATTTTTTATTTTTATTTTTTTTATTTTTTTTAAAATAGATTTACAATAAAATAATATATATTTATAATAAAATAATATTTGTATTTTTAATAATCAATTAATAAATAATTTAAATAATTTTTAACTAAACTTTTAAATTGATATATAAAAAAAATTTATTTATATTTATATTTATATTTATTTATTTATTTATTTTTAATTAAACTTTTAATTTTAATATTCAAACTAACCGTTTTTTACTTTTTAATGGCGTAGTCTAACAATGCTACGAATTGATTTTTTCGGCTACCGTTTTTTGATCGTTCGGCACATTGACACCATCGGCTGACAATCGTTTCCGTTTCCATTCTTTCTCTGTCTCCTTGGCCGTCTTTGTCCGTTAATGCATGCCACCTATACGCACTTTATCTGCACTTAAACTACAGTTCTCCGCGCGATTCAAACTTCAATGTGGCGTGTGCTTAATTTAAACTCCATTGGCTACGTGATTCAAACTCCATTAGCTGCGCAATTAAGCGGAGAAATCAAAATGCAGATAGACAGAAAAAGGTAAGATCGGACGAGGTGAAGGCTCTGAATCACTATTGTTGTGTTTGGAATTTTTTTTTAAGAGGACCACCATTGTTGAAGTGTTGAAGGAGGCGAAGGAGGAGTGGGTGGGAATGGGATTTATTTTTATTTTTTCGATCCAACAGACAAAGAATTATTTATTTATCGGGGGCTCTTCTTCTGGGGACGGGTCTATAAAGCATCGATCCACGACCTCAAACGATCTCCTATCGGATTCTTAATGCTTTCGTGTTCTGCAGATCAGGGGCAGAACTCAGATTGTGTGCCCTCTTTCTTTGGCAAACTCTACGGTGTTTTTTTAAAACCCAAACTTACGTATCACTTTGATGAAAAAAGAATAAAGAGAAAATTAATCGCAACTATTTGTATATCCTCAAAAAGCTATCCACAAATGTGCTAAATGCTAAACTTCAATGCTAAAACTTTTTCTCAAAGAAACGTAGACATTACAGGAGATTAAATTTTTTTAGACAACAATACAAAAATGTAAATTTAACGAAATCTAATTAAACTAAATCATCTTCTAAAATTCAATAGTACTAATAATTACATTATTTCAACATAAATCCAGGTTGTAGATAAAACGTTATAGAGTATTGCCATATTCCAATAGAAATATGGCAAATGTGCCCTATGTTATGTTACCAATCAACTTCACCACCTTTTATATAACATTTTGTAACTTGTATTATTGATGACTGTATTTACTGAGCAAGGTCCCGAAATACTATTCAACCATTGAAATAGTCTCAAAAGTAGAAGAATAAACCACATAACCTAACCTAGACCAGGTAACAACTTAATGTAAATCTGATATGTTCATATGTGGTTACATAGGCACAGGTTCAGAACGGTTTTGATCACCAAATCCTTAATTTAATTGCTGGAAACGGAGTAGCCATCTCGGTAATTATAGAAGTGATGGAAACCTCTGCTTATTTTAAAAACATGTTTCTTGGAAGAGATTGGAGCATTGTTGTCCGGTCTAAGAAGATCCCTATTTAATTTTCTGATCATGTCTTCGATCATGCCATTGATATGAGGGAGAGCATCTTCCTCTGTTGATCCTCTGTTGATATCATGCTTTCCCAGAAGAAGAGCCCCCATCCCCGCCCACTCCTTCTTCGCCTCCTTCAACATTTCAACAATGATGGTCCTGTTACAAAAAAATTCCAAACACAAGAAAAAGGATTCAACGCCTTCCCCTCGTCCTTGATCTTACCTTTTTCTGTCTATCTGCGTTTTGATTTCTCTGATGAATTGCGCAGCCAATGGAGTTTGAATGACGCAGCCAATGGAGTTTAAATTAGGCTTGAATCACGCGGAGAACTGTAGTTTGACTGCAGATAAAGTGCGTAGAGGTGGCATGCATTAACGGATAACGACGGCGAGGGAGACAGAGAAAGAATGGAAACGGAAACGGTTGTCAGCAGAAGGTGTCGACGTGTTTGAGGATAAAAAAACGGTAGTCGGAAAAGCCAATTCGTAGCATCGTTAGACTACGCCCTTTTTAATTATTAGAACTAACCATTTTGGATCCTATAGTCATATTAGCTGATTATAACGGTTTTCTTTGCCTCTCCTACATCTATTTAAACTTAACGATTGATCGGATCTCTCACTTAGTCCTGATGATGAACCACACTAGTTAGTTCGAAAAGCGTCGACTTTGTTCATGATAATGTGATTATTGCCGAAAGATTTCTTCATAATTTATTGATGGATCACAGAAGCCAAAAATCTAGTAATATTAAAAATAATTTAATAAATATTATTTAGAGTAATAAAATTATTAATTAATTTTGAGAATTAGCTTCATTAATTAAATTCTTAAAATAATTTATTAGTTTAATACATTAGTTTTATTAAAAATATATTTGTTAGAAAAAATATGATATATTAAATTATTAGAAGATTTTTTAAATTATTTTAATGAAATAATTATTTTTCATTGTACTTAAATTTAGACAGGAATTATTTTAAATATATATTAAAAGTAATTTAATAGATAATATATTAAAAATAATTTAATAGATATTGTTTGTAATAACAAAATTATTAATTAATTTTGAGAGTTAGTTTAATTGATAAAATTCTTACAATAATTTATTAGTTTAATATATTAATTTTATTAAAAATATATTGGTTAGTAAAAACAAAATATAATATATTAAATTATAAAAAAAAAATGATATATTAAATTATTATAAGTTTTTTAAATTATTTTAATGAAATAAATATTTTTCATTATATTAAATTTAATTTAGATAGGATTTATTATTTATTTGGAATTCAAATAGATTAGATAAATTACTAAATATATTATAAATGTTTTTAAAAATACATTCTGTCTAAGAAATTATGATATAATATTAAAAAATATTTTGAAATTACTTTAAATATATATTAAAAATAATTTAATAGATGTTTTCTTTAGTAAAAAATTATTAACTAAATTTGAGCGTTAGTTTAATTGGTTGAGTATTTCTTGTTGAAGTATCTTTACTATTGAGAGTTGGGTTCAATTTTCTAGAGACCTTCTTGGTTATATTCCATGGTTGAGAAGGGAGGAAGTGATCCTTCTTGTGGATATGCCCTAGTACAAATATTTTATGGACCTAGTGGTCACCAATCTCAACCACATTGGAAAAAAATAGCAAAATTAGTAATTAAATTTTGTTTGTTTAAAATAATAATAATAATAAAATATGATATATTAATTTATTTAAGAAATATCTAAAATTAAAATTATATAAAAATTGTTTATGATGATGATGGTGGTGGTGGTTAAGGTCCACTAAGACCAATCTTTGGTCTATGGGACCTAAAGAAAAGAGTTATTTAGTTTGATTTAAGATTTTATTCCTATACTCAAAAAGTTTGGAGAGAAGCCTCCCGAGCTCACTATAATTTTGACATCTTAAAAGGCTAGGAAGGTCACTATTGCAACAAAGATTGTGAAATTGAGCTCTAAGGTGGGTTTATGTAATTTTGTAATACTTTTTTTTTAAATTATCAAAGTTCTCATTTATTTAAAATTTTGATAATTTTAGTTTCATGAACAACTTGCAACGTAAAGAGTGGTACATGCTATCAAGATTGGCCATTATGTAGTGGCGACAATGGTGCATATATGAGAGATTTGACCGTCTAGAGGGTCGGTTGGCTCACATGGAGAAGCATGTTCACTGCGCCTTCAGCCCCCCTCTGTCTCCAAATATTGTACCGGAAAATCCCACTCCAGTCAATTCATCTGATCCAGGATGATCCTTAGGTGTATTAAGATCCTTTGGGACCATTTGGTTCCATTGGGCTACCATCATGTGACTATCTAGGTTGTCTGTTCTTTAATGTTTTGGCTCTATTATCTCCTTCTAGCCAACAAATATGGTATGAGTGAGGCTAGAAGACCGCAAAGATCATGCTCATCACGATGTAATTATCTTCTAAACTAATGGAACTTTTTGACTTACCAAAAAAAATTAAAAAAATTTAGTCAATTTAGAATTGGCCAAAATCTCTAAGGACATTGTTCCATCATGTAAATATTTTGGATTGTTGATAAAACTTTTCTCATGTTTGAAATTTCTACTATCTTCGTATCAATTTATGGTTATAAATGAGGTCATTTTGTCAAATGGGTTTAGCTCAAGTGGTTGGGTAGGAAAAGTTATTATTATATCTACCCAAGTTCAATTAACGCAATTGTGACATGTCAATTTTAGTTAATTTGCAATTGGTCATAATCTTTAAGGACATTGTTCCATCATGTAAAAATTTTGGATTGTTCATAAAACTTTTCTCATGTTTGAAATTTCTACTAGATTCATGTCAAATTATGGTTAGAAATTAGGTCATTTCGTCAAGTGGCCTTAGCTCAAGTGGTTGGGCAAGAAAACTTATTATTATATCTACATAAGTTCAAATCCCACAATTGTGACATGTCACTCCTCAAAATGATGGGAAGTGCAGTGGGGGTTTCCCTTGAGCACCTATTTCCTAGGAAGAAGAAGAAAAAAAAAATGCCATTTTGATACAAGATTAGCTTACTTCTACAAAAGCTTTAACAAGTCTTAAGCGCCAAACAAACATGCCATAAAATATGTTTTCCCTACAACCTTGATATCAAAACATCAAGATTCATGTGGCATGTTTTTCATTGCTTAAAACTTGGGGTTGCATGTTTGGGGGGGGAGCTCATTCTTCATCTGAGAGGAAACATGGAAACAAACTTTGCATGGGGCCTTGGAAAATCTCTGAATAATTGGGTTGAAGGTAGCACTCTTCTTTAGGTCCCACCCCTTGAATTTGAAATGGGAATAAGGAGTCTAGTGGTTATTGCATATTTGAGCTTAGTTATCAATCTTTGTTGGATGTGTGTTATATTCTTTACATGACTAATATGCAACACGAACATAGGGATTTTTGTTGAGAAATCCAAAGTGTGGCAAGTTAATTGATTTCTCTTGTTATGACATTATCTTATGATGTTTTCATTATTATTATTCGTTCTTTCGATTTATCTTTTCTTATCATCAAGACCAATGCCAAGCAACAAATAGAAGAGGACACAAGATGTAGGCACGCAACCAGGGAAAAACCCCACTCTAGGGGAAAACCCGCTCAAAATTCTTCATTCGGTCGATTCAAAACAAAATGAGATGACCAAGACCCTTACAACTTAGACTAGAGACTCCCTCCATCAAGCCAACCTTGTATTTTCTTCTTCAGCTCATATTATTATGATTGGCAACAACTTATTCTTCAATGTGTACGTCTTCCTTTCAACAATGAGATAGCCCTTTTAGTCATCATCAGTTCTTAGTACTTTGAGATAGCCCTAGATCATGTAGTAGTTATTATCATATTTCCACAAATAGTTGTACCGAACTCATAGAAATATCATTTCTTTAGCCCATAAACGTATCATTGAATTAGCCCATAGACATATCATTGAACTTGTATCAATTCAACATGAATTATTCTCTACAATAATAGTGAAATTACTTCTTCATATTATTGTGAACCTAATCTCTGAAGATGGTCTAAATTGTCTTACTTTGGAATCTATTTGAACTTCTTCATTGTCATATCGGAGTTTCCTACTTATATTTTCACCGAAATAATCCCTATAATACTTGCACTTACTTTAGAGATATTCATGAATTTTTATCTGTGTTGTACCAAAATTCTATCTCTTGTCACCATGAAACTTATCTAAAAATATTTGCACTTCTATCTCAAATAGATATGTTGAAAATCTCTCTGTTGTTTTGAGCGAAGTGGACATGCCTATATATAGTAATTTCCTTTTGAAATAAGTCGACATGAGTTTGTTGAGGGAAGTTGACTTGATGATGATTTCTTTTGAGGCCGACTTGAAGGAGACTTGATGGAGGAGTCTTTGACAAAGCAGAGATGGAATTTGACTTAATTAAATAATTCTAAAGCCTTTAATGGAGGCTTGACCTAAGATAATTGACCCAAGCATGAAACTTGTGCTTTAACAAGTCAATTAAAGTAATAATAAAATTATTTTTGCTTTCTTTTGACAAATATATTACATTTTGACTTCAAGTACAATTTATGAAGACTAAACCTAGTTACATTCTTCAATGGGTTTCAAGGTGGGGCTTGGCAGGCACCCCTAGTTGGGGGTTATGTGAAAGGGGTGTTAGCCCCCCTTGTGCGGGGTTTGAGGCAATTTCCGAAATAATTTTTTTGGGTGGTTTTGCCCACGGTTTTGCGCATGGTTTATTTATTTAAATTTTTTATAATTTTAGTCAATTCATAATTGGCCAAAATCTCTAAAGACATTGTTCCATCATGTAAAGATTTTGGATTGTTCATTAAAAAAATAAAATAAATAAATAAATTAATTAATTAATTAATTAAAAAAATAAAAAAAATAAAATAAATAAATAAAAATAAAAATAAAATAAAAATAAAAATAAATAAATAAAATAAAATAAAAATAAAAATAAAAAAACCGTGTTTGAATTTTCTACTAGATTCATGTCAATCTTTGGTTAGAAATGAGGTCATTTCATCAAGTGGGCTTAGCTCAAGTGGTTGGGCAGGGAAAATAATTATTCTATCTACCCAAGTTCAAATCCCACAATGGTGACATGTCGCTCCTCGAAATGATGGGAAGTAAATTGGGGGTTTTCCTTATGCACCTGTTTCCTAGAAAGAAGAAGAAGAAGAAAAATTCATTTTCCTACAATATTGGCTTACTTTTACAAAATATTTAATAAGTATTAAGTGCCAAACAAACATGCCATAAAATATGTTTGCCCTGGAACCTTGATATCAAAGCATCAAGATTCATGTGGCATGTTTGTTAGTGCCTAAAACTTTGGCTCGCATGTTTGGGGCGAAAGATCATTCTTGATCTGAACTTAAACATGAATGCAACATACTACAAATATAACCATAAATACAGAGATGCGGCCAAAATAACACTTCATTTCATTAATATCAAAGAACTAAAATATGCTTACATACAAAATGGAAATAAACTAGTTCGGGTGATGGTAGTTTATCTTTGAGAAGAGATGTGGCGGCTACATGCCTCTAAATTGTGTTACAATGAGGCTCAAGAGCCTTTTTATTATTGAACAACAAGGGAAAACTCTAAACAACAAAAACCATAACCCCAGGAGATGGAACGAAAATAGTTTGTGGGCCCCATTGGGGTTAGTTGGGAAGCCAACTTCCCAGGGTTGTAACTTAGTCATATTATCTCCATTTTGCACATACGATACCCATTTTAAATATCTCTCTTAGTACTATAGGACCTTGCCTACTGCCAAACTAAAGAAAAACGTTGTTGAGGGGGTCAAAACTGCTTCGGAAGTTCAAGACCCAAAACACTGCTCAAAATAGTAAATGCTGCTATAAACAAGGAAACTGATGAAGCCGACTAGAGGTCTAAGTATAATAGGCGGGTGGCCACCAATATCCATCTGGATCAGTCCTCCCTCCGTAGGAAGTAATGATCCCCATTGTGTGTAGAGCCTCCATGAGGTGAGGAAATTATTGTTGA
This sequence comes from Pinus albicaulis, assembly GCA_034641835.2. Classification (NCBI taxonomy): domain Eukaryota; kingdom Viridiplantae; phylum Streptophyta; class Pinopsida; order Pinales; family Pinaceae; genus Pinus; species Pinus albicaulis. The sequence continues at coordinate 260,724,130 of CM076578.1, forward strand.
ACCTGGTCCTTGGTGAACCACTTGCCCTCGTGAAGGAGTTGGTCTACTTTGACAACTCGATATATTTGGATCCTTTGTTGTCGAGTGTTCTTGATCTGTGTGTCCATGATCCGATCAGTTGTGGCATGTTCCATGTAGTTTAGGTTTAACTCTATTGGTGTGAGTTGTTCTACATTGTCAGATGTGTCCAATAATGGTGTAAAGTATGACCGAAGGCGGTCCACATTGAACATTGGGTGTAAGCCAAGGAACGGTGGAATGTTGAGCTCGAAAGAATTGTCCCCTACAACCTTGGTGATGGTGTATGACCCATATCGGAGCAGATGAAGCTTGCAGTGCCACCCAGCTAGGCACTCCTTTTGCAAATATAGCCAAACTTTGTTGCCCACCTAAAACTTATGTGGCACTCGATGTTGAACATGTCGTTCTTTGTACTTAGCATTGAATTTTTCCAATATTTCATGGACCTACTGGAAGATATGTTGAATGCGATCAATGAATTTTTTATCCTTGTCAGCTTCAGACTGGACATGAGCCGAATCTGCCAAAATGGCTGCAAATGGTATGGCCATATCAATGGGACATAGTGACTAGAATCCCAACCCCATCTGAAAGGGGTTGTGGCTAGTTGAGTTGTGGAGAGATCTGTTGTAGTTGCTTTGGACATAAGGAAGTCTTTCATCCCATGTGTGTGTGTGCTTCAATTTGCACATGCACATAATGTGTACAATCATCATGTTAACGACCTCTATTTTCCATCAGTTTGGGGGTGGAAAGTCATGGACTTAGTGAGCTTAGTATCCAGCATCGACCAGAGACTTGACCAATATGTACAAAGGAACCTATTATTAGGATCTGAGATAATGGAACGCGGGATCCCAAAGTGTACCTGCTTAGTAGTGGCTTCTGTTGTGATACTCTTCTTACATGTTGCCAAAATAGCCATCTTAGAGAATCTGTCGATGACCACAAAAACACAGTCGTTGCCATGCTTAATAAAAGGAAGGCCCGACATACAATCCATGGAGATGGATTCCCAAGGTCGACTAGGAGCAGGAAAAGGAGTATATATTCCTTGCTTCTTGATGGTCGGTTTAACAATGGCGCAAACAGTGTGGGATCTGATGTACTTCCCATCATCCTATCAAAGGTTCAGCTAATAAAAATACGTTTGTATTATCTACTCTGAAAAGTACCACAACCCGATTATAGTGTGCCACCCAAATCATCATGGCATGCTTGCTTCAAAGAACATAGAGGTGTTCCTCGTAGCACAACATTGCATCCTATAGGTGAAAATTTGGAACTTGCTTGCCTTTCATGAGCATCTGGTATGTGTTGCCGAATTCTAGGTCACTCTTATAAAAATGCGGCAACCCATAAGTCTCATTCCCACAAGAGTCGAGCATAGTGGTAAGTGATTAGTGTTATATGTAAATTTGGGCATCATCCCCAAGACCAGTATGAACATGGTCTATCATCCCCTAATTCAATACAAACAGGGTCTATCATCTCCTAATTCAGTTGCTACATGCCCTAGAGAAGTCATTCCACTGATGGATTTAATTCATGAGAGTTAAAATGTTTGAAGTATAGTTAAAATGACCCATTGACTCATCAACGCTCCTCTGAATGGGCCTAAGTGCGTTGCAAATCACTTACCCCCATGCAAGGGTGCTCTACAAAGCACTTCCCGACACTTAAACATGTGTTGGTCTCTTGGGAGCGAAATCATCATTGTTCCGAGAATCTCCACATGTCGAGTGCCTTCTAAAAGAGCTCATAAGTGTCATACTTCGAAGACATGTGTTTATCCATCACCATTGAACCTAGAAACATGCCTAATATATTATTAGAAAGCCATTCAATATCATTTATTGAGAAACTACCTACAATTTCCCTATAAATTGAGCACTCATCTAAGTGCAAGGGAGGAAGAAATTTGTGTAATGTTATGTTGTTGGATTTTCAATTCTTGGAGAGATGAAGTACTATGATGTTTCTAAATTGATGCTTGGTATGATGAGGATGGAATGAAGTTGGAGTAGGTTGACGACGTACTGGTTGACTAGTTGTAATCTATTCCTCTTATTACTGCAATAAAGGTATTTGTTCTTTCTCTCATATATGTGATTATATCTTGTGAATGTATTCTCAAAATGTACATGTACTCTCATATTTATTCAATTCAATATGGTTATGATAGATAGGTATTGTATATTTATATCGTCGTTTGTTGTCTTCTGGTTTTGATTGTAGGTATTGATCTGGTGAGTTCAGTTGGATCGAGAGCGACAGAAGCGACGAAAGAAGAAGAACGAGAACGAAGGATCACAAGTAAGTCTCTTCATCTTATGTTTATCTATTTATCTTAGAGAGAAAAACATTTACCTTCCTCTGTTGTTCTGAGTGAAGAAACACCACACTCGGGGAATACTAGTTTATCCGTAGATTAGAATTCCTCATAACAAATTGGTGACTCTGTTGGGGAAAAATCCATCATTCCTGGTTTTTATGCCCTTTTTAACCATCATCAGTAGACTTTAATTCATCTATTCAATCATTTGAATTTACTTTTTTCCTTAGAAGTGTGTTTATCCCTAGGACTTTAATTCATCTATTTTGTCGATGGTATCATTGGTTATGTGTCTTAGAATTCTCGTAAGTCTTCTCCTAATTATGCGAAGCAAAAATCTACTTCTTCCACCGATACTACTTCTCAACCACCTCCTAATCCTGGCAAGACTGTGGAAGTGAATGTCATCCAGTCCACCCGCGCAGATAAAGCTTCCAAAGGTCAGAAAAAGGGTAAAGGTAAGGTCAAAGACGATACTCCGAAACAGGATTCTCCTAAACCCAATACTGATGATGGCTTGAAATGTAAAATGAAGTACCCTTGTCTAATATGTGACGATGAACATTACACCAAGGACTGTCCACGACGGGCCGAGGTGAGTCGACTTCTCAAAGGCACTCAAGGAACTCTGGATGTTCTTAAAGAACCATTCCCATCACAACAAACTCAGATGGTGGAGAAACCTCAGTCCTCCGCCCCTTCTGGCTCTCGGGTTTTCATGATGAATGGTGCTCCAAACATATATATTTCTACCAGATCGAAAATTATACCGAACCGCGTCAAGCAGCAGGGAAAGAGATTGCATACGGTCCTCCTCCCCTACCTGCTTCTGGCCCTCTTCATATTGGAAGGCCCAGTCCTGAGCTTATTGTACAACCACCTTCTAAAGGCGTGCTCTATAAGTGTTGGACATTGGGTTCAACGATCCCCATGTGTTTCACGACATGGACTAACCGCCTCTCGTGGATCCTAACTCTGGCGATTGTAGTGGAGACTAACACCTGCGGGTTTTGTTCTAACGACAATAGTGATTCCAACAAGTGGTATCAAAGCGACATGTCTCGAGTTCGAAACTCACCCGGCTCGCGTTGGGGTGGGGGGGGGGGGGGGGAGATTGTTGGACATTGGGTTCAACACTCCCCATGTGTTTCATGACATGGACTAATCACCACTCGTGGATCCTAACTCTGGTGATTGTAGCAGAGACTAACACCTGCTGGTTTTGGTCTAACGACAATAGTGATTCCAACAGTAAGTCCTCCTATAATCCGAATGCTCATGCCGCTCAGCACTACAGTATTGTTGAGGATTTGGCTCAGGCACTATCTGCTATGTCCGCGTTGGAGGTGCTTCAGAGCTGTCTGTCACAACGGAAGGCTTTGCTATCCGCTATCGGAGGGGTGGACCTTGCCGATTCAAGCCTTATCACTTTTGATTTGGAAAATATTGTTCTGTGTCTCCCTCACCAGCTTGCTTTGATTATCGAAGTTGGGATTAATGGTAAGAATATCAATCGGCTGGTCATGGACGAAGGTGCATCTACTTGCATCATGTTCGTTGCATGTTGGAAAGCCTTTGGTTCTCTGACCCTTAACCAGTCTCCAAACGCTTTAGAAGCCTTCGACGGAAGGGAATCTCGCCCTCTTGGTGTCCTCACCATCTTACCCATAATGTTGGAAGGAAAAATGGTTATTGTCGATGTTGAAGTCGTTGACGCCAAGCTCAATTATAATCTTCTCCTCAATCGTAGTTGGATTCACGCCATGCTATGCATCCTGTCCACTCTCTTTCATGTTCTTTGGTTTCTGCATGAAGGAAAGATCGTCATTGTCGATCAATTATCCTTTTTCACTTCCACCTTCTCCAAGGTCAACATTCCATATATAGACTATATTCCTACAGCTTATGAAAGTGTGGGGTCAGGAATTTTCAAAGACCCTGCCCTTCTGGGTCTCTTTTCTCTTCCTCCACCTAATACTGCTCAGGTCAATATGATCTCCATGTCTTCCGATCCGTGGATCATCCCTTCGCCTAAGAAATTTGATTCGTTTAATGACGCGATGCCAATAAGCACAATATAAATTGATTATTTTTAAGTTATCTCGGCTTCGGCTCCTCCTCCCTCTGATCATACTCCTTTGAGTGTGCCTCTCGACACATATTCTCAATCACCTTGGCTCGGTGCATCGGATTCTCCTGATCCCTTGAATGAGATGTTTCCAACTGATGAATCCATCGTGGAAACCATGTCTCTAGAGGATCATCCCTGGGATGATAATCATCATCGTTCCTCCTTTATACCTGGCTTGGGGGCCATGTCTACTTTTCTTGAGAAATTTTCCTCCAAAGCTCCTTCCCATCTGCTTCAAATGCCTATCTTAACACACGAAGTTTTTGCGGAAGGTAACATGGGGAATATTATGCAAATGATGCCTATTGACATCTTCATTAAATCGGGTGTTGTCGAGAACATCCACATTAGGTGACATGTTCTCCTGATGATATTGAGCTCTATACTAGTCTCTTCCAAGAGTTTCGAGATGTTTTCGCTTCGTCCTACGAGGAAATGCCCAGCATTGATCCAAGTATAGTCATGCACGAGATCCCTACTTATCCTGATGCGAAACTTGTTCGCCAACATCTTCGTCCCGTGTACCCTAGAAAGGCAACTGCCATAAAGGGAGAAGTTGAAAAAATTCTAAAAGCTGGCTTCATTTATCCAATCTCCTTGAAATATTGGGTCTCTAACATCGTCCCTATGGATAAAAAGTAGGGTACTATTCGGGTTTGTGTGGATTACCGCGACATTAATCGTGCTTGCCCTAAGGATAACTATCCCACTCCCTTCATTGATAAGATCATTGACGAATGTGCTAGGAGTGAGATATTTTCCCTTATGGACGGGTTCTCTAGTTACAACCAGATCAATATTCTACCCGTTAATCAACATAAGACCACCTTCATCTGTCCATGGGGCCCCTGCACATACAAGAAGCTCCCTTTTGGCCTTAAGAATGTTGGTGCCGCATTCCAATGAGCAATGTCATTCGCTTTTCATGATATTAAGCACATTGTTCAACCTTACCTGGATGACCTTCCGGCTCATTCCGCTAAGTGTAAGGATCACTCGGATCATCTCTTTCAAATCTTTCTTCGTTGTAGACGCTACAACATTTGGCTTAATCTGCATAAATGTGCCTTCTGCGTCGATTCTGGCAAACTCCTTGGGTTTGTCATTTCTAAAGACAAAATTCGTCTCGATCCTCTTAAGGTCGAAGCTATTGTTAATCTCCCCTCCCCTTCCTCTTTACATCAGTTGCAGAGTTTTCAAGGGAAAGATAATTTCCTACACCGTTTTATATCGAACTATGTTGAAGTAGCCAAAGGTTTCACACGATTGCTTAAGCAAGGTGTGGGATGAGATTGCCCAAAAATCTTTCGATGCACTGAAGACTTTGCCTGTCAATGCTCCTCTTTTGCATCTCCCGAATTATCATCGCGAATATTCACTCTATTTGGCTGCCGCATTTAGCACTATTTCCATGGTTCTGGTACAGGACGATGACAATGGTGATGAGCATGTCATTTATTATTTGAGCCGCAATCTTCTTGACGCTAAAATGCGTTATGCTCATGTCAAGAAATTAGCGTTGGCAGTTGTTCAAGTCGTCCAACATTTTCGTCATTATATTTTACTCCGAACAATAACCGTAATTTATGATTACAACCCCATGAACTATATTTTAACTAGACAATTGCTAGGGGGGAATACTCCAAGTGGATAGTTATCCTCCAAGAGTTCGATTTGGAATTCACTACTGCAAAATCGAAGAAATCATTGGTTTTTTCCAATTTAATCTGCTCTTTACCTTCCTCCTCTGCTCCCTCTGGTTTTGAGTAACGCATTCTTAACGACACTCTTTTTCTAATTAGCATCCTCGATCCATGGTATGGTGATATCATCATTTATCTCTAGACTTCCACCTTCTGGTCTAAGTTGACGAAAGATGATCGTCGACATATCCATCATCATTCGCAACCCTATCGCATAGTCAGAGATACTTTATACTGCATCAGATCTAATTCTGTTCTCCGCGGTGTTTGACCCTCGAGGAAGCTGAAAAAGTCCTCAATGGCTGCCATTCTAGTGCATGTGGTAGTCACATGTTTGGGTATGCTACTACTCAAAAAATCCTTCATGTTGGATATTTCTGGCCTACCATTTTCAAAGATTGTATTGTCGATGTTTGTAAATGTCACGAGTGTCAGATCTACCAGCGCAAGATGCGCGCGCCACCTACTCACCTCCATCCCGTCATTATTGTTGGTCCCTTTGCGAAGTGGGGTATCGATTTTATGACATGTAACCCTCACTCGATCGGGGGGCATGGTTATATTATCGTAGCTATGGACAACTTCACTAAATGGGCCGAAGCAATTCATACACTCACATCTGACTGTAAGACGGCTGCACAATTTCTTTTCAAACATGTGATTACTAGGTTTGGTGTCCCTCAAGCCATTGTCACCGACCATGGCTCCATTTTGCGATTATATGATGGTTGAGTTGACTACCAAGTTGGGTCTGCATCATGACAGCTTAACGTCGTACTACCCCCAGGCCAATGGCCAGGTTGAAGCCATGAACAAAGTTTTAGTCACCATTCTTCAGCGTATGATTGGGATGCTCAAGTCCAATTGGCATCTCATGTTGTTTTCATCTCTCTGGGCTTACCGAACCTCGGTGAAGGATGCAACCAAATTCACCCCATTCCATCTTGTTTATGGTCTAGAAGCTACCCTTTCGATTGAATGTGAAATTCCTTCCCTCAAGATAGCTATCAAATTACTGCCTAATACCTCGCCAAAGGAAGAACATCTTCTATGTTTGGAGAGGCTAGATGAAACTCGCCACTTCGCTGATCTAGTCATAGAAGAACATAAAAATCGGGTCAAAGCCCACTTTGATTAGACGATTTCCCCTCGTACCTTCGTAGAAGGAGACTTAGTCCTCTTGTATGACCAAGCTCATGATAAGTTAGGGGCAGGTAAATTAAAACCCGTGTGGCATGGGTCCTACATCGTTAAGCATGTTTTGCAAAATGAAGCCTATGAGCTTATTGATTATGAAGGTTATCCCTTAGATCAGCCCAGGAATGAGTTGTATCTCAAAAAATATTATGCATGAGTTTCTCGTGCATGTCCTTTTGTACATAAGTGTGTTTTCCATTTTTGTATGTTTTTGGCTAGGTGTGCTTTGCGAGCAGTTTTTCCCGCTTATTATGTCTTTGCTTACTCTGTAGATGTCTGTCACTCCTTATGTCGGTTTTGCGGATGGTGCCTCCCGTGGTACCCAGAACTTGTCCTCTGCGGCTTGGGTGATTTATGATCCTAACAGTGAGTTAGTAGACCTTCAAGGTATTTTTCTAGGATGAAAACCCAACAATGTCGCTGAATACAGTGCAGTCATCGAACTCTTAACTGAAGCTATTGCTCTCGACATTCATGAATTAATTGTAAACCTAGACTCTCAGCTTGTTGTTCTCCAGCTAAATGGGCATTATTCTGTTAAAAACCCTCAAATTTTAAGGATGTATTTGCGTGTTCGTTTGTTAGAAAATAATTTTGATTACATCACATATCAACATATTCCTTGAAGAATGAATACATTAACTGATGCAGTAGCCAATATTGTATTAGATAGACATTTGCAAAATTTGTAAAAAGAAATCATCATTACATGGTAAGATTTAGACAAGAAAATAAGGTGCATCATAGTTCAAAAAATATGTGTTTTGGTTACATCCCGAGACATCATGTCTCTAAAAAATATGCAGAAATGAAACCTAGGTGTCTAATCCGCATGGTGCTCATGATAGCACATTACTACATGTATGAGCTGCCTCAGTAATCGGTGGATGCGGTTAGACACCCCTGTAGTGTGCCTCTAATAAGAACAAGGAACATCTTCGAATCTCACATAATATGGGATCTAACTCGTGAGTCCCTGCAAGTTGAGCACGATATCTTCTTCCTCGCTTCCCTCACCATGAGGGGCCTCTTCGAAATCACGTGGGACCCTCTGTGTTATGGGGGACATCCCTGCAGGTCTCTCTGGGCCAACATCTGCAACACATGGATAAATATTAGAACGTATATAGAAAAAAAATCATAATACTCATAAAAATAAAAAATTAGTTTTTACCCAAATCCTCATTCCAGTCATCTCCTTTCGGGAGTGGAAGGTTCAGATCACCCATGAAAAATCGGTATCGGTGTATGGCTAGTCCTCTACCACGATGAGCTGTCGGCATAGCCAGTCGAAGAATTATGGCTTCCATAACATTTGTTGACCACCTCCTGACCGAGGCATTAACTCCACCCAACGAACCATCTGTGGCTCTCGTGCTGGTGGCGTAGGTACTATCACCTCCTGGCGCTAGAATATCAACAACTATTCTAGGATGAATGATATCAAGATGGACTCGTATCCAAATTGTTTCAGCTTGCCATTTTTTCATTTGGTTAACTAACGTTTTAAGTTGATTGTTACTACTTCCGCTCAATTGTAGATGGTTGGAGCCATGCAATCCATGACAAGTTGAAGCTGTGTCTTTGTAGCTTCGTGGGGAGCCTGAGATCCTGATCCAGGTGGATATTGGTGCTCACTCGCCTATTCCACTTGGGGCCCCACCATTGTCTCTTTCAGTTTTTCAGTTTCGGCACAACTTACTATTTTTAGCAGTTTTTCGAGTCCTGAACTTTCGGAGCCGTTTTGAGGCCCTAAACGACGTTTTTTGGGAAAACGAAGAGCAACATGTTGCTCATTCAAAATTTGTAGTCCTCGGATAGATCTTTCTAACGAGGTATGGTACGCGTCAAACAGAGATTGTATGCCAAAGTTACGCCCCTGGGAAGTTGAAACACCAATTTACCCAAACGGGGCCCATAGTTTTGGCGCTTCATCTCTTAGGGTTGGAGTTTTGGTTGTTTAGGATTTGCCATTGTTTCTAAATAATAAATAGGCGCTCGAGCCTCATTGTAACTTAGTTCAGAGGCCTGTAGTCGCCACATCTCTTCTCAGAGAGAGCTACCAGCGCCCTAGCTAGTTTTATTTCCATTCTGTCTGTAAGCAAATTTCAATTCTTTGATATTAATGAAATGAAGTGTTATTTCCGCTGCATCTTTGTATTTATGGTTATATGTTTATTCTGTTGCGTTCCTGCATAAATCCGGATAAGTGGTATCAGAGTAGTCTGCTTTTTCTCAATATTTCTTTGCATGTCCCCAACGAGGTCAGGGTATAAGGAGTTAGGGCTCAATTTGGTGGAACCTTTGCAAGATCAGCCTCGCAAACCCCGACGGACGCCCATTGGGGACGAAAACAAAGATGAGGGAGCAGGAGATCCTATCAAAATATTGCTCGAGGAGGCCCTCGAAAAACAAAGGAACGCGATGATGGATAACTTTGCCCAGATCCTTCAACGGCTGCCCACCGACGACGCATCTGCATCCAACAGCCCCTCTGGAGGTGCGATTCCTTTTAAGGTACAAGTAAATTTTGACATTCCTATATTTGAGGGACAAATAGATGCAAATGCCGTAGATAGATGGTTGAATCTATTAGAAGGATATTTCTTGGTTCATGACTTTTCTGACAGGGAGAAGATTATTTTTGCACTCCTCAAAGCTGCCACCCATGTCAAGGACTGGTGGGAAACCCACTGTGAGAAAAAGGACAAGAAAAAACCCTCTCTGTTCTCGACCATACCCACTTGGAATTCTTTATGAGACGCCATCGAGGAACAATACTATCCCATGGGGAGCTATGAGGACAAGCACATGCAATGGACCACGCTGCGACAACAAAGGGATCAAGACGTGCATGAGCTGACGAATCTGTTCCATACCTTGCGCACCAAGTTGGGTATCAAAGATTCAAAGAAACATCTGGTGCTAAAGTATCGCAGTTGTCTGCACAGATACATTCAGGAGGAAATGGAGTTCCTCAACATCTCCTCGCTTGGTACGACATACCGATATGCTGCCAAGATTGAGCAGAAATTCGAGCAGAAGAAGCGAGACTTTGGATCTGCGAATCAAAAGCAAGGGAAGGGTGCTCCCAAACCGCAGAACAAAGGACAAAACCAAGGCATGGCAACTCAAGACAACCTGTTGAAGCCACAAGCAAAGAACAACACTGCAAACCCAAAGAAGGACATGGGAAAGTGGTGTGAGTTCCATAAGAGCTCCACTCACAACACAAGAGAGTGTCGGGCCAAGTAGTCGCTGGTGGCCGAGATGATGGCTTCTGAGTTAGATGCATGCTCTGACTCTGAATTAGAACCTGACAAGGGGAATGACAAAGAGAAACAGATTATTGATGTGGAGCCCAACGCCACTGTTGCCACTGCGAAGATCCAGAAGGAGGAACTGGAAGATCTAGAGGAGGAGGAACGTCTCTTCCACTCCCATATGTGGGTAAAGGGCTCCCCAGCACAGTTCATTGTCGACAATGGGAGCCAAAAGAACCTCATTTCAGCAGACGTCGTGAAGCAATTGGGCTTGTCGACCACAACTCACCCACATCCATACACCATCGGGTGGCTTCACCAATGACGAGATCTCCGCGTCAGCGAGCAGTGCTGCCTTCCCTATAGCATCAAGCCCTTAACGGATGAGGTATTATGTGACGTTGCTCCTATTGATGTTTCTGATGTATTATTAGGACAACCATACTTGTGGAAGCGTCATTCTATGTTTGAGTCTCGGTCTCGCGCTATTATTGTTACTTTGGGAATTAAGTTGTACATGATACCAAAGGTACCACTTCTTGCCGCTATCTCTTTGGTTACTGCAAAACAATGCAGTAAGCTCATTTCCCAAACTAGGAAATTCATTTTCCCAATGATACGCCCCTAGGGCAAGAATAAGACTGTGGCCACGACGTCTAGATAGGGCTCCTCTGCACGACAACAAAAAATGGATAAGGTTGTGGAGGAGTACGGGGACATCTTCACCTCACCCCCAGGGGTTCCTCTGCACTGTTAAGTCAAGCACCCGATTGATCTGACCCCAGGTGCGCCACTACCCAATGGATCAATCTATCGATGCTCTGTTCTGGAGAACGATGAAATCAAGAGGCAGATTCAGGAGCTGCTGCAGAAAGATCACATCCGACCAAGTTCATCACCCTGTGGGAGCCCGATCATGTTGGTAAAGAAGAAGGATGGAACGTGGAGACTCTATATTGACTATCGGGCGGTGAACAAGATCACTGTCCGGAATAGGTACCCGATCCCATGGATTGATGACCTTCTGGACCAACTTAAAGGTGAAAAATATTTCAGCAAGATCGACTTGAAGTTTGGGTATCACCAAAATTAACGAACCTCCGATGTGTGGTGACCGCCTTCAAAGCCAACTCTTGGTTTTTCGAATGGTCAAGTCATTGTTTTCGGAAGCCGACGAATGCTCCCCCAACCTTCATGAGGATTATGGATGACATATTGTGGCCATTCACCAACTCATTTGTAGTGGTGTAGTTGGATGAAATTTTGATCTTCAGCCAGACTTGGGAAGAGCACCTCCACCACATCTGACAAGTCCTCCAAACACTATGGCAACACAAGTTGTGTGCCAATTTGGAGAAGTGCACTTTTGGCATGACCCAGGTTCAATATCTGGGATACATTATTGATGAAAGGGGGTGCATTTGGATCTAGCCAAGATCCAAGTCATTCGAGATTGGCCAGCCCCAACCACTATAACAGAGTTTCGCAGCTTTCTGGGTCTTGCTAATTTCTACCATAGGTTCGTGTTGGGATTGTCTCATATCACTCGGCCCTTGAGTCAAGTCACCAAGGGAGGAGTGAGAGCAAAATTCTTTTTGGTCGAAACCTCAACGTAAGGCGTTCACGTAATTGAAAATCGCCTTTGTTCTCGCCCTGCTGCTCACATTACTGCATTTGCAACAACCATTTTAGATCGAGATAGATGCCTCTCGACTATGTCAAGTAGCGTTTATTAATTGATCATGTGACACATCCAAGAGTATATCACAAGGATACACACACCGATTACGTTCGAAAGTATCCCACTTATGACAAAGAAATGTATTGCATTGTGTAGGCTGGTCGACAATGGAAGCATTACATTTTGGGGAAGAAGACAATCATCCACATAGACCATCGACCCTTGTAGTTCATACAGACACAAGGGAAGTTGCAGAATGATCGCCATCAGAAGTGGTCCACATGTCTGCAACATTTTCATTTGAACATCAAGTACAAGAAGGGTAGCACCAATAATGTTGTAGATTGCCTCAGCCGACCACCGATGGTTCTTCTCACCAATCGTTCTCAACTTTACAGGCACGAGATTCCTCCGATCGTCGCTCTCTATGAGAGTGACCCAGAATTCGGCCACACTTATAAGGCACTCTTTGGGGGTACGCAAGCTCCAAATTTTCACCTCCAAGATGCACTTTTATGTCACATGAGACACCTTTGTGTTCCTTCAACCAAGCATGCCAAGATGATATGGGAAGCACACTACAGTCGAGTTGTTGGGCATTTCAGGGTCGAGAAAATAGTAGCAATGCTGCAGAATTATTTCTATTGGCCGAACCTTTCAAAGGATGTCGAGAAGCACATTAGATCCTACACTACTTATGTCATTGCCAAATCGACCATCAAGAAGCAAGGCGTATATACTCCTCTACCTACCACTAGTCGACCTTGGGAATCCATCTCCATGGATTACATGTCAGACCTTCCTTCTACTAAGCATGGAAACGACTGTGTTTTCGTTGTCGTCGACAAATTATCGAAGGTGGCCATTATGGCGGCCTGCAAGAAAAATATCACAATAGAAGCCATTGCTAAACTCTTCTTTGAATGAGTTTGGGTGCACTTTGGGATCCCACAGCGTATCATATCAGATCGGGACAACAGGTTCCTCAACACATTTTGGTCCAGCCTCTAGTCAACGCTGGACACCAAGCTCACCAAGTCCACAAATTTCCATCCCCAAACTGATGGCCAGACAGAGGTCGTCAACAGAATGATTGTACACATTCTGCACATGTACAATTCAAAGCATCCACGCACATGGGACGAGAGCCTCCCCTATGTACAACATAGTTATAATCGGGCTCTCCACAGTTCAATCAACCATAGCCCCTTTCAGGTGGGCTTGGGATTCCAGCCACTATGTCCCATTGACATATCCATGCCATTTGCGTCACTGTGCCGATTCAACTCATGTCCAGTCTGAAGTTGACAAAGCAAGTAGCTTCATCGAGCGCATTCAACACATCCGCCAACAGGTTCATGATATATTGGACAGAGCCAATGCGAAGTACAAACAGCGCCATGATCAACACCGTGTGCCACACCACTTCCAGGTGGGCGACAAAGTATGGCTACATTTGCAGAAGGAGCGCCTCACTGGACCCCACCGCAAGCTTCGCCCGCTCCGATACGGGCCGTACACCATCACCAAGGCTGTAGGGAACAATGAATTCGAGCTCAGTATTCCACCATTCCTTGGTCTGCACCCAGTCTTCAATGTGGATCGCCTTCGTCCTTACTTCCCACCTCTACTGGACACCTCGGACATTGCAGAACAACTCACACCAACAGAGTTAAACCCAGACTGCATGGAACAGGCCACCACAGATTGTATCACGGACATGCAAATCAAGAACACTCGCCAACAAAAGATCCAACTGCATCATGTTGTCAAAGCTAGCCAACTCCTACACCAAGGAAAGTGGTTCACCAGGGACCAAGTTCACTAGAAATTTCCTCATCTCATGCAGGAACTTAACGCAATGGGGACCATTGCTTCCTAAGGGGGGAGGAATGATCCAGGTGGATATTGGTGGTCACCCACCCTTTCCACAGGGAGAAGATTATTTTTTCACTCCTCAAAGCTGCCCCCCATGTCAAGGACTGGTGGGAAACCCACTGTGAGAAAAAGGCTCAGACAAGTAACCCTCTCTCGTTCTCGACCGTACCCACTTGGAATTCTTTTCCGAAATTTCCGAAACGTCATCAAGGAACAGTACTATCCTGTGGGGAGCTATGAGGACAAGTACATACAATGGACCACGCTGCAACAACAAAGGGATCAAGATGTGCATGAGCCGACGAATCTGTTCCATACCCTGCGCACAAAGTTGGGTATCAAAGATTCAGAGAAACATTTGGTGCTAAAGTATCGCAGTTGTCTGCACAGATACATTCAGGAGGAAATGGAGTTCCTCGACATCTCCTCGCTTGGTACGGCATACCGGTATGCTGCCAAGATTGAGCAGAAATTCAAACAGAAGAAGCGAGACTTTGGATCCGCGAATCAAAAGCAAGGAAAAGGTGCTTCCAAACCGCAAAACAAAGGACAGAGCATGGCGGCTAAAGACAACCCATCAAAGCCACAAGACAAGAACAACACCGTAAAGCCAAAGAAGGACACGGAAAAGTGGTGTGAGTTCCATAAGAGCTCCACTCACAACACAAGTGAGTGTCGGGCCAAGCAGTCGCTAGTGGCCGAGATGAGGGCTTCTGAGTCAGATGCATGCTCTGACTCCGAATCAGAACCTGAAAAGGCGAATGAAAAAGGGAAACAGATTATTGATGTGGAGCCCAACACCACTGTTGCCACTGCAAAGATCCAAAAGGAGGAACCGGAAGATCCAGAGGAGGAGGAACGTCTCTTCCACTCCCAGATGTGGGTAAAGGGCTCCCCGGTACAGTTCATTGTCGACAATGAGAGCCAAAAGAACCTCATTTCAGCAGACGTCGTGAAGCGGTTGGGCTTGCCGACCACAGCTCACCCACATCCATACACCATCGGGTGGCTTCACCAAGGACGAGATCTCCGCGTCAGCCGGCAGTGTCGCCTTCCCTATAGCATCAAGCCCTTCACGGATGAGGTATTATGTGACGTTACTCCTATTGATGTTTCTGATGTATTATTAGGACAACCATACTTGTGGAAGCGTCATGCTGTGTATGAGTCTCGACCTCGTGCTGTTATTATTACTTTGGGAAATAAGTTGTACAGGATACCAGAGGTACCACCTCCTACGACTATCTCTTTGGTTACCGCAAAACAATGTAGTAAGCTCATTTCCCAAACCAGGAAATTCGTTTTCCTGATGATCCGCCCCCAGGGCAAGAAGAAGACTGTGGCCACGACCTCCAGACAGGGCTCCTCTGCACGACAACAACAAATGGATAAGGTTGTGGAGGAATACGGGGACATCTTCACCTCACCCATAGGGGTTCCTCTGCACTGTCAGGTCAAGCACCCGATTGATCTGACCCCAGGTGCGCCACTACCCAATGGACCGATCTATCGGCGCTCTGTTCTGGAGAATGATGAAATCAAGAGGCAGATTCAGGAGCTGTTGCAGAAAGGTCACATCAGACCAAGTTCATCGCCCTGTGGGAGCCCGATCATGTTGGTACAGAAGAAGGATGGGACGTGGAGACTTTGTATTGACTATCGGGCGCTGAACAAGATCACTGTCCAGAATAGGTACCCAATCCCACGGATTGATGACCTTCTGGACCAACTCAAAGGTGCAAAATATTTCAGCAAGATCGACCTGAAGTCTGGGTATCACCAAGTACCAATTGAACCCTCCAATGTGTGGAAGACTGCCTTCAAAGCCAAGGAAGGCCTTTTCGAATGGCTGGTCATGCCTTTCGGGTTGACGAATGCTCCCGCCACCTTCATGAGGATGATGGATGACATCTTGCGGCCATTCACCAACTCATTTGTAATGGTGTACTTGGATGACATTCTGATCTTCAGCCAGACTTGGGAAGAGCACCTTCACCACATCCGACAAGTCCTCCAAACACTGCAGCAACACAAGTTGTGTGCCAATTTGGAGAAGTGCACTTTTGGCATGACCCAGGTTCAATATCTGGGATACATTATCGATGAAAGGGGGGTGCATGTGGATCCAGCCAAGATCCAAGTCATTCGGGATTGGCCAGCCCCAACCACTATAACAGAGCTTCGCAGCTTTCTGGGTCTTGCTAATTTCTACCGGAGGTTCGTGTTGGGATTATCTCATATCACTTGGCCCTTGAGTCAAGTCACCAAGGGAGGAGCGAGAGAAATTTTTTTTTGGTCAGAACCTCAACAGAAGGCGTTCACAGAATTGAAAAATCGCCTCTGTTCTGCCCCAGTGCTCACTTTACCAGACTTGCAATAGCCATTTGAGATTGAGACAGATGCCTCTGACTATGCTATTGGGGCAGTTCTTACTCAATAGGGACATCCAGTGGCATTTCACAGTGAGACATTGTCTGACACAGTTCGCAAGTATCCCACTTATGACAAAGAAATGTATTCCATTATGCAAGCTTGTCGACAATGGAAGCATTACATTTTGGGGAAGGAAACAATCATCCACACAGACCACCGGCCCCTGCAGTTCATACAGACACAAGGGAAGTTGCAGAATGATCGCCATCATAAGTGGTCCACATATCTGCAACAATTTCATTTGAACATCAAGTACAAGAAGGGTAGCACCAATAATGTTGCAAACTGCCTCAGCCGACCACCGATGGTGGCGCTCACCACTGTTCTCAAATCTTGTGGGCACGAGACTTCTGATTGACCGCTTCTCTACTAGAGTGACCCATAATTCGGCCACACTTACAAGGCACTCTTGGGGGTATGCAAGTTCCAAATTTTCACCTCCAAGATGCACTTTTATGTCACCTGGGACACCTTTGTGTTCCTTCAAGCGAGCGTGCCAAGATGATATGGGAAGCACACTACAGTCAAGTCCTTGGGCATTTCGGGGTCGAGAAAATAGTAGCTATATTGCAGAAGTATTTCTACTGGCCGAACCTTCGAAAGGATGTTGAGAAGCACATCAGATCCTACACTTCCTGTGCCATTGCCAAACCGACCATCAAGAAGCAAGGCCTATATACTCTGATCCCTACCCCTAGTCGACCTTCGGAATCCATCTCCATGGATTACATGTCGGGCCTGCCTTCCACTAAGCATGGAAATGACTGTGTTTTCGTGGTCGTCGACATATTCTCAAAGATGGCCATTATGGCGGCCTGCAAGAAGAATATCACAGTAGAAGCCATTGGTAAACTCTTCTTTGAACGAGTGTGGGTGCACTTTGGGATCCCACAGTCTATCATATTAGATCGGGATAGCAGGTTCCTCAGCACATTTTGGTCTAGCCTCTGGTCAATGCTGGACACCAAGCTCACCAAGTCCACAACTTTCCATCCCCAAACAGATGGCCAGACAAAGGTCGTCAATAGAATGATTGTACACATTCTGCGCATGTACAATTCAAAGCATCCATGCACATGGGTTGAGAGCCTCCCCTATGTACAATATAGTTATAATCGGGCTCTCCACAATCAATCGGCCATAGCCCCTTTCAGGTGGGCTTGGGATTCTAGCCACTATGTCCCATTGACGTAGCCATGCCATTTGCGGCTACTCAAGCTGATTCGGCTCATGTCCAGTCTGAAGTTGACAAAGAAAATAGCTTCATCGAGTGCATTCAACACATCCGCCAACAAGTTCGTGACATATTGGACAAAGCCAATGCTAAGTACAAGCAACACCATGATCAACACCGGGTGCCACACAACTTCCAGGTGGGCGAAAAAGTATGGCTACATTTGCAGAAGGAGCGCCTCACTGGACCCCACCGCAAGCTTCGCCCGCTCCAATATGGACCGTACACCACCACCAAGGCTGTAGGGAACAATGCCTTCGAGCTCAGTATTCCACCATTCCTTGGTCTGCACTGTTAGCCATCAATATTTTGCACCTGTTGTTGATGACTAAATTCCTAGCTGAGTTTTCTAGAAGCTGATCTCCATATGTCAATTTGTCATCTAGAAAACACCCATAAATCTTTTTTTCCTTCCTACCTTTTCATTCGCCCATGACGAGATGAAACCTCATTGTCAAGGTCCTGCCTAGCCTTAGCCACACTAGTCTACCCATCAGTTCTAAAGAAACAATCCAAATCTGTCCAAAGGTCTCCCCTAAGTTAGGAAGTGGTGCTTTAAGACATTTCTCCCTTGGCAAACTATCCAAGAGCCAAAAACCTCCATATGCTACAGACCAGTCATAACAGACCTTCCCATTCTGCAAATAAATTTGTTACAACCCTAGGTCGCGCCACTAATACACCCTTAAGTCTCAGCAATACATAGACCATAAGTCAAGCTGATTTTAAGTTTTTTTACAGTGTTTGATGGATATCTCAAAGACAGAAACATGCTAGCATCTCAGAAGACAATTTTTGGTTCCACATGAGAAGAGAGTTGTTTCTCAATGTGACCTTGAGCCTGAAATGCAACTACAAAGTAAAGGGTTTTTCATCAAACTCTTGCGATCACATCCAAAGCCTGAAAGGACAGTAAAGGAAAGATAGCACTGTCATAGGGCTGATGATAGTTGAAGACTAATAACCTCCTTCATCTATAAGCAGAGGGTTAAAAGCGCCTCCTTCATCTACAAGCAGAGGGCCAGAGCAGTACTTGATTCCAGAGCCTTCACTGACTGACATACAACTTGTAAACACAATAGGGACAGATGAAATAGAGCAAGCATGTAAGAACAAAGAAGGAAAATAGGGGTACCATTGTAATCCGAAAGTTTTAACTTGTTTCTTAACAGGGTTTCTTTCAAAAGACAGTCTGCAGCTCAAACAAAACAAAATTGAAGAGTGGCTTATGAGATGGGTCATTGCACAGGCAAAAGAAATGATGATGATATTTAAAGACGTTTCTTTTCCTTTAGTATTAAAAACCTCTTTCAACTGATCAAGAGTGACAGCAGGCATGCCATACACAGACCAGAGGTATAAAAGGGATTTTGAAGTAACAGTTCAGCTTCTTCCTCAGCAAAAAGGGCACTGCAAATGGGTATACAGGGTCATAAAAAGTGCAAGAAGGATCATGATACGTGTTTCAAGTCCTGGAACCCGGTAAAGGCAATGTGAGCATGCCACTGTCAAAAGGAAGGCCTTTTTCCCTATGAAAATGTGTCAAAGGTGATAACAAAGCCCGGGTAATTGTGACTGAGTTTTCACTCCCAAATCAAAGAAAAGCATTAGTTGAAAGCACACCTCTAATCCTCATAAAGCTCAGAGAAATTTTCCTCTTACAATGCAGAACATCAAAGGGCAGATTTTTCCCTCTAGTGAGAAACAGTCAAAACTTTAAAGGAAAAGTTCTCAAAAAGGTTGTGTCATTCCAAAAAGGGAGAATAGGCTTATAAGGAAATGACCATTTTCCACTATAGGTTTTGAACAAAAGAGAGTCTCATTTGTGATTTGGAAAAAGCACGAACTTCAAGTTTTGATTTTAACCCAAAAGCCTTTTTTTTTTTAAATATTTCCAAAACCTTCATCAAAGCACTTCATAGGGTTTTTGTTTCTCTTTTCCAATACAAAGGTAGTTTGACCGTGGCAAAGCTCTTTTGAATCTCTCCATACACAAAACAACACTCTTATTACTGTCCACAAGACCAGAAAAGAAAGATTTCATAGCAAATTGCAGAATTTTTTTATGGTTTAGGCTGCGCGGCGTGCTTGGAAAAGCGCGCGGCGCGTTCAGGCGCACCTTTTCCAAAGGAATACACAGGCGCGCGGCGCACCTGTAACCTCCGGTCGGGTCGGCCCGACAAATGACCCGACGGTTTCTTGTGCGACGCTCTTCCACAGTAAACATGTCGCGCATGTGTTCGACGATTCAAAACGCCTCCAAACGCCCTGAATGCTGCTCCAACTCCTCGAACAATGGCGCTCATCGATCTTCAAGGTGTTTCATATACCTCCTTAGCATTTTCAAAGTCATATAGGGGTGATGAGTGCTGTGTTATTTAAGGACTAAGTAAATAGTGAAATAAATGAAAACTTTGGTGTGAGTCAAGGTGTGTTGGTATGAAAAGGGTCTAAGGGCTGTTGTTACAATTTGCTGAAAGGGGGGTGGCCATTCCTGTCCCAAAAAACTTAAAGCTGCCCTCAAAACTGATATGAAAAACATAACTTCTGTCAGCCTTATGCAGTGAAGAAAGCAGTGCTTGAAGTGTTGATAGTTTTGTTTAAAATATCAAGATTTGCTGTGTTTTATGCTTACTAAAGGTAAAACAGTAAGAATGTGAGTTCTTATTGCTGTGAAAAGCCCATGAAACTGCCTTCTAAGGAATATTGAAAGATGGAGGCATTGATTTAAAAACAGAAACTCAGCAGTTTAAAAATAAGCAGTGGTCCGAATTTCAACTACAGTAACCATACATAGGTTACTTGGTCATTGCTCGAATTCTTCCTCTGTAGGGTGAAAAGCAAAAACAGGGTTTTGATTTTCCATTCCATAGAGCACAGTCAGTGAGTAAAGCTACCTTTGCAGTTTACAGGTGTGTAGAGAAAAACTGGGTATGATGAACAGTGAAGTATAAGAAGGGCAGTCTTTTGTTTGAACAGGATGTTATTGTGGTTTGACTGCTACGAGACCTTTATTACCACATCAAAAACATTTCAAGCTCTGTCACCATTTCTATAAACACAGTAACCCTTGACTGTGTAGATACCCTTTGTTTGACTGCGTTGTAGTGTTGAATATACTTGTTGAAAGGCATACCAAGAAGAGAAGAGGGTCTTTAACTAAGAATATTGTGTTTTTGCCTTTGTCTGAAATACAAAGTTATACTGTGTCCTCAAAACATCAAAAGGCAGGGTGACCTTACCACAAAAACACAGGAATTTCACTTTGATTGCATATCCTTATTGACTGTGTTTTTCTTCTTAAAGTTTACTTGTTGAATTGCATACCAAGTGGAAAGAATTGTTTTGGAAAGGGGAAGAGAGTGGTGTGTTAAAAGGGCATCTTCACACTACGTTTGAGACCATTGCTGCTTACAGTAAGTCAACAGGCTGAGCCAGATCTTTGTTTGTAAAAGGACACGAGCATGAAGAAAAAGACGAAGAACAACAAACTGATGATGAAGGGCAGTAGCAACACAGTGATGATGAACATCAACAAGAAGAGGAAGGGCAATAGTTTGAACAGGCTTATGGTGAAGGGCAGCAGCTTGAACAACAGAATGAGCAGGAAATTGAGACAGAACAACAGCATGACAGTGATGAACGAGGAGGCTAAAGGGAAGCTCCCGACACGGAAAGTGAAGAAAGACACATCAGGACTTCATATTTTGGCTTCCGCTTTAGAACATGTTGCTAAGAACCCTTGAGGGTCATACACACCGATTTTGGGCAAATTTTGACACACTTTGGTTTTTTGGCATTTTTGAGTTTTTGGTCAAAACTCAGGGGCTTCGCCATTTCAGTTCGGGAGATCGTCATGGGATGAGAATGGTATCATTGAATGCCATAATTTCTGGGGCACATACTCAGCGATTTTCAGAACATTTTAAGATCATTTTTTTCCCCAAAATGGCGAAAAACACTCACTTTTTCAACATTCTGCCCCGTCTATCAGCAAGGTTTATTTTCTGGTTTTTTACACACAGTCCTATTTTTGGACAACTTCTAGGTATCCGATTGGGAAAATTTCAATTTTTCCAAAACGTAGACACTCAGAGCTTTCCAACGAGCTATCATGAGCCTCGTTTCGACATCGGGAAGGATGCCAAATGTTGCCGGCAAGTCAGGG
Organism: Pinus albicaulis; assembly: GCA_034641835.2. NCBI lineage: Eukaryota > Viridiplantae > Streptophyta > Pinopsida > Pinales > Pinaceae > Pinus > Pinus albicaulis. Next base: position 260,746,174 of record CM076578.1, read on the forward strand.
GACCTTTTGCTGATGTAAATTTTGAATATTTTTGTAATTTTTGAACCTCAAAAAATTGCTTTTTCCAAATGTGTGTTTAGCTATTTTTGCACATGAGAAGGGATGAAAAGTCAATTAAATTCCTTTTTTTAACATTTTTTTAGATATTTTATGAGATATTTTGTGCCTTGGGCTTTGCAAAGCCTCAAGGACAAGTTTAGATATTTTGATTAGGCCAATGGGAGAGCAAGTTGAACCATGAGGTTTTCCTCACTTGAGCCTATATATTCCAAAGGCGTTAATTGTAAAACAACTTGAGAAGAGAAGCAATATATGGTCATATAAGCTTTGGAAGAAATACTTGTCTCATGCTTTTGGATTGCCTCTTGGATGTTCTTGGATGATGAATGAAGGATTGTTGTTGGATTCCATGACTTGGTAGAATGGTATAGTGTCTCTTGCATTGTTGTTGTCTTCTAGTTTTCATTCATGAATACATGTTTCTTGCTTGCTATAGATCAGTAGAGAAAAAATTTGAGATATGCCCATGGAGGCACCTCAAATTTCCTGTTTCTTCATAGCTTCTTTGTTTTCTTCTTCCTAAATAACATTAAAGAATTCTTGACTGCTCTTTAATATTTAGGATATTGTTGCTTGTTTCATTCATGGTTTTATACATGCTAAGTATGACTTACGGTATGCCCTACTTACCTATCGCTAGCTATAGTTCCATCCATGAAATTTCTCTTTGACTGATTAGATTATCATTTTGTTGAACCAAGGAGGCCTAGTTCTGATCTAGCCCTTTGCCTAAAACTATGCAAATCTCATTGTTCAAAGTGCCCAATAACTCGAAGTACTGTGTTTAGGCGTTCTGGCATAGTAAGTTAAGTTGTTTGTCTTCCTTAAGTGTTTTCCCCAAAGTCTGATAGCCATTTCCCAAAGTTAGAGGGTCTTATACTTCTATGCATGGCTTGAATGTTTATTTCTATGTATTGATTAGCTTATAGTTACGTTTTGCATGATTAATGGTTTGCCCTACCATGTTTATGTTATCTATTGAACTAGTTATGCTTGAAACTCTTCGTTGTTCACAAACTTGATGTCCATTTACTCCATTTTGCCCAAAGATCCTTTCTACCTTGAATCAAATCGGCCCTTCAATAGCCTTGTATCACCGTCTTATAGCTTTCTTGACCTTTTCGACCCCATGGCCCAGTTGATCTGACATATTTTTACCTATCTCGTATCTTTGATCAGTTTCATCCCTCACAACTTAAAAACCAAAACCAAAAACACACTTCATAACTAGCCTAAAATCATAACACAATAAGCAAACACACAGATATCTTTTACACATATAGAGAGAGCCCTGTCTGAGTCCAGGAAGGCTAGGTCCTTAGGCTCCAAAGCTTGGTTTGATGTTACACTGTCATTTGGCTTGCCAATCAGCCAAATCACGGGACCCTAACATGCACCCAGCATTCAATGTGGACCGCCTTCGTCCTTACTTCCCACCTCTACTGGACACCTCTGACATTGCAGAACATCTCACACCAACAGAGTTAAACCCAGACTGCATGGAATAGGCCACCACAGATTGTATCATGGACATGCAAATCAAGAACACTCGCTAACGGAAGATCCAACTGTATCGGGTTGTCAAAGCTAGCCAACTCCTTCACCAAGGAGAGTGGTTCACCAGGGACCAAGTTCAGCAGAAATTTCCTCATCTAATGGAGGAACTTAACGCAATGGGGACCATTGCTTCCTAAAGGGCGAGGAATGATCTAGGTGGATATTGGTGGTCACCCACCTATTCCACTTGGGGCCCCACCATTGTCTCTTTCAGTTTTTCAGTTTCGGCACAACTTACTATTTTTAGAAGTTTTTTGGGTCTTGAACTTCTGGAGCCATTTTGAGGCCCTAAATGACATTTTTTGGGAAAACGGAGAGCAACATGGGTCATTCTTTGGATAGATATTTCTAACGAGGTATGGTACGCGTCAAACGAAGATCGTATGCCAAAGTTACGCCCCTGGGAAGTTGAAACACCAATTTACCCAAACGGGGCCCATAGTTTTGGCGCTTCATCTCCTAGGGTTAGGGTTTTGGTTTTTTAGGATTTCTCATTGCTTCTAAATAATAAATAGGTCCTCGAGCCTCATTGTAACTTAGTTCAGAGGCCTGTAGCCCCCACATCTCTTCTCAGAGATAGCTACCAGCGCCCTAGCTAGTTTTATTTCCATTGTCTGTAAGCAAATTTCAGTTCTTTGATATTAAAGAAATGAAGTGTTATTTTAGCTGCATCTTTGTATTTATGGTTATATGTTTATTCTGTTGCGTTCCTGCATAAATTCGGATCATATCCAGTGGCCTGAGTCATAGTATGTAGCACTACCCTTAGTGTCAAGTCAGGCACTGTATGAATATCTACTTTGCCCCTTTTTTATCCTTTCTTTGCTCCTGGAAAGACTCTATCTATTGGCATGCCCATGCTATCACCAAGGGGTTGGGTACCTGTCAGGATTGATTTCTCTTTCCTCCGTGACAATCCAGTAATGAAATAAATGTCGGAGACTTCTATCTCCAACTCTTGGTTATGAATCATAAATCTTTTTCGATCAGTGTCCCACACACTAATCAGGTACTGCAATAGTTCCAGCTGAGTTGTTAAACACGGGGTTAGGAAGAATTTCAAGAGACCGTAGTTTTTCAGGGCATCCATACATGCATTATTTCCCATAGCCTATTCATTCTCTTCCTTGTGCTCTCGTTCATTCCACTTTATGACCATTTTAGCCACTGATTTCTCTTCATAAATCACAATTGGGGCACCCAATAGCCACAAGATTGAAAATTGGACTGTTTAAATCAGACATTTTGGAGAATTTTTTTTACATTTTTTGGCCACGACGATTGGCGCCTCCCTATTCAAATTTTGCCGGGTTGGGTGCGACTCCGTCCCTGGAACCTGCGCTGACTACCGTGACTAATCCTTTATAAAACTTCCCCAAAATGCATTAAATCATGAAAATCAGAGAATGAAAAATGGCTTGAAATGTAGGATAATATCAAAGCTCATACCTGGAGAAAACAGATTTGCAAAAGACCTCCTAGATTGCCTATTGCCAGCTCCACAAATTCAAAGTAAAAAATGGTAAAATGCTCACAAGAAGGTGAAAAGGTGAAAAGTAAATTGTTTTTACTATTTGCATCATTTTATAACCTTTTCTAAACCCTAATTATGTTTTTAGACATATTTTTTGATTATTTTACTATTTTATCTCGAAAAATGGGTTTTACGTTCTTTTCTTGTGCAGCAAAAGGTCCTAAAAATGACGATGATGAAGCAACGAGTTGTATGTTATTACTTTTTTCGGACTCGGTAAAAACTCGAAAAAAGTCACCCCCTAGAGTAATCTTTTAGCTCTTTTTTGACTCAAAAAATTGAGAATATTGTCAAGACTCTTGTCGTTTTGAACTCATTAAAGGCTGTGAAACGTCATCTGCCCAGTGTATGTTTATCCCTTTTTCAGCTGGGACATATTATTTACGAAAAAGGAAGACCTTAGTCGAACATGGCTAAGAGGCTCTCTCAGATATTGTTTTTGGATATGTGAGACTACCTACGAAAAGGGACCTGCTTGAGTTTTCTTTTCTACTTCTTTTAAAACTCTCTAAACATGAAAAGGCGTTGAGTTATTCCTTTGTTAGACTCGTTAAAACTAAATGACATCGCAAATCGTCACCATGACGTTACTGATTTCCTCCTTCCTAGGGCTCGTAAAATGTACTAGGATGGATTTTTCCGAAGGAAAAACTTACATGGAAAGCATATGCTATCCCCTTCAAGCTTATTTCTAAAAATAATTGGGGTACTCACTAGAAATGGTGGGGGGAAATGGAACCATTTCTCAGTCGTGTCGGTAGTATGTCACTCTTAAACATGACACTTGTCTACAATTCATGTTAGGTTGGGGACATCCGACATTTTTCATTTTTCCTCCATGGGTTTGGGTTATCCGTTTTGACCTCTCATCTACTCTTTGCCTTGTCACCATGACCTCAGATCCCTTAACGTCAAATACTAACATATTTCGAAGTCTCGTCATGAATATGTTCAAGAGAAGTTCCTTCTGCAATTTTCAACCCCTGATCCTATGTTCAAGTCCTTATTCACTATCATCTTATTCCTCTGTCTCGTGTCAATGGTGTGGGAAACATTATGACCCTCCTTCGTCTGGTCACTTCTCGTCGACTGCAGCTTATTATCCAGGGAGCTGATCTAGAGACTCCTTTCCGGTACCTTAGAGCTTGCATGCCTCAATGGCAATTTCTTTGCATTCGATGACAGGTTCTCATCATTGGCCTTCGATCGGGTGATTTCGCAGATGTTCGACTCCAACTCATTGTTCACATTCCGTGGATTGTACTAGATGTACCTTGAGAACCATTGTCATTATTGGTGGTCTCTCTCGCGCCTGTTAACAACTTTCATCATTGGCTGGTAATCAAGTGATTTTCTTGCATGTTCGACTTCAGTTCATTCATTCACATGCCTGAATTTGTACCTTTTCGGGTCGAGACGAAGCACAAGACCCTGGGTTTTGTCTGATAAAATACAGGCTGCAGGACGATTTGGTTTATCATGACTATATGCATGAATCTTCTGATTGGATGGCTGCGACCATACCTGAGTCTATTTGACGATCCTTCTCACTGGATGGTTGTGTCCATACCTTGGATCTTATTATATGTTCTCTATTATTGATGGTTGCACCCATACCACATATTCATGTATCAGACATATCAATTGTACTTTCTCTTGCAGGTCTTATGAGGGAGGCGTTTTGGTTTGGGCATGTTCTCGTAAAGCATTTCACCCCTCCCTCTCTCTCAGACTTCATGCTTTATGGGGCATCGATTACACTATATTTTTTCACCATCCTTGCAATCCCCATCTCGCACATTGGAGGACCATTTCAATGACCCCTATGCATTTTCATACATTGCCATAAATGTCATTGCATCCCTTGGCATGTCAAGAATATAATATTTGTTGATCATTCCTCAAGTGGAACTTTACAAACCTCATGATTTTGGGTCAGCACTGGTAGGCAGTTATGGCCTCGTGCCCATGAAGAAATTAACACTGAGAATCACGCACTTTGGCACTCTGTCTCAGAAGGGCACCTGCGCCGAGCTGCTTTTGGATTTTTGTAAAAATAGAAATGAAGTTTCTATGCTTTAACAACTTCGTGAGCGGAGTCATGATGGTTTGTTCAACTTGATCAAGTCTAGTTTCTCCCTTTGGCATATTAGTTCCTACAAATGTGAAAATCCCAAAAGGGATAGACCTCTCCTCCACCTTATGTGGATCCCAAACCTCCTCCTCCTCTTTTATAAATTATTCTTCCTCACATTGATTCAACCAGCTGAACAATCATGAGTTATAACTGGTGTGTTTAAGAAAGCAGAGAATAATCCGTTGTTGAGAGAGAGTTTAAGCCCATTGCCTCATCAAGTTGAATGGCGAACGAATGCTGGAGACGTGCTCGAATGAACCCGTCGAAGGAGATCTGCAACATCAAGGCATAAGGTTGTAAAATTCTTTTTCATATATCAATAATACATGACTGGTTTCTAGTTCCACAATTGTTTCCATTTATATTCAAAGTGTTTAACTCTCCTTGCCTAGTTGAATAGTTGTATATGGTTGTATATGCTTATATGTTATCATCGTTTGTTTGATATTTGTGCAGGTGCATGGACATCGTCACCAACGGAGCGCAAGGTGTGAAGACAAAGATCAAAGTATCGCTGCTGCGTGCTAGGAAAAAAGCATTGGACTGAGGTAAGATAACTGTTCCAGTCCATATTTCATTTATAAGCTAGAAATTTAGGAATTTAGCATGTTCCCTTGTTCCTAGACCCAACCTAGGGCTAGAGGGATCGCCTCTGTCCAGAGAGGGGATTTTCCTGCTCAACACCTAGTATGACCATTTTATTTGTTTATTTGTTTTTGTAATAACATGAAAAAAGAACAACTCTTTCCCCATCATTTGCGTAGAATAGCGCTTAAACCACCTTTACCACCGGAAGCCATTTCTGGTCGGTAAAGGTGACCCTGTTCTACTGAATCTAGTACCATCAGTACCTCTAGTGCATCATCTTCATCACATCTATACGAGTTGTCTCGAGTCGTTTCTACACATCCTGGTTTCTCTACTGTCGTCGAAACGAAGTCCTCATCGCTACTTGTGTGGACACTGAAGTTCCAATAAGTGAGACCATACATCCAGAACCCGACGTTGTTCAACTAGAAGTTTGTAATATCCCAAATGAGGGATTTCTTGCTCCATCGGGAATATCTTGAGATACTCCATTTTCCTTCTTCAGTGAGACACTACAAGTCCATTTCAGAGATTGACTGTTGGGGAATTTACAGGATATGACTCCTTCTAAAGAAGGGAGAGATCCTGAGGCTAGCTGGCCCTTCATAGACTCTGTCTATGGATATGCAATATTCCACCTAGGGAATTTCTGCCACAGGGCCCTTGAGGACGCTATATAAGGAAGCTGCTGCATAAATAAGGCTAACCAACGCTAGGATGCCCTAGATAACATCTCATAAAACTCCTATGCAGAATATGAGCTCGAATAAATACATCTAGATGGGTTATTCAGACCTCCCCATACTAGATCTCTAAAACAATGCTCAATGAGAGAGCTTACAACAATATATGAACATGAACACTGAACTCTGCAAATATGATCATACCATAACAGGGAAATTTATGAAACCATAATTATATGATTATATCAGCGGAAATATACAATAAATAGTTGAGGGACAAGCCACTCAAACTCTAAGAGCAAACCTCCAGTGAATAGACAATGAAATACAAGAGTTGTTGCATATCCACAGAATGCCGGAGTAGCTGCAACTGCGTATTGTATATGAAGGCATAGCTGCTGAATATGAATTAAATACACAAATGGCTGAAGGAATACAAGAAATAAGCCCAAGAACAAGAAATGGGCTGAAATACAAGATTTCTAGCCAACCTAGGGAAGATTGCTAGAAATGTCGGATCATACAAAAATGTGACAACAGAGTTGTCACTGCAACTGATACAAAATATGAATGAGGCCATGGCAGATCTGAAATGTATATGCCCTCCTCTGATCATGTCTCTAATACAAAGTGCTGATCACTTTGTCCTAGAAACATCCTCCTTGAAGCTCCAGAAACTCCTCTCTCACTGCCTCCTCTGAAATAACGCAGTTTCTCTCATGGACTGCGCAGTGGGAGATGATAGAAGTGTGGCCTCATACCACTGATCTGAAATGAAGCCCGAGAATCCTCCTTGCAGCTCCTCCAATGAATAGATCACTCCTCCACTGAAGAAAACTAGACAAGAGAGACTCCATGAGTTCCTCTCTTGCTGCACCTAGCAACACAACGTCCTCTATGCTGCAGAAATAACGCTGTAGAAGATGAATGTAGATGTGACCAATTCTGGATTGAGGAAATGTAGCTCAATCCTCATCCTTCCTTGAGGAAGAGGTAGGGATTCCCGTCCGGGAACACCCTAGTGCCCGAGGGCACCATCACCCTGCTAAACAGCTCGGGGATGCAAGCCTTGCAGACCTAAGTCTGAAACTCTAAATCATAACATAATGAAAATGGGCTGCTATATCCTCCATATAAAGTGAGAGAAATCCTCTCCATCATGGTCCCACCAATTAGGGTTTCCACCCTTGCATGAATGTCTTCCCTCCAAAACTGCACAGCTTCTCTAGGAAGTCTCTTCCTCCTTGGGCAACACTGTTGACTTTAGTCAAAGATGACTAATCAAGTGAGATGGGTTCCATTCACACCCTTGGTGTTTATTTCAGCTGCCTTATTCACCCCTCTTTCACATTAGGAGTGTTATTTCTTCCTCTAAAAGGGGCTAAGGTGTCTCCTTGCCCATTTTATTAAACAAAAATAAAATGTGCAACTATAATATTCCATTTTAGCTTGAGGCTAAAATTGGGAATATTACAGTCCTCCCCTCCCACATGTAGCTTGCCCTCAAGCAACTGCATAGAGAGAAAAAAATTGTCTCCCCCTTCTTCTCTTGTGGCCTCCTCATCAATGGTCCCACAACTGCTCAAATATACTACAATAATCATGTCCTCCAATGCTCTCTCCCAAGTATTCAAGCTGTCAACAATGCTCCTCATGGAAAGATAGAAGGTGTAGTGGAATACTTCTTGCTGTGCTAAGGCCTCCTTAAGGTAGGAGTGATGATATGCATGGGAAAATTCTGCTCCCAATGATGATCCTCTCATCCATTTAATCATCCAAGTCTCAACCCCTGATTTCTGCAATGTGTTGGGGCTGAATGGAGAGTGTGCTTGCATTCTCATGATGGCCCTCTCTCCATTTGAAGTGTGCATGGGGATGCCTCTGTCTTTGGCCTGAAAAGGTATGGCCTCCAAGAATGGCCCAAGCTACCCCGTCAAGAAAATCATCCATAAAATGCCTCTGCAATTTCTCCAAGTGGTTCCTCCCACAAGAAGAGACAAGTAGAAATGTGGAAATCATGGTTTTCCCATGGTATCTCCTGTAAGATTAAACATATACAATAGGGAGAATCATGCTCCAAATGGGCTGTACATACAAAACTCTCCAAATAATGCTCCTCACGAGTGTACAAACATCATAAATACATGGAGCAATATACAATAGAAACAAGTTGTCAAATGACAACCGAAGAGTGGTCTCAAGTTCCATTCATGGAACTACGCAGTGCCTCCTTGGCCTGCCTCAAAATCAAAATGAACAAGTGCTATACTAGCCACTTTTTTACTGTCACAACATCTCCTCTAAGATTAAACATGAAATACATATTGGTGCCAAAGGTGCACACCAAGAAGCATGTGGCTTCCCCCACAAACCATCATAAGAATAGCCAATATCAAGGCTACAAGTAGCTGCAAGTACATCCTGATAAAAAAAATGCAAGAAGGAACAAGCCTCCTTGATACATCATGCTCCTCAATCAATGAAAATAAGTACAATGAAATTATACCTCCTCCACCATGCACTAGAGCTCTTGAGCTGAAATGGCTCAACATGAATGCTCTCCCTCTCCTCCAATGAGTAAGGGAATGGTTGTGCCATCCTCTCCAAAATCAACTGGGCTATTCATCTATCCATATGATGATGTAGATCATGCTGAATGCCCTCCAAGTGAACTCCTCTAGCAAGGAAAAATATGCATCCAAGTGCATAGCTAGGAAGTCGTCATGTGCTGCATGCAAAAGTTTCTCCTTGAGACTAGCAACTCTAGTTAAGAAGAGTCTGCCATGGTGGTAGATGAACATGTCATCTACTAAATATCTTCCATCTCCATCAAAGCCATCCAAGAATCATGCATGCACCAAGATCCTGGTACCTCTCAACCAAAAGTTGAGTCCTCCAACATGGATCAATCCTCCACATAGACAGCGCTGGTAATCTGCAATAAAGTACTCCCATCACGCTGTTTCCTGCTACCTCGACATCCCCTCATGCCAAAGTTACCCTCCAAGTTTTTTCCATGCCATCATGCAGCTGCTCATGCTCCAATAGAAATAAGGACCTCTGAAAATGAGCCTCCCATGAGAGACTATCACCTCCAAAGAATCTCCCGATCCTGGGAAATATAAGCATGAGTGGCCTCCCTCTACTCCAATGCATGAAAGAGTCCTTCCTCAATGGAAGTAACCTCTCTCTCACCAAATCCATGGAGCAGCCATCCTGCATCATGAAGATGCTATCCTCCATCCATACAACAACTCTATTTGTGCAGTGAAACTGATGAGAATGGGTGGTACTGAAAATGGGAGAGTGTATCCCTCCTCCATGAGCTTGTCCCCAAACTCTCTGCGCTATAATGGACTCCTCAAATGCCTCCACCCCTCCGGAATCCAATGAGTGGTGAACCAAATGATATGATGCCTCTCATCATCTCTAGCTCATGTGGCCTCCAAGTGGAAAGCCTCCAAAAGTGAGACATCAAGATAGGAAGTGGACTGGATATGTGAGAGGAATGAAAGGTCCTCTCTCTCTCTCCCGCACAGTGTAGTCCTTCTCCCATGTGAAGAAAATCTCTGAAAATAGATAGGGGTGAATTTCCATCATCCCGTCATGCTGATCCTCCTGATCTTCTCCTTCTTCCAATGGTGCAACGCTGTAGATTCTTCTATGCACCTCCTCTCTACCAACATGTGAGTGTGTCTCCTCCTGAATGAATGGCCTTGAGTCTTGGCCCTCCTTAGAGAGAAATATCTCCACACCCTCACAAATGGAAGATTTCCCTTCATACAATGGGGGTCTTGCCTCTAGCAAGCCATTCTTCTAATTTCTTCCTCTCTAGAAAGATGGAATGATCATTATTTCATGGTTCCCCTCCATGCATACAAAGTGTTTGAAGTTTTGTCACATCATGTTTCACATTGGTTTTCATCAATCCCCTTTGCAAAAATCTATGTGACTGCAACATATGATCTCTCATTTGCATGAGAACATGAAATAGAACTCTGAAATCAATCATCATAAATCATAGCTTTGAGTTTGTTGCGCTGCTCCTCCCAAGGCCTCAACTCTTTCCTCCATCCTCCTTGCAGTAGCTATGGGAAATGTACTGCGTTGTGGATCTGCATGTGTGGCTGAATGCTCACACCCTCCATGGGAATAACTAGGGCTTGCTCCATCCACAAACCCTTTTCATAAAATTTCTCCAAAATTTTCATCTTTCAGCAGATCTTCAATGGTGTGCTCAATGGTCTGGAAAAGAAGAAGGGAAACCTCCTCTTCCTTCATTCCTCTGTCAATATCCTCTCCTTGGAGAGAAGCTCTTCTTGCTGATGGCAATCGATCTTGGGCACAGGCTGAGCCAAGATCATGCTCTGATACCACTGTAATATCCCAAATGAGGGATTTCCTGCTCCATCGAGAATATCTTGAGATATTCCATTTTCCTTTTTCAGTGAGACACTGCAAGTCCATTTCAGAGATTGACTGTTGGGGAATTTACGTGATATGACTCCTTCTAAATAAGGGAGAGATCCTGAGGCTAGATGACCCTTCATAGACTTTGTCTATGGATATGCAATATTCCACCTCGAAAATTTCTGCCACAGGGCCCTTGAGGACGTTGTATAAGGAAGCTGCTGCATAAATAAGGCTAACCAACACTGGGATGCCCTAGATAACATCTCATAAAACTCATATGAAGAATATGAGCTCAAAGAAATACATCTAGATGGGTTATTCAGATCTCCCCATACTAGATCTCTAAAACAATGCTGAATGAGAGAGCTTACAACAATATATGAACATGAACACTGAACTCTGCAAATTTGGTCATAACATAAGAGGGAAATGTATGCAGCCGTCATTATATGATTATATCAATATAAATATACAATAAATAGTTGAGGGACAAGCCACTTAAACTCTAAGAGAAAACCTCCAGTGAATAGACAATGAAATACAAGAGTTGCTGCATATCCATAGAATGCCGAAGTAGCTGCAACTGCGCAGTGTATATGAAGGCATAGCTGCTGAATATGAATGAAATACATAAATGGCTGAAGGAATATAAGAATAAGCCCAGGAACAAGAAATGGGCTGAAATACAAGATTTATAGCCAACCTAGGGAAGATTTCTAGAAATGTCGGATCATACAAAAATGTGACAATAGAGTTATCACTGCAACTGATACAAAATATGAATGAGGCCATGGCAGATCTAAAATGTGGATGCCCTCCTCTGATCATGTCTCTAATACAAAGTGCTGATCACTTTTTCCCAGAAACATCCTCCTTTAAGCTCCAGAAACCCCTCTCTCACTGCCTCCTTTGAAATAACACAACTTCTCCCATGGACTGCGCAATGGGAGATGATAGAAGTGTGGCCTCATGCCACTAATCTGAAATGAAGCCCGAGAATCCTCCTTGCAGCTCCTCCAATGAATAGATCACTCCTCCACTGAAGAAAACTAGACAAGAGAGACTCCTTGATCTCCTCTATTGCTGCACCCAGCAACACAACGTCCTCTCTGCTGCAGAAATAACGCTGTAGAAGATGAATGTAGCTGTGACCAATTCCGGATTGAGGAAATGTAGCTCAATCCTCATCCTTCCTTGAGGAAGAGGTAGGGATTCTCGTCCGGGAACACCCTAGTGCCCAAGGGGACCATCACCCTCCTAAACAGCCCAGGGATGCAAGCCTTGCAGACCCAAGTCTGAAACTCTAAATCATAACATAATGAAAATGGGCTGCCATCTCCTCCATATAAAGTGAGAGAAATCCTCTCGATCATGGTCCCACCAATTAGGGTTTCCACCCTTGCATGAATGTATTCCCTCCAAAACTGCGCAACTTCTCTAAAGGGCCTCTTCCTCCTTGGTCAGCGCTGTTGACTTTAGTTAAAGATGACTAATCAAGTGAGCTGGGTTCCGTTCACACCCTTAGTGTTTATTTCAGCTGCCTTATTCACCCCTCTTTCACATTAGGAGTGTTATTTCTTCCTCTAAAAGGGGCTAAGGTGTCTCCTTGCCCATTTTATTAAACAAAAATAAAATGTGCAACTATAATATTCCATTTTAGCTTGAGGCTAAAATTGGGAATATCACAAAGTTGATCTGGATCCCATCGTTCTTTTACCAGAACATCTAGATCTCGAAGTCAAATGAAAAGCAATTGTTCCTGTATCGTTCGCTCCTCAGTCATCCGTAGCCATCGAGTCTTCTCTTTTATCACGTAGTCAACCACCTGAGAGATATCTCAAGCCTAACGGAGAAATTCTTCTACCTGGTTTGATTTCGATTGATGAAGAAACTCAATAAGAAGAAACACCCTCAACTCCAACTCATTTTGTGTCAGGGCTTTATCTTTACGAGTCTTTTCCTCGATTAAATTACACTACTTGATTTGATCCTGTTTCAATCCAAATTCCCGTAGATCCTATAGGGTATTCACTGGGTCATTTGACCATGTCTGAGTCAACATCTCCGACTCTGCCATCTATTACAGTTGCGACAACATCTATTGTTGCTACTCCATTGATGTTTACCACGTCACCCGAGTCACATCTTTATGGTGGTCTGTCCGTCTCACCGGGTTACCAATCACTGTTTGGAACCTACTATGGTGCCTCCTCAAATCCATGGACTTCACCCATGTCATCTTCTGGTATCTTATCAGGTACATCTATAATGATTACTAAACGGCTTGATCCTTTGTACACATCTTTAGTTCAACATCAAGCTGGTCCATTTAGGTACCTTCCATCCAGTTCAATATCAACTGGACTCCCACCATTTGGAGATCAATATATTCCATCTTATTATACTCCTCATGCTGGGGGGTAACCTAGGGTAACCCATTTTGACAATACTCCATCGTTTTATGGTCACCCAAATGTTGGAATGACTGTTTGTCAGTGGCAGCCTATCCTGCCCATTCAACCACAAACGATTGTGCATTCATACCAACCAGTTCAACCTATTGCACCTACATGTACCCCACATGTTAATACTTCATTACCCCATTTACAGGCTCAGTTGGTTGTATCTCAACCGTCTCAGGCGGGTCCTTCAACCCATTACCCTCAAGTCTTCGGCCTCCAAACTCCACCTCCTTCGGCTGGTTTACAACAACCACCTGTATCTGGAATCTTGCAACCACAGGCTGGATTACCCTTTTACGGGATGTCACAGGCTCCTACCGGTCTTACCTATTCACAAATAGGTCCAATATATTATGGTTTGGGCTATACTTTTGGTGGGAAATCACCTTGGCAGCCACAGCCTCAAATAACACAACAACAAGCTTATCTAGGTCTTGGTCAATAAATCTCTCAAGTGTTTGGTCATCAAAATAACCCCTATGTGGATTACCAGTAGCAAATGCCTTATGCTAGTGCACAAAGGCCTGTTGCCCAAGAAATTCCACCTTATCTTGGTTATGCTCAATCTGACTTGAATCGACAGTTGCCCTTTGTTGCAACTTTAGAATTACCTTATTTAATTCGACTTACCAATGATCCCATCAGTTATTTTCCATGATGGCCGGCAATTCCACACAAATTACCCTCTTACATTCCTAAATTCAATGGAAACCCTGGAGAAGACCCGTTAATGCATTTCATGACTTATCATTTGTGGTGCTAATCAAACTCCTTAAATGATGACTCTGTTAGACTACGTCTTTTCCAGCGTATGCTTACTGGTCTGGTTGTGAAGTGGTATATTGAATTACCACGAGCTTCATTTGATAAATTCACTGCCTTAGCCACTACCTTTTTAACCCATTTCCAGTTACCCATACAATATGAAACTGGAACGGAACTATTGACCAACTTTAAACAGACAACTGCTACTCACATTTATGATCATATTCATGAGTGGCGTCATCGTCGTCGAATGGTCAAAAAATTCATTTCCTGATCAAAATTTGGCTGAGTGGTTTATTAAGTCCTTGCTGCCATCTATCACCGAGGATGTAGCTAAAGGAAGTGTCGTCACTGAAGAGAAAGTCATTGCTCTTTCCTAGTACTTAGATTTGATTTATACTCAGTAAGGCATGCTCTATGAAAAAATTCCAAACGCACCGCGATCAAATTTCACTGTTACTCCTCCATCTAGTAAGGACTCTCATGCCAGTGACGATATGATTGGTTCTGCAAACACTCACACCTCTACTACATCTGATCCTGCACCTTCTTCTGAAATACATGTCGTGTCATTTGACAAAGGCAAAAGTGACAAGCAACCCAGAAACAAGAAAAAGGGGAAAGCAAAGAAAAGGAAAAATTCACCCCAACAAGAAAGATCATCTGATCAACAATCTGGAAATTTTCAGAAACCTCATTACCCTTGCTTGATATGTAATGAGGAGCACTTTACGCGAGATTGTCCTCACCACTCTGAAGTCTAAAAACTTCTTAAGACTTCGCCTGCATCTGTTGTGTTGACAGATCCTTTTCCGAATCTGGACACAAAGATGGTTGCTAAGGATCTCGCTTCTATTTCCCAAGTGCTTATGCTATTTCTCACCAAGCCAAAAACTGATGTTTTGGTGTCTACACGAAATAAATATTAAAGTAGTTAGGCTACTGATCAACCTACTACCTCAACCATGAATCCGCCCACTGAATCAATTATGCCACCTGTTATTTCAGAGTTAACAATAAAGCCACCGAAGGGAGTCATCCATAAATCGACGTTCAATCCCCGAGCTCGTGCGGCTCAAAATTATAACATAGTTGAAGATTTGGCTCAGTCACCTTCAACTATGTCGACGCTTGAGGTACTTCAAAATTGTCCCTCCCAGAAGCAAGCTTTGTTGTCAGCAATTGGTGGAATCGACCCGACATATTCTAATCTTGTAGTCTTTATCACACGGGCTATGTGCCACAATTACCAGCCGAATTAGCATTTTCAATCCAATTAAATGTTCTAAATCACCTCGTTCATTGCACTATTATTGATGAGAGAGCATCTACATGTATTATGTCTATCAATTGTTGGAAGTCACTTGGCTTGCCTCGCTTATCTCAATCGCCTATGAAGTTGAAAGCTTTTGACAGTCGTACATATAAGCCTTGAGGTATTATCAATAACCTTAATGTCGAACTAGGGGGAAAAACTGTAACTGTTGAAGTTGAGGTCGTTGATGGAACCCTTGAATACAACATTTTACTTGGAAGGCCATGGGTTTACGCTATGATTGCGATCGTTTCTACTTACTTTTGAATGATCGCCTTCCCTCATAAAGGTGTTATCACAGTCATTAATCAACTCTCCTTCTTTGCCTCTAGCTTCCAAGGTATGTGGAAAAATTCTATTAGTTCACACACCCCAGCTAGCACTTCAAAACATTGGTGTAGGGCTCTTTAAGGATTCTTCCCTAATGGGCACCTTTTCATTACTACCGCCTGCGACGTTGGTGGAAATTTCAAAATAGAGACCTGTCACATGATATCTTCCACTTCATCTGGCTTAAGGAAGATTACCAATGATTCTGAAGTTGATATGTTGGGTGAATTTATGTCGCCAAGCCCAATTGAGCTCGCATAGCAATTAATTTTCTTGGCTTGGGTGGCGCATCTTGATCCATTGTCACCGATCGTTTGGGTCGATCATTCATTATATTTTGGTACTCCTTCTAATCCTTTTTCATCCACATTCTTGACTGATGAGAGCATTATGGAAGCCATGATGCTAGAAGGATAATCATGGGACGATTATCATCATCGTTTCCATCTTCCAGATTACAACGAAGATAATCTTATTGAACTATATCGCCCTATGATCTCTGATTTCTTTTCGAATTCTTTTCCAATTAATGCCATAAAATCCGAGCGAAACATGTAAAATATTGAAGAAACAATTTCTATCAATATTTCGACCCAACCTGGCATTGTAGAAAACATTCATGTTGGCGTGTCTTGTTCTGCATCCGAACTCGACACTTATCGCTCTCTTTTTCGTGAATTCCAAGATGTATTTGCTTGTTCTTATGAGGAAATTCCAAGCATAGATTCTACTATTGTTGAACACACAATTAAAATGTATCCTGATGTCAAACCAGTAGGTCAACGCCTTCATTCTATTCATCCAAAGAAGGTTGCTGCTATTAAAGCATAAGTTGAGAAACTTTTGCGTGCTGGTTTCATTTACCCTGTTCTTCTTACTGATTGGGTTTCCAACATTGTTCCTGTCATGAAGAAACAAGGGACAATCAAAGTGTGCATTGATTATCGGGATGTCAATCTTGCTTGTCCAAAAGACAATTATCCTACTCCCTTTATCGACCAAATTATTGATGAATGTGCCGGATGTGAAATATTTTTCGTTCATGGATGGATTCTCATGTTACAATCAAATCAATATTCGCCCAGAGGACCAATATAAAACAAAATTCATCTGTCCCTAGGGCACATTCACTTATCGTAAACTCCCATTTGGTTTAAAGAACGCTGAGGCAACATTTCAGAGAGCAATGGATTATGCTTTCCATGGCATAAAGCACATTGTTCAACCTTATCTAAACGATTTACCTGCGCATTCACAAAAACAGGCCGATCACCCAGTGCATCTGAGAGCTATATTTTTACGCTGCCGACACTACAATATTCACCTCAATCCACAAAAATGTGTGTTTTGTGTTGGTTTCAGTCGTTTTTTTTTTTTTTTTTTTTTTTTTTTTTTCTCCGTCTCAAAAGATGGAATTCGAATTTACCCACTAAAGGTCTAGGCCATTCTCGATTTTCCTGCGCCATCAAACATAATTTGGTTTCAGAGACTTCAAGGAAAGGCTAACTTTCTAAGGAGGTTCATGCCCAACTATGCTGAAATGGCTAAAGGATTTACTCGTCTC
Source organism: Pinus albicaulis (assembly GCA_034641835.2). Taxonomy (NCBI): domain Eukaryota; kingdom Viridiplantae; phylum Streptophyta; class Pinopsida; order Pinales; family Pinaceae; genus Pinus; species Pinus albicaulis. The sequence continues at coordinate 260,763,582 of CM076578.1, forward strand.
TTGAAAAAGGGGATTCCCTTCGATTGGGATAAGTTTACGAAATCTTCTTTTGATGCTCTTAAAGATACCCTGATCCGAGTGTCATTAATGTATCCCCTTAATTATTAGAGTGATTATTTCATGTATCTCGTCGCTGCAGATACAACCATTGTTATGGTTTTAGTCTAATAAGACGATGGGATAGAACATCTGATATATTATTTGAGTTGTAATCTGAATGATACGGAAGTTAGGTACTCATATGTCAAAAAAATCGCCTTGGAAGCCATCCAAGTTGTCCAAATATTTCGCCATTTTATCCTGCTCTAGAAGACCATTGTCATTTCGGATTGTAACCCTATGACATACATTTTGTCATGTCAATTGCTTGGGGGAAAATATTCAAAATCGATCGTCATTTTGTAGGAATTTTCTTTGTAATTCATCAAATCCAAGTCAAAGAAGTCTTTGGTTTTTGTGGAGCTTCTCTGCGACCTTCCCTCTGATAGTACTGAGTCTACATCGGAACCATAAATTCCAGATGATTCTCTATTTCTGATTGGGTCATCTGACCCTCGGTATGGGGATTTTATCATTTATCTCCAAACCCAAACTTTCTGACCCAATACCTCTCGCTCGTAACAGCAACGTATTCGACACCAAGCCAAAGATTATCTGATAGTCGGCGATACACTTTATCATCGTGGTGTCGATACAATTTTAAGGAGGTTCCTCACTCACGAGGAGGCTGAGAAAGTTCTGAATGATTTTCATGTTGGTGCTTGTGGTATAAATTTGTCTGGGTATGCTATCGCGCATAATATTATTCGTGCTAGTTACTTATGGCCAACCATATTCCGCGACTTCATTCTCGCGGTCAGAAGTTGTCATGCGTGCCAGATATTTGATCATAAAATTCATATTCCGCCAACACCAATGCATCTTGTCATTGTTATGGGAATATTTGCAAAATGGGGCATTGACTTCATGACATGCAACCCTCATTCGACCCGCCGGGGGGGGGGGGGGCACATGGTTATATTATTGTCGTCATTGACTACTTTATCAAGTGGGCCAAAGCGATGCCTACATTCAATAACATAGGTGAAACAACTGCATTGTTATTTTTCAATCATGGCGTTTCTCGGTTTGGTGTACCACAAGCTATAGTTACAGATCATGGTAAGCATTTTCACAATAACATGATGAATGAGTTGGCTGCAAAATTAGGAATATCGCATGATAGTTATACCCCTTATTATGTGCAATCTAATGGACAAGTTGAAGTCATTAACAATATCCTTAAGCAAATGCTTCAACAAATGATAGGGGTTCATAAAATAAATTGGCATTTAATCTTGTACTTAGCTTTACGGGCATATCGAACCTCGGTGAGAAATGCAACCAAATTTACTCCCTTTCAATTGGTGTATGGTCTGGAATCTATCTTACCAATCCAATGTGAAATTCTGTCATTAAAACTCACTATTGACCTGATAGGTTACACCTTTAATGAAGAAGCACGTCTTTTTAACCTCATCCATCTAGATGAAACGCGTCATGAAACCACGTTGACCAACGAAGCGCACAAGAGACAAATCAAGGCACAATATGGCCGCAATTTCAAGCCTCACATATTCTCAAAGGGAGACCTGGTCTTGCTTTATGATCAGGAAGCTGATTTGATAGGAACAAGAAAATTTGAGCCACTATGGCATGGCCCCTACATTGTCAAAATAGTTCCGGGTAAGGGTGCCTACGAGTTAGTTGATTATGATGGAATTCCATTGGCGCAGCCTCGAAATGGGTTGTATCTTAAACGTTACTATGCTTAATTGAGCGTAGTAAACTTTTGTATGATATTGTGCATATGCTTTGATTTGCATTCACTGTCTTAGTTTGTTTTTCACAGTTTTCTTGAAGTTAGTAATCCATGTTACTTTTCATCGCAGATGTATGAATCTTTGGAACCATTCGTTGGGTACGCCGATGGTGCTAGTTGTAATACGCAAAACCTATCTTCTGCAACATGGGACATTTTCTCTCCAGGTGGCGAGTTAGTGAGTTTTCAAGGGATTTGTATCGGTTGATAAACAAACAATATCGTTGAGTATAGCGCGTTGATCGAACTTCTCTCTGATGCAATTTCACTTGGCATTAACCGCAACATCATTAGGTTAGACTCACAACTTGTCGTACTACAACTTACTAGCATTTATACCATCTGAAATCAAACAATTCATCGTATATTCCTTAGAGTTCAACTTTTGGAAAGACATTTTGATTACATTCAATATCAAAACATTTCCAAAAATTTGAACACATTAACTGATTTTTTAGCGAATTATGTTTTAAACAAACATTTGCAACACATGTAAAGACACATTTTCAATTCACATCATACAATTGAATAGGATTACGCATTAAACATAGGAATTTTTTTAAATTAAATAGATAGATAGTTTAGGTTTTTACAAAATTTGTGCCCAAGACACATTAGTCATATTACCTCAAAATGTATACAAAAATATCAAAAGTAAAACTGGTGATGCTTATGATAACAAGCAACTTCTCTAGTTATCCTGCATAATAACCTCATCCAACGGCTAGGAACACCAATAGTATAGCGCTGCAACCTCATAGGTAATTCCTCAATCCGGACATCTAGTATCCCAGGAGTCAATCCCTCAACATGCTGCTACAACTCAGCAAGAGTCTTTTTCAAATCTAAATCCCAAAGGACTTCTCTCCCGATATTCCTCTCTGCTGGTTCATCTGCTACTTGCTTTGGTCGACTCACTGGTCGAACACGACCCACATATGTGTACATAAAAAACTTTAGTTTAGTCTTGGAAAACATAAAAAAATACAAAAAACATGTAGAAACCTTAAAATCAAAAACATGGTAAATTTTTTTTTACCCATTGCACCCCATTGAGTGCCATCTGGTAAAGTCAAATCTGGATCTCCACGGAAATCTACACCTGCATACAAAGACTTCTCTATGGCGATAATCTGTCGTCGAATCCATGCAAAGAATGTAGTATAAAATATGATAATCTAATTGACCAACATGCCTAGCCATCAATTCGACCCATCTCTGCATCCGAGGATCTTTAGGACAAAAAATGCTTAGTGTCACATGTTGCGGCTGCATCAATAGAACTCTCTCTAAAATAAAGGAAATCAAGATCGAACCATAACTGAAATTCTTTCTACCACCCTTTACTTTAGTCAGTTGTTCTTTCATCTGAAAGAGTACTTCAACCTGGTTGAAAATTGTCGATTCGAGACACTCGAGAGCATACTACATGTATGAACGGTTTGCAACATGTAGTTTCACAGAGCCAACAAGTTTTGAAATGGTGAAAACGATCTCAAAGTAAAATCACGCACATCACAAATCGAGAGCATACTACATGTATGAACGGTTTGCAACATGTAGTTTCACAGAGCCAACAAGTTTTGTAATGGTGAAAACGATAGTTCTTAAAGGAAAATCATACACATCACAAATGTTTACCTTCCCATATTTGCTAGGTTTAGTACCTGGCCAACAATGCTGGCGAATGTAGTCCTTCACTGTATTGCCTCCAAGAGTAGATCCCACAAGGGAAACAAGAGAACCACGTCTTGATAATCTAGTAAGAAAGTAAACATCCTCAACTAGTATTGGGAGCACTTTGTCCCCAATATGAAATTTTTGAGATGTTGGATCCCATGAACGAACCAGGAACTCTAATAGTTCAAGATGTTGTCTCATCCTTGATAATCTCAAATACTTAAGTAACCCACAATCCTTGAGGGCTCTTAGAGTTCCAAGATCATTTCGGGCAATCATGTCTTGTTCTTCATGTTTTCTTTCTCGCCATGTAATAGTCATTTTGATCCGATAAATACTTGAAAGCCAACCACAAGCTTCATTAGGATCTATTTCTTGCAAAAAAATTAGGAATTTTTTAGCACACAATAAGAAACAAATTTGTAAAATGTGCCCAACGCACCCTTGGTCTATAAACAAAGCACTACAGAGCATTTGAGCTTCAATTTTAGTGCTTTACAATGCACTTTTTGACATGCAAGAGTGTGTTGCCCTCAAAATGAAATAGAGTTACCCTAGGGGGGCTCAAACACCTAAAAATTCAGCATGAAATGAAACTAAAATGAAACTAAAAGGAAGAGAAGGTTTTGATCTCCAACCTGGATCAAACAGTGCGAGAAATTGTCCACTGGAATTGTCGTAATCGACCACTAAAGTTTGAGGGAAAAACAGGTTTAGAGCTCCTAAATTTCAAATGGTAACTATGGAATGGTAAAATCAAATAGTAAAAACTTCTTTTTAACAGTCATTTTGATTATTTTATTCATATTTAATGATGTGACTATAGTTTTTGCTGATTTTTACTATGAAACATGTATTTTTAATCTGTTTGATGGTTTTCTGAACAAGTTTATAGCTGATACAGTAAGTTTGAAGTGCACAATTATCCAAAAATGATTTGACCACTGAGCATACTTTTATCTCTTTTTCGAGTTTTGTTAAACACGAAAAAGGAACCCCCTTGGAGTCTTCTTTTAGCTCTTTTCAGACTCCGTTAATGTGAAAAGATTTCCGAGCACTTGTCTTTTCGAGCTCGTAAAAGGAAATGAAATGACATCTACTCAGTATAAGTTTAACCCTTTCCCGAACTGAGATATATTTTTTACAAAAAAGGAACACCTTAGTCTAACATGGCTAAGAGGTTTTCTCGGGTATCATTTTACACTTTTTTCGGAATTGAGCGACAAATTTATGAAAAAGGACCGAGTTTTCACTGTCGTTAGACTCGTTAAAACATCAAATAGCGACATACTTGTCCGATCATGACAAGATCGAGTTTCACTGTCGCTAGACTTGTTAAATCATCAAATAGGATGGATTCACCTGAAGGGTCGAATTATAGATCAAGCATATGCTACCCTCCTCAAGATTGTTGAAAACTAAAGAGGTATTGGTTAGCAATGACTTGGGAAAATTTGGGAAAAAGAACAAAACACTTTATGGTAGCAGGTCGCTCTTGAACATGACACTTTCACTCCATCTCCGTGGCTTTGGGTTGGGTAATCTTCTTGAGAGTATATCATACCTATGGTCTATCATACCATCGATCAATTTGGTTTTGGTTTAATTCTTCCAACTCATTTCGGTGTCATCGATATGTTTAAGAGAAGTCATCTAGTAATTCCTCATCTTCTGCAATACTCATAAACCTTCATTTTCATGACGGCCATCCCTCAAAATTTCTTCAGCAAGTCACATTATGTCTCCAAAATAATTACTCCAGTTTCATGTCGTATTTGCGATGACTCGCTTCCTTTCGACATCATCTCATCATCCAAAAAGTTGACTTAGAAACATCTTTCCAGTACCTTAGAATTTGCTTACATCAAAGACAGGTTTCTCGCTTCCAGTGATAGGTTGACATCACAAACCTTCGATCGAAATATTTTGTTTTTCGTTCGACATCAAATAATCTATTCATGCCTTGAAAATTGTACTATCGTACCTTGTGAACAATTAACATCAACAATGGTTTCTCTCGCATCTGTTAACAACTTACATCATTGGATGGTAATCAGACGATGTCTTCCCATGTTCGAATTTAGATCACATATTCGCATGGTTAGAATTATACTTGAATGATTGAGTAAATGAGATAGAAGACCCCGGATCTAGTTTCATCCATCCGGGCTACGATTTCAGGAATTGTACCACGTCATCCGTATGGATTTACATACAGATGGTCATCCTCTCATGGGCCTATATTTGTAGACAACTTTTTGATTTATGTACGTGTTATGATAGTTTATGTGTTGAGCATAGATATGCCTCCCTCAATAATTAATTTCCAAGATGTACAAGATATCATGATGTAATGTATTGCAAATTGATGCAGGTCACCGTCCGCTTTAGATCCTACTCATCACACTGTAATGCATGTCATCCAAATATTATCATTATTTTGACTTCATGCTTTAGGGGGCAAATGTTATAGGTCAATTTTGGCATCATCCCTAAGACCAATATGAAAATGGTCTATCATCCCCTAATTCAGTTGCTACATGCCCTAGAGAAGGCATTCCACTAATGGCTTTAATTCATGAGAGTTTCAATGTTTGAGATATAGTTAAAATTACCCATTGACTCATAAATGCTCCTCTGAATGGGCCTAAGAGCATTGCAAAGAACTTACCCCCATGCAAGGGTGCTCTGCAAAGCACTTCCCGATACTTAAAGGTGCATTGCGTTGGTCTCCTAGGAGTGAAATCATCATTGTTCTGGGAATATCCACATGTCGAGTGCATTCTAGAAGAGATCATAGGTGTCATACTTAGAATAAATGTGTTCATCCATCACCATTAAACCTGGAAACATGTCTCATCTATTATTAGAAAGCCACTCAATATCATTTATTGAGAAAATACCTACAATTTCCCTATAAATTGAGCACTCATCTAAGTGCAAGGGAGGAAGAAATTTGAGTAATGTTATGTTGTTGGATTTTCAATTCTTAGAGAGTTGAAGTACTGTGATTCTGTTGAATTCATGCTTGGTGTGATGAGGATGGAATGAATTTAGAGTAGGTTGACGAAGAACTGATCGATTGGTTGTAATCTATTCCTCCTATTACTGCAATACAAATATTTTTTCTTTATCTCATATATGTGATTATATCCTGTGAATGTATTCTCAAAATGTACATGTATTCTCAGATTTAGTCAGTTCAATCTGGTTATGATAGATAGATATCGTATATTTGTATCATCGTTTGTTGTCTTCTGGTTTTGATTGCAGGTATTGATCTGGCGAGTTCAATTGGATCGAGAGCGACAAAAGTGACGAAAGAAGAAGAATGAGAGCAAAGAACCACAAGTAAGTCTGTTCATCTTCTGTTTATATTAGAGAGAAAAGCATTTACCTTTCCTCTGTTGTTCTTAGTGAAGAAACACCACACTCAGGGAAGACTAGTTTATCCGTAGATTATAATTCCTCATAACAAATTTGTGTAATTTTATGTTGTTGGATTCTCAATTCTTGGAGAGCTAAAGTACTATGATGCTGCTGAATTGATGCTTGGTGTGATGAGGACGGAATGAAGTTGGAGCAGGTTGACGACAAACTGATTGACTGGTTGTAATCGATTCCTCCTATTACTGCAATTAAGATATTTGTTCTTTATCTCATATATGGGTTTATATATTGTGAATGTATTCTCAAAATATTCATGTATTCTCAGATTTAGTCAATTCAATTTGGTTATGATAGATAGATGTTGTATATTTGTCTTGCTTTTTGTTTTCTTCTGGTTTTGATTGCGAGTATTGATTTGGCGAGTTAAATTGGATCGAGAGCGAAAAAAGAGATGAAATAAGAAGAACGAGAGTGAAGGAACACAAGTAAGTCTCTTCATCTTCTGTTTATCTGTTTATCTTAGAGAGAAAAACATTTACCTTTCCTCTATTGTTCTAAGTGAAGAAACACCACACTCAGGGAAGACTAGTATATCCGTAGATTAGAATTCCTCATAACAATGAGGCTCATAAATATGTACATTATAAAGGGTCATAATTCCATCCTCCAGCTTTAGAATTATCTCTTTCTCACATTTATCTACATTTTTTGTCATATTATGCTTAGTGAGAAGGGTGAAAGATGTTTGTCATGTCATGTTACCTAATATGGTTTAATTGCAGGAAATTGAGCAATTTTTGAGACAATTTCTATGTAGGGGCTTGGAGTAGATGGAAAGGAGATATTATAGGGGGTTTTCCACCTCCTTAACTCCCTCAATCAACCCAATATCACATCAAGATATCTCTAATGAGCTTGAGGTCATTGGCAGCCAAGCAAGTAAAATTCATGAGGAGTCAAGCTTCACTATTCTTGAGTTTCAAGAGACAATATTCCTATTTTCTAGGGAGTTGTTGGTAGCTACCCTCTTGTATAAATGAACATGTATAAGAGCTCATTATGATTCGAGTTTTGTTTTTAGCTTGGTAGTTATTGAGCTCAAGAATTATTATCTTTTGATTGTTATGTGATGTATTAGACCTTGATTAGTGATAATGAGAAGCTTCTATTTGATTCATTATTGAGTTAGTTTTAGGGGGCTGAGACTCTTGGGTTTGGGCCCTGTTGGTGTCCCGTGTTTTGATAGTTTGGAAAATCAAAAGACAAGGCAACATCAGAACCAATCTTTAGAGTTACAGGATCTAGTCCTCCTATTCTCAGAGAGGGATCTCTCAAATATTTGTTTGCAAAGGTTTATCTTGTGTGCTTAGCATATGGATTTTAGACTAGTTATTAAGTATAGGTGTTTGTTCTTTTGTTTGGTTGGGCTGGAATGATACAACAGAACATGAAATGCCTAGGAAAGATATATAGGACAGAGAAATATATGGTTCATTGGGCAATGGAGTCAAGAAAAGGTCATAACAAACTCATCAATGGATATGGGATATCAAAGGGCAAATCTAACTTGGCCACAAGATCCTTTTGTTTTTGGAATGAGATGGACATCAATGACTTGGAAAGAGAAGTTTAATTCTCAACGAAGGGAAACTTGAAAACAAAACTTGAACAATAAAGAAATATTTGATAGACAGGGCTAACCATAAATTCTACAAACATTCTTTAAGCAAATAATGACTTCAAGACAACTTTCAAAATGAAATCTAAGATTCGGGGAACACCCTATTTCCTCAAAGATTTTATTTTAAATGACTTTAGAAAACATAAGATTCACTGATAATTGTACTTATAGAGGAGGGAACACCTAATACATCTATGATTACAACTATAAAAGACCTTCAAAACAACTGTTCAAGCAATGACAAAGGGCAAGATCAAAACAAACCTCTTTGACTAACTTAAAACAATGGTACTTCAAAGGGAGACTTCAATAAGAGATTTCAAGTGATAGCAGACAAGCAGGGAGAACCATAAATCATGCTGAAATCAACTATTTGAGCTATTATAGAAATAAACAAGCATTAGGACTAAAGAGAGAGATTGAAGACTCTAAAATACCTCAGCAGAAGAAAACATAAAACAGTGAAGGATGAATAGGTCTAAGGTGCTTCCAGGAGTCATTTCTTAGCCTAATACTTTCTATCCTACTGTAGTAAGAAATTTTGGAACAGAATGAAAACAAGAGAAAACAATAAACAATTCAGAATACTTCACCAACAACCAAGCTCATGGATCCAATGATAGAGCCTTCACAGTAACAAGCATGTAACAATATCATCAAGGCTTCCAAGACTTCAATTTGTTCTTCAACTTCAACAGACTATGTATTAATTTCAGAGAATTTCAGTATTACAACTGGTGATGAAACAACAACCAACAACCAACCAACACCTCGCTCATCTTCTACAGAAGTATATATAGAAGAATGAGGAGGTGAGATCTGATAAAAGATCTCTAATTACAATTAATACATACTTAATGGCTTCTTGGCCTTTGGGGGGCTCAATGAAGAAACTTACATGGGTGTACTTTGTATTAAATGTTTTACATAAATATTTAAGCTTGGTGGGAGCTTTTTTTGACCTTTGAGGCTCTGTGTGGCGTCAAAGTAACTCTGTAGATTTTTTTTCATTAAGTTCCTTGGCATAATTTATTCTTGGGTTGTATTTTGAGACAAATATCTGGTTCTGATCAATAAATTCGGCTTCTGATTGAATACTTTGAGGCACAGGTGGCATTTCAGCAGCTAGGAGGAATCAATTTGCCTCAGATGTGGTGGTGGAGGCTTTCCTGTTGATAAAAACCCTTAAGATTGTCTTTAAACTATATTTTACTTGGGGGTTTAGGATTTTAATAATTGTTCTTAGCTGTAATCCCCACAAAATCTGTCTTTAATCCTCTGTTCTGATAAATTTTGGTCTTCGCCACTGATACCCTCTGACTGCGCCCGATTCATGGTTTTTTCTGATGTACAGGGCTGCGCAGGGGCGATATGACATCAATGCCTGAAAAAACACTGATGAAACGTGTTTTTAACACCCTGTGATGATTTTCTTTGGTGAATTGAAGGGAGGAAGATCGTCATCCTTTGCCTTCGAATTTTCTTCAAAAATGGCGAAAAAACCATTTAAACCCTGCAAAATACAAAAAAATATTAAAAATTCCTTCATATATAGGTTTATTGCTGCGGAGGACACGTGGAGGAAGCGTGGTCGTTGGATGGCATCATCCAACGGTCGGGATTGATCGGGATAAGGCGTAGCGAAGGCGGAAGATTTGTTCATCGAAGCCGTCGATCATGAAGATCAGCTTGATGAAGTGGAAACAAGAAATTGAAATGGGAAATGTTGATAGGCGAAGGAATCAAGCGATGGAATATGGGCCATCGATATGTAGATCAGATCGGCAATTTAATGAATCTTGTGTCATGCTTGGTTAACTATCGGGCACCTTACGATTGGCTTGATAGCGGATTGGATAGCACTGAATCAGACGATGTCTGATATCAGCGTGAGTCCGCGTCGACGTTAACAGCGCGATAGACGGCGATTTTATGAGCGATTGCCTGAGCCCACTGGCGTCAGCAGATGAGTGGAATGCGTAGCGATCGAGCGCTCCCAAGTCGCCCAAACCCTCTCTCGGGGTTCTCGTAGCGGTTTTGGAAAAGTGAGTGGAATGTGCGGGCCACGCGAGCGGAATCCGCCGTCGATCTGCCGAATCAGTCGGCGGTGGAGACAACTAAAACCTTATTTGAAGAAAAATTAGAAAAAAAAAAAAAAAAAAAAAAAAAAAAAAAAAAAAAAAAAAAAAAAAAATAAAAAAAATAAAAAAAATAATAATAATAATAATAATAATAATAATAATAATAATAATTCGGAAAATTAATATAAACAGAGGTTTTTATTAATTTATAACGCAGCTTGGCGCCCGACTGCGGGGCCGTGGGTGCATGGGAAATAATGTGACCGAGGGTTAATGGGAAAAAGGGCTAGGACCCATATATGCCCAAAATGTGGGTTTTTATGGTTTTTCAATGATTTTCAAAGGGTTAGAGAGGTTCGGACAAGGAAAAGAAGGATTCTTTAAACCTTATAAAAGGGATTTTGATGAAAGGGGAATGGGAAAAACATGAAAATGAGGAATTTTCATGGGAAATAGAGGGATAGAAAATGAGGTTAGCTTTGGTGTGTGAAAAAGGGTCCACCGGGCATATCGGGAAAAAAGTCTACCTAAAGCTCCAAGTAGATTTTCTTCCAAGTCTCCATTCCGAAAAATGCGCATTTTACATCCATTTGATATACTCTAAATTTGCATGCAATGCTGTTGAACATTTCACAGTTTCCATTCTTGCCACAGGGCAAATGTTTCATCATAACTGTTCCTTCTACTAGAATATCCTTTCGTTGCACTGTACCCTAGCTTTATTCCTGATTACTGTCCTTGCTCATTCATTTTGTTTTTTAATACCCTTTTTGAACCAATGATATTTTTCTCAATTGGTCTAGGAACTAGTTCCTAGGTATTGTTCTTTTTAATTTGGTCTAATTCCTCATTCATTGCTTTTACCCAAGACTTGTCCTTTCATTGGGTTTCCTTTCAACTTTTGCTCTATTTGTGATGAAATATTTTTGGCTATGTATACTTCTTCAGTTTGTTCTATTAGCTGCCTTCTTGTCTGGACCCCTTCTTTCTTATCTCCTATGATTTGATCTTCGGGATGATTCTTCTGAGTGTATCTTGAGGGGGCTTTTGAGCTCAGCCCTTCATCTTCTGTCGTCTTGCTTGTTTCATCATCATTCTGGTCTTCTTCTTCAGGGTTATCTAATGGACTGTAGCAATCAGTATCTCTTGTATTGTTTGGAAGTTCTTCATCAAATCTCACATCAATGCTTTCTACTATTTTCCAAAGAGTCTTGTTGTAGCACCTGTACCCTTTTATTTTGGATGCATATCCTAGAAATATTCCTTCATCTGCTCTTGCATCAAATTTTCCAAGATTTTCATCATTATTATTTATGTAACACTTGCTACCAAATATTCTGAAATGTTTGATTGAAGCAGGATTTCCATGCCATAGTTCATAGGGAGTCTTGTCATTGCTTGGCCTTAAGTGAGCTTTATTAAGGATATGTACTGCTGTGTGCACTGCTTCTACCCAGAAGGTTTGAGCAACATTATTCTCTTGCATCATGGCTCTAGAAATTTGTTGAATAGATCTGTTTTGTCTTTCTGCTACTCCATTCTGCTGAGGTGTTCCTGCAATAGTGAATTGTTGTCTTATGCCATGTTCATTTCATAGGTCAGCAAAGTCATAATCTGTGAATTCTCCTCCTCTGTCTGATCTGATACATTTTAGCTTGCATCTAGTTTGATTTTCTGCTAATGCTTTGAATATCTTAAACTTTTCCAGTGCTTCTTATTTGTTCTTGAGAAAATCAACCCATGTCATTCTCGAGAAATCATCTATTATCATCATGAAGTAGGATTCTCCACTTGGTGTCTTAGTTCTTGCAGGTCCACACAGATCCATGTGCACAAGCTGGAGTGGTCTTCTTGTTGATAACTCCTCTCATTCAGCATGGGTCTGTTTACCCACCTGACAAGATTTGGGGACATGGTAGGCTGAAGGCTCTTTATTTCTTCGGTATGTCTTTTTCTTCTTGCTAAGTCTGATGATGTGATCGAAGCTGAGATGTCCCAATATTTTATGCCATAACCATGAATCCTCAAGTTTGCTAAGATGGCATGCTTCATCTTTCTCTTTCACAATGTAAACATTGCTCTCTGTTCGAACACCTTTGAGCAGAGTCTTTCCTCTGGTGCTTGATCTGACTTCACAGTCTTGTGCTCTAAATAGAACTTCGCAACCTTTGTCAAACATCTGACTAACACTCAGTAAATTTGGTTTCAGCCCATCTACAAATAGTACATCTTGGGCCTTTCCTCTGCCATTTTTTATGCTGACTGAGCCTTTTCCCTTGATCTTATCTGATTTGTCATTACCAAAAGTGACATTGCCAGATTTCTTTTTATCAAGAGTTATAAACTCACTTTTGTCTCCTGTCATGTGTTTAGAGCAGCCACTGTCCAAATACCATTGACTTTTCAGATCTTGAGCAGTTAGAGCCAGGTCACACTTATTCACCTTCTTTATCCACTGGAGGCACCCTTTTTTTTGTATCTTTTGTGAGGTGATGACCTCCATCTTCTTAGAGGACATTTGGAAGGTATATGTCCAACTTGATTGCATACACAACATTTGATCAAAATTTTTGTAGAATTATGAGTATGAACAAAATTTCTTTGATTCATAAACCTTCTTGAGGTGTTAAACATTAATTTTTGTCCATAATTTCTACATTCAATGATTTTATGACAAAATTCCTTACAATAAAAGCAGTAACCATAGAAGTTATTTGCATACCTGATGTAAGGTTGTCTCTTCCATTTTTTTACTTGAGGCAGTCTCTTCAAGGTTTGCATATTTTGCTGGTTTGAATTACTCCTCCTTGCATGAAAATATGCAGCAATGTATCCCAGCTTGTGGCAGACATAACAGGTGGAATTCTTCATTGGAGGGAAGAATCTCCTTTGATGGTTTCCAAATTTTACATATTCAGGGGTCTTAGTATTTATTACATTCTTTGCTACTAGTGGTTTCTTCTGATCTCTGTCTTCCTTCTTGCAGATTTCTTCTTTTGTAGGAATTGTTTGAGCCGCTTCACTATTCTTCTTTGCTTTTACAAAAATAATCTCTCCGTCAACCCTTTTTCTTTTCCTTTACTTGATTCTCCTTCAGCCTATCCACTTTTTCATAGGGGATCTTTAAGCAGCCAGAATTTCATTCAACCTACTAGAGCTTGTTGTTTGAGAAGAGTTTATAACCACTTTCCTTTGAGAATTTTCTAATTTCTTCTTGAGACACACTACTTCTTCTTCCAACTTTTCTTGTTCTTGAGTTTTTTCTTTGATTTGCTTAAGTAACATGTCCTCTATATTCTTGGCTTCTTCAAGCTCTAACTTTAGCTGCTTAAGGACTTTTGAATTCTATTCTTCTTGTACATACTTGAGGAGAATGTCCTTTTTTTTTTTCTGCATTTCAGTTTGAGTCTATCAATCTCTTCTAGAGCACTACTTAGCTCCCCCTCAAGGTTGACTTCACCTTCTTCTTCTTCATATTCTAGCAGGATACCTTCAAGTTCTTCTATGGCCATCAATAAGAATTCAGAGGTTCCTTCTTCACTTGAGGATCTAATCGAATCTTTCATGTACTGCTGTCTTGTTGAGCATAGAAGGATTTTCTGCTGAACTTCTTTCCTTCCTGCCAGTTCTTTGATTTATTCTTCTCTGACTCTTGAGCATGATTCCTTACTTTCTTGTGAGGACACTTAGCAACATAGTGTCCCACTTTTCCACAGTTAAAGCATTTTGAAGGGGAGTTTACCTTTGTATTTACCCGAGCCTCTATCCAGTTTCTTGACAAACTTTTCCTCTTCTTCATCCAAGCAAGAACATATGTCTCCCTCTTCTTCTTTCTTCTTTTATGTTTTAAAGGTTGTTTCCCTCGTACTTGGCTTCTTCTGTGGGAGCCTCATTTCATAAGCTGTTAGATTTCCAAGTAGCTGGTTCATGGTCAAGGTCTCCCAATCAGTTGTTTCTTCTATTGCAGACACCTTTGGATTAAAACTGGATGGAAGAGATCTTAGAATCTTTTGCACAATTATACTTTCTCGCATTTTTTCTCCAAGAGCTTTCATATTGTTAATAATTTCTGCAGCTTTTAGGAAGAAACTGGAAATGTCTTCATCATCATTCATTTTTAAGTTTTCAAACTAGGCTCTATAGACTTGAAGTTTGGCAGTCTTTACTTTCTTGTCTCCCTCATGTATGTTTTCAAGAGTATCCCATATTTCTTTGGCAGTGTCTTTGTGCATTACTTTAATAAAATCTGCTTCACACAATACATTCAGGATGGCATTCATGGCTTTTGCGTTAGCCACAAAATCTTGTTTTGTTTCTTTCTCTGTGTCAGTTGCCTTTGGGGCATATCCTAATTCCACAGCAGCCCAGACATCTATTCCTAGAGACATTATGTATGTCCTCATTCTTATTTTCCAGAAAGCATAATTTTCACCAGTGAAGAAAGGGGCTTTATTGGTTGAGCATCCTTCTTTACTAGCCATCTTAGGAACCTAGGATCTCCTTTCAGTTGTTAGACTTGTACAAAGGAACCTGCTCTGATACCAATTGTTGAACTCTTAGTTAAACTGAGAGCGGGGGGGGAGGGGTTGAATTAGTTTAACACAGTCATAATCTTTTTGTCTTTTTAACAAACCTTATTTACACCTTCGTTTCATGTCTAGCTTAATATGTGAGTAATCTTAGAATGTGAGCAGCAAGTATTAATATAATATAACATAAGACTTAATATGAGAGAAGCAGGTATTAAGCAGATGATATAAATTAGATCAACACATAAACATAATGCACATAGACACCAGATATAAGTGGAAACCCATAAAGGGAGAAAACCACATCTTATTATTGTTGTGATGCAAAGGCAAGCTCCAACTCCCTCTCACCACTGTTTTTCTGCAGGCACCAACCTACAGGAGGCTCTTACCTCAATTCTGCAAGCTACAACTTGCAAGGAAGCACCAACTCCCTTCAATTTTTCTGCAGGCACCAACCTACAGGAGGCTCCAACCTCAGTCAACTACAACTGACAGCTATCAAGCTGCAACTTGATAGGGAAGCTCCAACTTCCTCAATTTATCAAATTGAATGTTTTCTGATTTACTTCAGATATCAGCTCTGTTCTGTAGCTTCTCTTTCTGCTCTTCTTCTCTTAATCTTCTCTGCCTCACTCTTCTATATTCTGCATTCTCTATATTTGCTCTCTCTCTCTTACCTCTTTGTGCATATCAAATTGATATTATATATAGAGATCCTCACATGACTGTTTGTATTTCACAAGGAATTTTGGAGTGAACAGTCATGACTCTTCGGCTTCTGTCTTCTTATTCCTTTATCCAACTCAATTTTAAAATATAACAATATGTACAAATTTCCATGCTACAGTGGGAGTTTTCTTTTCCTTAGGATACTTGCCTTTGCATCACAAACAATATAAAAAAAAATTTACATTTACATTTTTCGATTATACATCTCAATTCCACTCAGCTTCTTTTCTGGATTTTGGATTTACTGGCTTTGTCTTTTCTACAGTTGTTGAGTGACTGTTCTGTGTACCTTGGTTCACTATAATTGTGTGCACCTGTGAATGTATACCTGTCAAACCTGTAATCTTTGTTTACCTCTGTCAGACCCATGCTTTTATCCCTGTGTTTATTCACCTGTTCACTGTGCTTTTGTGCACCTGCTGCATATATACTTGCTGATTTTAAATCTGGGCAAAAATGAATTAATGCGGATATTTCATTTTTCCATGGTTATAAAACCATACATATAAATTCATTCATTTTTCAATCTTTACAATATTTCACACGGGACTATATATATCTGGACCCACATATTCCAAAATCTTTAAATTTAAAACACCTTTTGAATAGTTTCAACTACAGAACCTTTGGTAAAATCAACTCTCGGCATCTTCAAAACTGTGGTCAAACCATAATAAAAACCCAACCTTATGACTTTAGCACAGTATATAAATATATCGTCGTGTATGCATATTCCCGATTCAAACTGTTAATAAACTATGGCGGTGTTTATAACCTTTATATCAACAAATTGTATTATGTTCCCCACTTAAACATATATAAAGATATCTCTGAACCTTAGGAATTAAAGTTATAACCCTTCACACTTTATATTAAATCAACTTCTCTGTTTTAAACAAATAACTGTATAGTAAACCTTGGCTCTGGGCCCACAGGTATAAACGACGGCCCAATCAAATGCTCGTACCACATCTAGTTAACTTATGCGTACCTTGGTTAAACTTCGGGCAAGTCCAACGTGCGATCACTGTCCGATGGCCCTCTTCCAGATCAACGGCTCGTACACATATCGCTCGGCGTCTTGGTACGAACTATAACGTGCGATGGTGCACTTTAACCGGCGGTTTTCAATTTCATTCAGGGACATGCGTCAGTCTGTCTATGGAATCGCTCGCGAATGGTGGAAACCACTTGCCCGACAAATGGTGGTGCGATGAAACCCACGGTTTCGCTCCAAACCGCCGTCACTGTTCCTCTCGGTCACGGTTCTGTTCTCTACTCCAGGTTCCGGTCCTCCACGATTTCAATTATATATATAAATAACTATTCATCACATTTCACCGCTGTGATTTCATCTGTTACGACTATGGTTCCACTCCATTCACACTGCACATTTGACTATGGTTCCGCTCCATTCACACTGCACATTTGAATATGGTTCCGCTCCATTCACACTGCGCATTTGAATATAAAGCACAATACTTTGTCGCTGGAGTATGTGATTCCCGGAATGTAATTTATGTTATGTGTAACACCTGGCTGTGTAAAAGATTCTCGGAATAACAACTGTTTCTCTGTGTCTCTGCGTTTCTCCTTTATATTCGTTTCCTCTGCCTCTGCATGTCTCCTTTGCTTCCTTCGTTTGCTTCTTTGCTGCCTCCATTGTCTGTCTCTGTCTTTGCTTCAATTCACTGCTTCCTCTGTTCCTTGTAAATGTTACCTGTCTCTGCATCTGCTACCTCCTTTGCCATCAATGACAACATTTCCAACAGTATTATATTTTGATCACCTATTGATTGCTTAAGATTTGTCAAGTCCTCATTCTGATCAGTCTGCTCACTTTCTTGATCTATTTCACTATCTTCAAAGTTTCCAATCTGTTAGCACCCTGTAATTAGCAAGATTGGCAAAAGTTCAACTGCAGGGATAACATCAAACCACTTTGGGATTCAAGGATCTAGCCCTCCTGAATCCAGAGAGGAATCTCTCTATAAATGAGTTTAAATATGTGATCTTTAAAGCCTGAAATGTGATATTAGGCTAGTTGTGAAGAGCATGGGTTTTGTTTTGTTTGGGCAAAGACATGATGAAGGTGAAGGCAGTTAAAAATAAAGGGTGAAGATGTCTGCAAGTAGATAGAACAAGCTTTGGCCAGGAAGATAGATAATTGCAGGTTATAGTCCATTGGGCTATGGGTTCATAAGAGGATTTTAATTGGATAGTAATTTTCAAGAAGGATCCAAGGGGAAAGTCACTTATGTCAAAGGATCTCTTAAGTTGATTGTATGGAATGAAACAGATAGAAAATGGAGAACACAAATGAAGAACAGTGAACAACCTGAGATCAAGTAAGTGCTTTAAAACTATCTTGCTTTGGCATGTACTTAGAGAAGAAAAACACAAAAGTATTCTAAGATCAGGTAAGTGCTTTTAAACTACCCTGCATTGAAGTACTTTCAGTTAAAAACATTTTTAAAAGAATTAGAATAGCTTAAGATCAGGAAAGTGCTTCAAAACCAACCTACTTTCAGCATATTCTAAAGGAAAACAATGATGATCATCACAATGAGCAATCTAGATCAGGCTAGTACTTTGAAACCAACCTGCTTTAATATACTCAGTAAAGAGAACTTTCAAATAAAGAAAACATTGAAAATAAAGCTTTCAGTAAGAGTAGGGTACTGTTGGGAGTAAGTCCTAGCTCTATGTTTGCTGTTCCTTATCAGAGAAAGTGAACAGAGTGAAAACATTAAAGAAAATAACAATTGACAGTGAGGAACACATCACGATTGACACAAATCAGGATCCCATAAATCAACAGCTTGTATTTGATGTTCGAACCAGTTACAATCAGCAAGCCCGGTGGGTCTCTACAACTTCAAACTTCTCATATCAGCTTATTTATCTTCAAATTGCACACAGGGCATCAGTAGCTTCAGAAAAATATTACATGCATTCAGATGTCCAGAGACCAACATTTTATCATCTTCTATAGAAGTATTTATAGAAAAATAAGGAGGTGGGAGGATTTCCCAGGGGTCAAGTATCATTAATTATGTAATCATTTCTAACTCTGCTTCATAACTCTGTTTCTGCCTTTCGAGGCCTAATGATCGAAAAGATATACTTCTGGACTGTTCTTAATCTTTTTAAAATAGTTTTTCCAACAATTAGAGATAAGATCTTTTATTTTTATTAATTGTTCAGCTGTCTTCAGGTAAACACCTCTTGTTCAGGTAATGACTAAGCTTTCTTTGATTTCTGTGAGGTTGCAGGAGTCTTTAGGAGTTTTAGAGGGTTCGATTGGCCTCTGCTTATGGCGGTGGAGGCTTTCTCAGCTCGACAGATGTCTTTGTATTTCCTTAAAACACCTTTAATTTACTTGAGATCTGTGTTTTAGGTCTTCAATCTCCTATTTCTGGTGTGTTCTGTCTTCGACACTGATACTCTTTGATCGGTGCTTGATTAACTGTGTTTTTTTGGTGCGCAGGGTTGTACAGGGATCGAATGGCATCAATGCCTCATGAATCATTGATAAAACATGAATTTTAAACCCTGCGAATGATTTATGTAGTGAATCGAAAGCGGGAGGATTGTCACCCTCCCTGCGAATGATTTATGTAGTGAATCGAAGGCGGGAGGATCGTCACCCTCAACCTGCGAATTTTCTTCAGCATGGTGAAAAAACCATTAAATCTTGCAAAAATACAAACAAATGTTATAAAATCCTGCATGTGTAGGTTGACTGCTTCAGAAGGTACGTGGAGGGAGCATTGCCGTTGGATGGCATCATCCAACGGTCGAGATTGATCAGAGGAATTCAAAGGCAAGGCGGAAGAAAAATTTAAATCAGAGCCGTCGATCGCGCAAAGATCGACAGTCAAGAGCGGAGGCGAAAAGTCAAAGCAGATAAGTCTTTTTTTGGAAAAATGGAGAAAATGGATAAAAACCTTTGTTTCGGGCAAACATGGTCAAAAATCAAGATCGGGAATCAGGACGATCGTGGGCTGTCGGATGAGAGTGACCCAAGTGATCAACGGTGGAGATCCCACGATAAAAACCTTATATAACGTGCCCGGACTTCATATTTTCAATAAAATCCAGATGAATAAAACTCCCGGGTCTGAAAATTCTGACTGGACGAGGAATTAGGGTGATGAATTTTGGGCCGTCGATCTGCAGATCAGATCGACGGCGAAGATTCTTTTAACACTGCGTCGTACCATGAGTTATCGCACGGGCATCTTCGGAGAGCAATCACCGTCCGATGAGCGGCCTTAGATCAGACAGTGTACGTCAATATCACACCAGGTCCACGTCTGATCTTTAACGTGTGATGAATGACAGCTTTGTGAATAGTGCCCAGGCCACGCGTCAACCGGTGAATGGAATTGCTGCCGATAAGGAAAAAACCACCCTTCGCTTGAAAGTGGTGCGATGGATTCCGCCCGGTTTTTTCTACGGTGATTGGCTGGCGGGGACCACTGGGTTGATAGGTCGCACGCTGTCGGATCTTCAGATCAGATCGACGGTGCAGAGGGACCGAAATTTTTCACTGGTGGAAATTTTAAGAAAGAATAAAAAACCGACAAATTAATATAAAAAAAGGTTTAAAATATTAATTTCGACGCAGCCTGGCGCCCAACTGTGGGGCCAAGGGTTATATGAAGGGTAATATGACCGGGGGGTTAAAGAGGGGGGGGGGGGCTAATCGCAATTGGGAAATGTGACAAGCACTTGGAAGACTGGCGCTCGGTTCCAGCATCAGGGCGTATGAGGAGGTAAAAGACTCAGCCCAAAGGGGCTTAAGTCTATAATAAGAAAAATGGGTTTTAAATGATTTTCAAGGAGTTTTGAGGATTCCGATAAGGCCAGAAAGGAGTTTTAAACTATGCAAGGTGGATTATACAAAGGGGAAATGAGGAAAAATGGAAATTAGAGGAAAATGATGGGGAAAAAGAGAGTAAAAATGAAGGTTATTTTCTGAGTGAAGGAAGGGGAGAAAAGGGGATTTTGCAG
Organism: Pinus albicaulis; assembly: GCA_034641835.2. Classification (NCBI taxonomy): domain Eukaryota; kingdom Viridiplantae; phylum Streptophyta; class Pinopsida; order Pinales; family Pinaceae; genus Pinus; species Pinus albicaulis. Next base: position 260,784,555 of record CM076578.1, read on the forward strand.
TAGTCTTTCTCATGGAATTTTTAGCAGAATTTCTGAGTTCTGAAGGGAAACAACAGTGAAGATTTTGGATAGAGGAGATGATGTCTTGAAGAGGCTTCAAGAGATCACATTTCTGCAATCAAACTGTTCCTTGAAGGCTAAACAATGTTTTGGCCACCTTTTGATAGAACAAATTTTATAGGTGGCCAACAGTGGCTCCACTTGGGGATGGTGCCTTCATGAAGGCATCAAGAACTTTAGAATTGCATTCTCTGGGGGGCTGATCAGTGCCTCATCCATTGGGCTACCTTCTTTGTTTGGATGCTCTTCTTTTTTCTGAAAACATATTAGCAGCCATGGAAAACAATGGATCTTCATCAACAAGCTTTCTACCTACCCAATCCTACTGATCTAACATTTTTTCTTCATTTAGAGTGCACTTGGATTTGCAAAATCTTTTACAACATTTTATTTCTTTTGAAAACATGAAATCTAATCTATTTCTACTCCTTATTTCTCCATGGACTCAGATTAAACAGTTGAGTCCATATAATTCTCTACCTAATCTACTATCTGTTGGGATTAAATTGTCCAACAGATTTTATTCTCTAAATTCTACAACAGAAATTTAAAAACAGTCAAGTCAATATTAAGTAGTTTGACTTGCTGTGATCTATGGCATAAAAAACAAGCTAAACAGATATTTATTTTGCAGAAAAATTTAAATCAAAACGGAAGGCTTAAGATACGAAAGTTCATGCACTTCACTTTTTTACAGCTCTGTTTGCCTCTTGATTGAGTTGTTCTTTCTTTTTCTCTGGTTCATATTTTGAGCTGATTAGAACCAGATTTACCTCTGTTTTGACTCAGAATTAAACATAGATTGGAGTCAATTCTTGCTTGGAAACTTAGGTTCAGGTTTTGGGCATGTTTGAACCTTTAATTTCTAACCTAATCTATCTAATGATAAGCCAAGATTAAACAGTTTGGAAAATTGAATTCACTATCCTATCAGCAGTAAATTTAAAACTAATTAGTCAAGATTAGGCTGTTTGACTAACTAGGAGTGTGTTTTTCAGGAGTGGCATTTGAGCTTACACACTTTCATATTTGTTTCTCTTTTTTGTTATGGGGCTATACCTTTATTGTTTTTTATAATCTGCCCTCTTTTCTTTTATTTTTTATTGTTTTTGTATTTTTTCTTTTGTGGGACTGAACAAAGCAATGGTATTTACAATGGAAATGAAAGCTTTTTAAAATCGAACTCAGCAGTAGTAATGCTTAAGCACCCTGCCATTGACAGGACCCCCAAACAGATCCGTGCCATCTAACTCTTGCAGAAAAAAGGCATTTGGCCCAATGGTGGACTGAATAATTTAAGGACCTTGCCAGAAACAGTCAAATTTTCCATGTTTACCCTTATCCTCTCTTCTGGAGTCCCACTTGAGTACCTTGTCTCCAATGTTGAAATCACAAGCCTTTGTTCTCTTGTACCTTCTGAGCCCTATTGTAAACCTCTTTTCTTATCTGATGGAGATGTATTGTCTAATTGATCCTCCTTACCATTTTGTCCTCTTCTGACTGTATTTCTTGGACTAATTTTATCACTGGTACACCTAGGCTGGTAGGAAGCACTGCATCTACTCCATAAACAAGCTGGTAAGGGGAAATTCCAATGGACTTCTTTGTGGTCAACCTGTCTGCCCACAAAGCATGCACCAACTTGCTATGCCATGATTTTTTATTCTCTTCAAGCAGCTTCTTGATGATGGTCACCAAACTTTTATTTGATGATTTTGCTAACCCAATACCTTGAGGGTAATAAGCAGTAGAATGAGCAAGTGTAATATGATACCTGTGACAAAAATCAATCATCTTTTTGGAACCAAAAGCAGCAGCATTATCAGTAATAATCTTCCTGGGGCAGCCGAATCTAGACATGATATAGTCTTCAAGAAATTTTATAATGACAGAATCTATGGCATTCCTAGAAGGGATGGCCTCTATCCACTTTGTGAAGTAGTCAGTGGTTGTGAGAATCCATTTGTGTTGGGCAGATGAAGTAGGATGGATTTCTCCTATGAAATCTAGGCCCCATTGTTGAAAAGGAGCTTCAACAGTGATAGGTTGTAATGGTAAAGGAAGGATTTTTCTTTTGCCCTCAAAAACTTGGCACTTGTGGCAAGCTACTATCATTTTATGGACATATTGGAAGAGGGTGGGCCAGTAATAGCTAGCTCTAAGGATTTTATTGGCTGTGGTTTTCCAGTAGAGATGACCTCCACACTCTCCTTCATGGAATTCATGCTTTATCTTCTCTGCATCAACTTCCGACAAACATTTAAGCAATAAACCATTAACATTTTTCCAATATAAACATTCATTCAAAATGCAATAATTCCTAGCTTTCAAATTTAAAAACCTTGCCTTTGTTTTTGATAAATCAGGAGGAGCATTAAGATTTGTAAGCACATACAAGATATCAGTGTACCAAGGTGAGCTTTGAAACTGCTCTTCCATAGTGGGAGCAGGTAACACTTCCTGTTCATCCAAGGCATCTACCATGTTAATGTCAAGGGCTTGTAGATTAGATTCAACCATTAATTGAGCTAAGCCCTGACCTTTAATGAGTTTGGTGGGTTTGATTTCCAAATCATACTCTAATATTGTAGCAATCCATTTGCCCCTCTTTCCATCTGGGTCTCGTGACAAGATGTTTTTTACCACTATGTTAGGCACATAAGCAATGATGTGGGAATGTAGAATATACACCCTAAAGTCCTTTAAGGCCTTTACCAAAGCATAGGCCTGGTTTTCCATTATGTTATATTTCAAGGGTGCATCCCTTAAAGCCTTGCTGAAAAAAGAAATAGGTTGTTCCTGTCCCTCTGGGTTTTTTTGCAACAGGACTGCAACCACAGTATGCTCTGAGACAAAGGAAAAAATAAGGAACTCTTTTGAAAAGTCCGGGCTGATTAGGACTGGTGCCCGAGTGAGTGCATATTTTACCAATTTGAAGGATCTTTTGGCTTCTACAGTCCGCTTCACTCCTACTTCTTTCTTGAGAATATTAGTCATGTTTCTAAGGAGCTCTGCTAAGTTGGGAATAAACCTCCTCAAGAAGTTAATCTTTCCAATAAAGAACTGTAATTCTTTTATGTACCTTGGTTGGCTAATATTTAGTATTCCCTCAACTCTTTTTGGATCTATTTTAATCCCTTCTTCTGATATGATATGGCCAAGGAGTTTACCTTCTTATAGGCCAAACACTGTCTTTTTGGGATTTAAAGATAATCCAAACCTTCTGCACTTTTCAAGGACCTTTCTTAGATGTTTCAGGTGCTCTTCATCAGATTTGGAATAAACTGTTATGTCATCAAGGTAAATTACAATGAAGTGCCCTATCTCCTCTGAAAATGCAATGTCCATGGCCCTTTGGAAAGTGGCCCCAACATTCATTAATACAAAAGGAATTTTCACATACATGAAATTGCCCCAAGGAGTGGTGAAAGCTGTCATCAGTTGGTCTTCTGGGAGTGCTAAAACTTGGTTATACCCTAAAAAACCATCTAACAGAGAAATCCTCTTTGAACCAACTACCCTTTGTAGAATGTGTTCCATTTTGGGTAAAGGGTAATTGTCTTTTAGGGAGGCTCTGTTAAGGTTTCTGAAATCAATTATTGTCTTTTTCATCACAGCTACAAGGTTAGAAACCCAATTTGAAAACCTCATAGGCACTATGATTCCTACCTCATACATTTTCTTGATTTCCTTTTCTACTAGAGGTAGTTGTATTGGATTAATTCGATGCAGTTTTTGCCTAAAGGGTTTTTGGTTTTCTTTCAATGGGATCTTGTGCTAGATGATTTCTGTATCATAGGCTTTTAAGTCTTCATAACTCCAGGAAAACACATCGAAAAACTCTTTAAATAAGTCAATGTATTTCTTTTTCATGTGTGCTGGCAAGGAGCCAGCTAATTCAATCAATTTAGGCTAATCTTTGGTGCCTATGTTGCATTCCTCGACCTCAGACTCTGTATATTCTACAGTGGGTTTCTTTGCTACGTCGTTAAAATCAAACATGTCTTCTAATGGTGCTAGCCCCCTAGGTATGTTCTTGTCCTTTGACGACAATACCTCAATGTCTTTGTTTTCTGTATCCTCGTACTCTTCAGTATGAGTTCCAAGTTTTTTAGTTAACATGTTGATTTTTACGGGACCAGACGGTTTTTCTTCTTCAGTGGGTTTGTTGTTTAGGCAATTTTCATCGGATTCAGAATCTGAATCAAATAATTCAAACTCGTTCCTGCCAAGTAGGAAATCCTGTATCTGCTTGTCGCCCTCAAAGACCTTCCAATATTTTTCATTATCTGGCACTACAGGTCTATATTTTGTTTGAATAATGATCTGTTTGTCACTAGGTGATTCCTGACATGAACTAGCAGCGCAGGCCAATCCATTCGCAATTATTTTTTGAATCCTTGGGACAAACACGAGTTCATATTTTGCAAATGTTTTCAGGAAATCTATGGCATTATTTTGGTATACTCTTAGTCTGGACTGCTTAACGACATATTCTCCATTTAGCTGTTTGATGACTAATTCTGAGTCTCCCTGAACAATTATATTCTTGGCTCCTAGTTCTTTCAATAGACGCAATCCTAGGATGAGAGCCTCATACTCTGTGATGTTGTTAATGCCTTTGAAATCTAGCCTGAACACATGGTTCTCGGAGTAATTGTTTACAGTGTCGACCAACCATACCCCAGCTCCCGCACTCTTTTTAGTGCAAGACCCATCGAAGTTCATGCACCATAAGGGATTGTTAACATCATTTTGATACCTATTGTCTTGTTCATCATTATGTTCTGTTCTAAGATCCGCAACACATCGTGATGGGTCTCATTTTTTAGGATTTTCAAGGAGTTTAAAGTGATGAGTAATGTGTTTTTCACACTCGAATTTTTTCACTCTGGTTTTTTGTTTCAATGCATTGTTCAAAAGTTTCTCTCCCATTTTCTTCCATATCTAGAACTTCCATTATTCCTAGATTTGGGGCCTCTAACTGGTTGTCTAAGTCGCTGTCTTCTAGCTCTGGCTTATTTGTGGATTCATTGTTGTAAAGGATAAACAAATCCAGGTCAGTATGGACAGAGTAAATGGGAAAATTTTCAGGCTTTTCTGGGCTACTAACCATGAATTTCATGTGTGCCTCTCTGTATAGTCTTCTAAGCTGGCTAAAGACAGGGATAGTGGCATATGTCCCATCCATCCGCATTGTACCTTACAGCTTGGCACCCCATGATCTTGAAAACAACATGCCATACTTAGGAGGCACATCAGCCACTACAACATCCATGACCATGCACTTGGACGGGATTTGAGTTAAATTCACACAAAGGTCTTTAATTAGGCTAAGGCATTTCACTCTGCTAGAGTCAAAAGAATATAAATCCTTGTAAGGTATGGTTATTTCTAGTCCTAGCCTTTCCATTATCACCTTTTGGCATAAGGTTGTGTGAAGCTCCAGAGTCATGCATAGCATTATGCAAGATTTTGTCATGGATATTTAGGCTAACATAAAAAGGGGGTACTACCCCTTCTTGAAATTCCCCTTCAATTTTTGGGCCAAACAAGAGAGCTGGTTGCTCATCATTCAAATTGACAATGTCACTGTTTTATCCTAAGTTTAAAGCTTTCAAAATTTTATTCTTATATACATCCTGGGTGGCCAACTCAACAAGGGGGACATAAATTTTAATTTTCGCAATCTCACTTTCCAAATTAAAAGAAGACTGACTCTTTGAAAGGTTCAATTCTGTCTTGTTGGGCACTGTTTTATTAGTAATCTCAACTTGTTGATTTTCAGTATGTAAAATGTTTGAAGCTGTTTAATCAGGAGCATTAGTTGCAATGCTAGTACTACTAGGTCCTTGACTTGATTTGTCACTCATTAGGATGTCCTTGTCTTTGTTTTTACCAGAACTCTCAGGTGTTGGTTTACTGCTTTCAATAGTCACTTTAGGAGTCTTTCCAGGCTTTCTCTTAATGGTGATTTCAAAAGCATTTGGTTTAGGATCATCTATTTTCTTTTTGCTCCTGAGGTCATATTGTTCATGGATCTGCATGATGGCATTTTCGAATCCTAACCTATAGTCCTCAGTTTCCAACCCTTCCCCGTTCCAACATGAGTATGAGGTCTGGTTTTCCTTTCTGGGAAAGGTGTGGTCCAGTTCATCCACATCCATCATATTCATGTCGGTTTCTTCCGACTCTTCTATTATTCCTTCATCCTCATCAAGGAAGTTCTCTTGAAATGGAGGGATGACCCTTTGATCAGAGTCTCTTGGTCTATTTGGGGGGTTATTTCTCCTAAAGTTCTGGTTTTGATTGCTGACTTGGATAGTCAATATTTCTACCATTTTTCCTAGTCTCTCCATGGTTTTGGCTAGACTATCATATTTGGGATCATATGCAGAAGCTGTGCTGTCATCCCTATAGGTTACCTTTTTCTTAGCCCTCGTTCTGGCTTTTTTCTCAATCAGGTTTTCCTCAACACTCACCTCTCCTTTCTGCATGTCTTCCAATGTATTACAATCTCTCTCCCTAAGCTGGTAAGCCATATCAGCATCAAAGCCTTCAGGGTATTTTACTAGGGCCATTCCTTGGGGAGGTTTCATGTGTGGTGGAAGAGCATTGTAGATACTGTTAAATCTCGTAGAATAGTCTTGGAAACTCTCTCCTGGATTTCTTTTAAGATTCTTATATTCGGCTAGGATTTGGGGAGGGTTACTTCTAACTTCCCATTTATTTATGAAAGTTTGATTTAGGGTGGGCAGATCATTAATGCTATTAGGAGGCAAAGCTTTAACCACGTCTTCACTTCTCCTCCTAAACTCTGAGCAAAAATCCTCATCTTAATTGTTTCATCCTCTATTTCCATGTAGTCAAAGGCATCTCCCATCGTAACTACATGGTGTTGAGCGGTGGAGGATTCTTTTCCAGTGAAATGAAGAATTTTAGACTGATATTCATTGGGTAAAGGAGCTAAAGGCTGGGGCAGCACCAAGGGAGCATACCATGCTACCATTATTGGAGGTGGGGGCGGATTCACAAAAGATGGATTAACAAAAGGGGTAGTGGATGTAGGATGAACAGATGTGGATGGAACCAAAGTAGATTGCTGAGCTGATATTGGATGAGAGACACCTAAATTAAGAAGGAAAAGTAAATCAGGAGGTGTGGTTTCTCTACTACCAGGATGTGCACTTGTTTCAGGAGAAGAAAGTGAAGACTCAGAATCTAACTGATCTAAAACACCAAGAGACCTAGTTCTAAAGGGATTTACTAAGTCAACTTGTGATTGTTGTAGAGATGAAAGATTTACAGGGACTGAATTAGCTCTCAAGGGTGATCTGAAAATAGTTGATGATTTAATCCTAGGAGAGTTCCTAAGAATAATTTATGGGTTATCAACTATCTCAGGTGGATCTGGGTCAGGATAGGCTCTAGTATGAAACTTTCTAGGAGCCGCTATGCTGTGTTTTTCGGACCCAAATAAACAAGAAAAGTTCAACCATGTCTGACAATATTTGAGAGGTTAACTAATCTGTTTTACAAATTTTTTTAATCCTACAATCCTCTAACTGATTTGGAATGATACTACAGTGATAAGAGTTCTTCCCAGTGGAGTGTTAAGGTCTGTTCAGGATTGTGGAGTCGCCAAGTGGAAGTTTTTAGCTCTTTTGGAGGTAAAAGGTTTAATGGTCCACTACCATGTTTATTGGAAACCAATCTGAAACATTTTGGGTTCTCTGAGTTTCCGTGGTTGCATGGAAAACTAAAGAGTTTTATAAAAGTTGGCCAAGCAACTATGAACTCAAAATCTCCCCAGTGGAGTCACCATTATTTTAGCACCCTGTAATTAGCAAGATCGGAAAATGTCCAACTGCAGGGATAACATCAAACCGCTTTTGGATTCAAAGATCTAGCCCTCCTGAATCCAGAGAGGGATCTCTCTATAAATGAGTTTAAAGATGTGATCTTTAAAGCCTGAAATGTGATATTAGGCTAGTTGTGAAGAGCATGGGTTTTGTTTTGTTTGTTTTGGTTGGGCAAAGACATGATGAAGGTGAAGGCAGTTCAAAATAAAGGTTGAAGATGTCTGCAAGCATATAGAACAAGCTTTGGCCAGGAAGATATATAATTGCAGGTTTTAGTCCATTAGGCTATGGGGTCATAAGAGGATTTTAATTGGACAGCAAGTTTCAAGAAGGATCCAAGGGGCAAGTCACTTATGTCAAAGGATCTCTTAAGTTGATTGTATGGAATGAAACGGATAGAAAATGGAGAACACAAATGAAGAACAGTGAACAACCTGATATCAAGTAAGTGCTTTAAAACTATCTTCCTTTGGCATGTACTTAGAGAAGAAAAACACAAAAGTATTCTGAGATCAGGTAAGTGCTTTTAAACTAACCTGCATTGAAGTAATTTCAGTTAAAAACATTTTTAAAAGAATTAGAATAGCTTAAGATCAGACGAGTGCTTCAAAACCAACCCGCTTTCAACATATTCTAAAGGAAAACACTGATGATCATCACAATGAGAAATCTAGATCAGGCTAGTACTTTGAAACTAACCTGCTTTAATATACTCAGTAAAGAGAACTTTCAAATAAAGAAAACATAGAAAATAAAGCTTTCAGTAAGAGTAGGGCACTGTTGGGAGTAAGTCCTAGCTCTATGTTTGTTGTTCCTTATCAGAGAAAGTGAACAAAGTGAAAACATTAAAGAAAATAACAATTTACAGTGAGGAACACATCACCATTGACACAAATCAGGATCCCATAAATTAGCAGCTTGTATTTGATGTTCAAACTAGTTACAATCAGCAAGCCCGGTGGGTCTCTACAACTTCAAACTTCTCATATCAGCTTATTTATCTTCAAATTGCACACAGGGCATCAGTAGCTTCAGAAAACTATTACATGCATTCAGACGTGCATAGACCAACATTTGCTCATCTTCTACAGAAGTATTTATAGAAAAATGAGGAGGTGGGAGGATTTCCCAGGGGTCAAGTATCATTAATTATGTAATCATTTCTAACTCTGCTTCATAACTCTGTTCTTGCCTTTCGAGGCCTAATGATCGAAAAGATCTGCTTCTGGACTGTTCTTAATCTTTTTAAAATAGTTTTGCCGACAATTATAGATAAGATATTTGATTTGTATTAATTATTCAGCTGTCTTCAGGTAAACACCTCTTGTTCAGGTAATGACTAAGCTTTATTTGATTTCTGTGAGGCTGCAGGTGTCTTTAGGAGTTGTAGAGGGTTTGATTGGCCTCTGCTTATGGCGGTGGAGGCTTTCTCGACTCGACAGATGTCTTTGTATTTCCTTAAAACACCTTTAATATACTTGAGATCTGTGTTTTAGGTCTTCAATCTCCTGTTTCTGGTGTGTTCTGTTTTCGACACTGATACTCTTTGATCGGTGCTTGATTAATTGTGTTTTTTTTTGGTGCGCAGGGCTGTAAAGGGATCGAATGGCATCAATGCCTCATGAATCATTCATGAAACGTGAATTTTAAACCCTGCAAATGATTTCTCTGGTGAATCGAAGGTGGGAGGATTGTCACCCTCAGCCTGCGAATTTTCTTCAGCATGGCGAAAAAACCATTAAATCTTGCAAAAATACAAACAAATGTTATAAAATCCTGCATGTGTAGGTTGAATGCTTCAGAAGGCATGTGGAAGGAGCATGGTCGTTGGATGGCATCATCCAACGGTCGAGATTGATCAGAGGAATTCAAAGGAAAGGCGGAAGAAAAATTTAAATCAGAGCTGTCGATTGCGCAAAGATCGACAGTCAGGAGCGGAGGCGAAAAGTCAAAGTGGATAAGCCTTTTTTGGAAAAATGGAGAAAATGGTAAAAACCTTTGTTCCGAGCAAACATGGCCAAAAATCAAGATTGGGAATCAGGACAATCGTGGGCCGTCGGATGAGAGCAGCCCAAGCGATCAACGACGAAGATCCCACGATAAAAACCTTATAGAACGCGCCTGGACTTTAGATTTTCAATAAAATCTAGATGAATAAAAATCCCAAGTTCGTAAATGCTAACTGGACGAGGAATCAGGGTGAGATGCTTTTAACACTGCGCCGTACCCTGAGTTATCGCACGGGCATCTTCAGAGAGCGACCACCGTACAATAAGCGGCCTCAAATCGATGGTGTACGTCAATATCGCGCCGGGTCCACGTCCAATATTTTACGCGTGATGGATGGAAATTTTGTGAACAGTGCCCAGGCCACGCGTCAACCAGTGAATGGAATCGCTGCCGATCGGGAAAAAATCGCCCTCCGCTTGAAAGTGGTGCGATGGATTCCCCCCGATTTTTGCTACGGTGATTGGCTGGCGGGGAGCATCGTGTTGATAGGTTGCGCGTCGTCCGATATTCAGATCAGATTGACGGTGCGAAGCGACTGAAATTTTGCATTGGAAAATTTTTTAAGAAATAATAAAAAACCGACAAATTAATATAAACAAAGGTTTAAAATATTAATTTCGACGCGGCCTGACCCCTAACTATGGGGCCAAGGGTTATATGAAGGGTAATATGACCGGGGGGTTAAAGAGGAGGGGGGCTAATCGCAATTGGGCAACGCGATAAGCGCTTGGAAGACTGGCGCTCGATTCCAGCATCAGGGCATATGAGGAGGTAAAAGACTCAGCCCAAAGGGGCTTAAGTCTATAATAAGAAAAATGGGTTTTAAATGATTTTCAAGGAGTTTTGAGGATTCCGATAAGGCCAGAAAGGAGTTTTAAACTATGCAAGGTGGATTATACAAAGGGGAAATGAGGAAAAATGGAAATCAGAGGAAAATGATGGGGAAAAAGAGAGTAAAAATGAAGGTTATTTTCTGAGTGAAGGAAGGGGAGAAAAGGGGATTTTGCAGCAATCTTTCTCATGGAATTTTTAGCAGAATTTTTGCGTTTTGAAGGGAAACATCAGTGAATATTTTGGATAGAGGAGATGATGTCTCGAAGAGGCTTCAAGAGATCAAATTTCTGCAATGAAATTGTTCCTTGAAGGCTAAACAATGTTTTGGCCACCTTTTGATAGAACAAATTTTATAGGTGGCCAACAGTGGCTCCACTTGGGGATGGTGCCTTCTTGAAGGCATCAAGAACTTCAGACTTGCATTCTTTGGGGGGCTGATCAGTGCCTCATCCATTGGGCTGCCTTCTTTTCTTGGATGCTCTTCTTTTTTCTGAAAACATATTAGCAACCATGGAAAACAATGGATCTTCATCAAAAAGCTTTCTACCTACCCAATCCTACTGATCTAACATTTTTTCTTCATTTAGAGTGCACTTGGATTGGCAAACTCTTTTACAACATTTTATTTCTTTTGAAAACATGAAATCTAATCTATTTATACTCCTTATTTCTCCATGGACTCAGATTAAACAGTTGAGTCCATATAATTCTCTACCTAATCTACTATCTGTTGGGATTAAACTGTCCAAATGATTTTATTCTCTAAATTCTACAACAGAAATTTAAAAACAGTCAATTCAAGATTAAGCAGTTTGACTTGCTGTGATCTATGGCATAAAAAACAAGCTGCACACAGATATTTATTTTGCAGAAAAATTTAAATAAAAATGGAAGGCTTAAGATCTGAAAGTTCATGCACTTCCTTCACTTTTTTACGGCTCTATTTGCCTCTTGATTGAGCTGTTATTTATTTTTCTCTGGTTCAGATTTTGAGCTGATTAGAACCAGATTTACCTCTGTTTTGACTCAGAATTAAACATAGATTGGAGTCAATTCTTGCTTGGAAACTCAAGTTCAGGTTTTGAGCATGTTTGAACCTTTAATTTCTAACCTAATATATCTACTGATAAGCCAAGATTAAACAGTTTGGCAAATCGAATTCACTATCCTATCAGCAGTAAATTTAAAACTAATTAGTCAAGATTAGGCTGTTTGACTAACTAGGAGTGTGTTTTTCAGGAGTGGCATTTGAGCTTGCACACTTTCAGATTTGTTTCTCTTTTTTGTTATGGGGCTATACCTTTATTGTTTTTTATAATTTTCCCTCTTTTCTTTTATTTTTTATTGTTTTTGTATTTTTTCTTTTGTGGGACTAAACAAAGCAATGGTGTTTACAATGGAAATGAAAGCTTTTTAAAATCGAACTCAGCAGTAGTAATGCTTAAGCACCCTGCCATTGACAGGACCCCCAAACAGATCTGTGCCATCTAACTCTTGCAGAAAAAAGGCATTTGGACCAATGGTGGACTAAATAATGTAAGGACCTTGCCACTAACAGTCAAATTTGCCATGTTTACCCTTATCCTCTCTTCTGGAGTCCCACTTGAGTACCTTGTCTCCAATTTTGAAATCACAAGCCTTTTTTCTCTTGTACCTTCTGAGCCCTATTGTAAACCTCTTCCCTTATCTGCTGGAGATGTATTGTCTAATTGATCCTCCTTACCATGCTGTCCTCTTCTAACTGTATTTCTTGGACTAATTTTATCACTGGTACACCTAGGCTGGTAGGAAACACTACATCTACTCCATAAACAAGCTGGTAAGGGGACATTCCAATGGACTTCTTTGTGGTCAACCTGTCTGCCCACAAATCATGCACCAACTTGCTATGCCATGATTTTTTATTCTCTTCAAGCAACTTCTTGATGATGGTCACCAAACTTTTATTTGATGATTATGCTAACCCAATACCTTGAGGGTAATAAGCAGTAGAATGAGCAAGTGTAATCTAATACCTATGACAAAAATCAATCATCTTTTTGGAACCAAAAGTAGCAGCATTATCAGTAATAATATTCCTGGGGCAGCAGAATCTAGACAGGATATAGTCTTCAAGAAATTTTATAATGATAGAATCTGTGGCATTCCTAGAAGGGATGGCCTCTATCCACTTTGTGAAGTAGTCAGTGGATATGAGAATCCATTTCTGTTGGGCAGATGAAGTAGGATGGATTTCTCCTATGAAATCTAGGCCCCATTGTTGAAAAGGAGCTTCAACAGTGATAGGTTGTAATGGTAAAGGAAGGATTTTTCTTATGCCCTCAAAAAATTGGCACTTGTGGCAAGCTACTATCATTTTATTGACATCTTGGAAGAGGGTGGGCCAGTAATAGCCAGCTCTAAGGATTTTATTGGCTGTGGTTTTCCAGTAGAGATGACCTCCACACTCTCCTTCATGGAATTCATGCTTGATCTTCTCTGTATCAACTTCCAGAAAACATTTAAGAAATAAACCATTAGCATTTTTCCAATATAAACATTCATTCAAAATGAAATAATTCCTAGCTTTCAAATTTAAAAACCTTGCATTTGTTTTTGATAAATCAGGAGGATCATTAAGATTTGTAAGCACATACAAGATATCAGTGTACCAAGGTGAGCTTTGAAATTGCTCTTCCACAGTGGGAGCAGGTAACTCTTCCTGTTCATCCAAGGCATCTACCATGTTAATGTTAAGGGCTTGTAGATTAGATTCAGCCATTAATTGAGCTAAGCCCTGACCTTTAATGAGTTTGGTGGGTTTGATTTCCAAATCATACTCTAATATTGCAGCAATCCATTTGCCCCTCTTTCCATCTGGGTCTTGTGACAAGATGTTTTTTACCACTATGTTAGGCACATAAGCAATGATGTGGGAATGTAGAATATAAACCCTAAAGTCCTTTAAGGCCTTTAACAAAGCATAGGCCTGTTTTTCCATTATGTTATATTTCAAGGGTGCATCCCTTAAAGCCTTGTTGAAAAAAGCAATAGGCTATTTCTGTCCCTTTGGGTTTTTCCGCAACAGGACTGCAGCCACAGTATGCTCTGAGGCAAAGGAAAAAATAAGGAACTCTTTTGAAAAGTCCGGGCTGATTAGGACTGGTTCCCGGGTGAGTGCATATTTTACCAATTCGAAGGATCTTTTGGCTTCTACAATCCACTTCACTCCTACTTCTTTCTTAAGCATATTAGTCATGTTTCTAAGGAGCTCTGCTAAGTTGGGAATAAACCTCCTCAAGAAGTTAATCTTTCCAATAAAGGACTGTAATTATTTTATGTTCCTTGGTTGGCTAATATTTAGTATTCCCTCAACTCTTTTTGGATCTATTTTAATCCTCTTCTGACATGATGTGGCCAGAGTTACCTTTGTAGGCCAAACACTGCCTTTTTGGGATTTAAAAGATAATCCAAACCTTTCCGCACTTTTCAAGGACCTTTATTAGATGTTTCTGTGCTCTTCACTATTTGGAACAACTATTATGTCATCATGTAAATTACAATAAAGTGTCTTATCTTCCTCCTGAAAATCGAAATGTCCATGTTCTGAGCACTCAACATTCATTAACTAAAACAGTCTTCAACAGACAGTGTGCCCCAAGGAGGAAGGAGACACCTGAGTTGTTATTATTCTCTCGATACTAAAACTTGGTTATACTCCCTGAAAAGCATCGAATGAGAAATCTTGAACTAACCACTCCTTTGTAGAATGTGTTCCATTTGGGTAAAGGGTAATTGTCTTTTAGGGAGGCTCTGTTAAGGTTTCTGAAATCAATGCACAATCTGATTTCTCCTGTCTTTTTCCTCACAGCTAAAAGGTTAGAAACCCAATATGAAAACCTCACAGGCACTATGATTCCTACCTCATACATTTTCTTGATTTCCTTTTCTACTAGAAGCAGTTGTATTGGATTAATTCGACGCAGTTTTTTCCTAAAGGGTTTTTGGTTTTCTTTCAATGGGATCTTGTGCTGGATGATTTCTGTATCGTAGGCTTTTAAGTCTTCATAGCTCCAGGAAAACACATCGAAAAACTCTTTAAATAAGTCAATGTATTTCTTTTTCATGTCTGCTGGCAAGGAGCCAGCTAATTTAATCAATTTAGGCTGATCTTTGGTGCCTATGTTGCATTCCTCGACCTCAGACTCTGTATATTCTACATTGGGTTTCTTCGCTACATCGTTAAAATCAAACATGTCTTCTAATGGTGCTAGCCCCCTAGGTATGTTCTTGTCCTTTGACGACAATACCTCAATGTCTTCGTTTTCTGTGTCCTTGTACTCTTCAGTATGAGTTCCAAGTTTTTTAGTTAACATGTTGATTTTTACGGGACCAGATGGTTTTTCTTCTTCAGGGGGTTTTTTGTTTAGGCAATTTTCATCGGATTTAGAATCTGAATCAGATAATTCAAACTCGTTCCTGCCAAGTAGGAAAGCCTCTATCTGCTTGTCGCCCTCAAAGACCTGCCAATATTTTTCATTATCTGGCACTACAGGTCTATATTTTGTTTGAATAATGATCTGTTTGTCACTAGGCGATTCCTGACATGAACTAGCAGCGCAGGCCAATCCATTCGCAATTATGTTTTTACTCCTTGGGACAAACACGAGTTCATATTTTGCAAATGTTTTCAGGAAATCTATGGCATTATTTCGGTATACTCTTATTCTAGGATGCTTAACGGCATATTCTCCATTTAGCTGTTTTATGACTAATTCTGAGTCTCCCTGAACAATTATCTTCTTGGCTCCTAGTTCTTTCAATAGACGCAATCCTAAGATGAGAGCCTCATACTCTGTGATGTTGTTAGTGCATTTGAAATCTAGCCTAAACGCATGGCTCTCGGAGTAATTGTTTACAGTGTCGACCAACCATACCCCAGCTCCTGCACTCTTTTTAGTGCAAGACCCATCGAAGTTCATGCACCATAAGGGATTGTTAACATCGTTTTGATCCCTATTGCCTTGTTCATCATTATGTTTTGTTCTGAGATCCGCAACAAATCGTGATGGGTCTCGTTCCTCAAAATTTTCAAGGAGTTTAAAGTGATGAGTAATGTGTTTTTCACACTCTTGAATTTTTTCACTCTGGTTTGTTGTTTCAACGCACTATTCAAAAGTTTCTCTCCCGTTTTCTTCCATATCTAGAACTGCCATTATTCCTAGATTTGGGGCCTCTAACTGTTTGTCTGAGTCGCTGTCTTCTAGCTCTGGCTTATTTGTGGATTCATTGTTGTAAAGGATAAACGAATCTAGGTCAGTATGGACAGAGTAAATGGGAGAATTTTCAGGCTTTTCTGGGCTACTGACCATGAATTTCGTGTATGCCTCTCTGTATAGTCTTCTAAAATGGTTAAAGACAGGGATAGTGGCATATGTCCCATCCATCTGCATTGTACCTTGCAGCTTAACACCCTATGATCTTGAAAAAAACATGCCATACTTAGGAGGCACATTAGCCACTACAACATCCATGACCATGCACTTGGCCGGGATTTGAGTTAAATTCACACAAAGGTCTTTAATTAGGCCAAGGAATTTCACTCTGCTAGAGTCAAAAGAATATAAATCCTTGTAAGGTCTGGTTATTTCTAGTCCTAGCCTTTCCATTATCACCTTTGGCATAAGGTTGTGTGAAGCTCCAGAGTCATGCATAGCATTATGCAAGTTTTTGTCATGGATATTTAGGCTGACATAAAAAGGGGGTACTACCCCTTCTTGAAATTTCCCTTCAATTTTTGGGCCAAACAAGAGAGCTGGTTGCTCATCATTCAAATTGACGGTGTCACTGTTTTCTCCTAAATTTAAAGCTTTCAAAATTTTATTCTTATATACATCTTGGGTGGCCAACTCAACAAGGGGGAATTTTTTTTGATTTTGGCAATCTCACTTTCCAAATTAAAATAAGACTGACTCTTTGAAAGATTCAATTCTGTCTTGTTGGGCACCGTTTTATTAGTAATCTCAACTTGTTGATTTTCAGTATGTACAATGTTTGAAGCTGTTTTATCAGGAGCATTAGCTGCAATGCTAGTGCTACTAGGTCCTTGACTTGATTTGTCACTGGCTAGGATGTCCTTGTCTTTGTTTTTACCAGAACTCTCAAGTGCCGGTTTACTGCTTTCAACAGTCACTTTAGGAGTCTTTCCAGTCTTTTTCTTAATGGTGATTTCAGAAGCCTTTGGTTTAGGATCATATATGTTCTTTTTTCTCCTGAGGTCATATTGTTATCGGATCTGCATGATGGCATTTTCGAATCCTAACCTATAGTCCTCAGTTTCCAACCCTTCCCCGTTCCAACATGAGTACGAGGTCTGGTTTTCCTTTCTGGGAAAGGTGTGGTCCAGTTCATCCACATCCATCATATTCATGTCGGTTTCTTCTGAATCTTCTATTATTCCTTCATCCTCACTAAGGAAGTTCTCTTGAAATGGAGGGATGACCCTTTGATAAGAGTCTCTTGGTCTATTTGGGGGGTTATTTCTCCTAAAGTTCAATTTTTTATTTTGGTTCCTGTTTTGATTGCTGACTTGGATAGTCAAGCTTTCTACCATTTTTCCTAGTCTCTCCATATAATTTTTTGCTAGACTATCATATTTGGGATCAGATGCAGAAGCTGTGCTGTCATCCCTATAGGTTACCTTTTTCTCAGCCCTCATTCTAGATTTTTTCTCAATCAGGTTTACCTCAACACTCACTGCTCCTTTCTGCATGTCTTCCAATGTATTATAATCTCTCTCCCTAAGCTGGTAAGCCATATGAACATCAAAGCCTTCAGGGTATTTTACTAGGCCCATTCCTTGGGGAGGTTTCATGTGTGGTGGAAGAGCATTGTAGATACTGTTAAATCTCGTAGAATAGTCCTGGACACTCTCTCCTGGATTTCTTTTAAGATTCTTATATTCGGCTAGGATTTGGAGAGGGTTACTTATAACTTCCCATTTATTTATGAAAGTTTGATGGAGGGTAGGCAGATCATTAATGCTATTAGGAGGCAAAGCTTTAAACCACTTCTTCACTTCTCCTCCTAAACTCTGAGCGAAAATCCTCATCTTAATTGTTTCATCCTCTATTTCCATGTAGTCAAAGGCATATCCCATCATAACTACATGGTGTTGAGCGGTGGAGGATTGTTTTCCAGTGAAATGAGGAATTTTAGACTGATATTCATTGCGTAAAGGAGCTAAAGGCTGAGGCAGCACCAAGGGAGCATACCATGCTGCCATGATTGGAGGTGGGGGTGGATTCACAAAAGATGGATTAACAAAAGGGGTAATGGATGTAGGATGAACATATGTGGATGGAATCGGAGTAGATTTCTAAGCTGATATTGGATGAGAGACACCTAAATTAAGAAGGAAAAGTAAATCAGGAGTTGTGGTTTCTCTACTACCAGGATGTGCACTTGTTTTAGGAGAAGAAAGTGAAGACTCGGAATCTAACTGATCTAAATCACCAAGAGACCTAGTTCTAAAGGGATTTACTAAGTCAACTTGTGATTGTTGTAGAGCTTAAAGATTTACAGGGACTGAATTAGCTCTCAAGGGTGATCTGACAATAGTTGATGATTTAATCCTAGGAGAGTTCCTAAGAATAATTTCTGGGTTATCAACTATCTCAGGTGGATCTGGGTCAGGATAGGCTCTAGTATGAATCTTTCTAGGAGCCACTATGCTGTGTTTTTCGGACCTAAATAAACAAGAAAAGTTCAACCAGGTATGAAAATATTTGAGAGGTTAACTAATCTATTTTACAAAAATTTTTAATCCTACAGTCCTCTAACTGACTTTGAATGATACTACAGTGATAAGAGTTCTTCCCAGTGGAGTCTTAAGGTCTGTTCAGGATTGTGGAGTCGCTAAGTGGAATTTTTTAGCTATTTTGGAGGTAAAAGGTTTAATGGTCCACTACCATGTTTATTGGCAACCAATTTAAAACATTTTGGGTTCTCTGAGTTTATGTGGTTGTATGGAAAACTAAAGAGTTTTATAAAAGTTGGCCAAGCAACTATGAACTCAAAAGCTCCCCAGTGGAGTCGCCATTATGTTAGCACCCTATAATTAGCAAGATTGGCAAAAATCCAACTGCAGGGGTAACATCAAACCACTTTGGGATTCAAGGATCTAGCCCTCCTGAATCCAGAGAGGGATCTCTCTATAAATGAGTTTAAAGATGTGATATTTAAAGCCTGAAATGTGATATTAGGCTACTTGTGAAGAGCATGGGTTTTTTTTTTTTTTTTTGGTTGGGCAAAGACATGATGAAGGTGAAGGCGGTTCAAAATGAAGGGTGAAGATGTCTGCAAGTGAAGGAATGCTTTGACTGATAGAAAGGACAAAGATAGTTTTAACCCATTGGGCTATGGAGTTATAGGAGGATTTTAATTGGACAGCAAGGTTCAAGAAGGATCCATGGGGCAAGTCACTTATGTCAAAGGATCTCTTAAGGCGATTTATGGAGTGGAATAGATAGGAAGTGAAGAACAAAACAAAGGAAGAACAGTGCACAGTCTAAGATCAAGTAAGTGCTTTTAAACTATATTTCTTTCAACATGTGCTTAGAGAGACAAAACATAAAAGCATTCTGAGATCAGGTAAGTGCTTTTAAACTATCCTGCTTTGAAGTACCTTCAGTTAGAAAACATTTAAAAATAGTTCAAACAGCTTAAGATCAGGTAAGTGCTTGTAAACTATCCTTCTTTCAGCATATTCTAAAGGAAAACACTGATGATCATCACAATGAGCAATCTAGATCAGGCAAGTGCTTTTAAACCAACCTGCTTTAATATACTCTTCAAAGAGAACTTTCAAATAAAGAAAACATAGAAAATAAAGCTTTCAGTAAGAGTAGGGTACTGTTGGGAGTAAGTCCTAGCTCTATGTTTGCTGTTCCTTATCAGAGAAAGTGAACAGAGTGAAAACATTAAAGAAAATAACAATTGATAGTGAGGAACACATCACCATTGACACAAATCAGGATCCCATAAATCAACAGCTTGTATTTGATGTTCAAACCAGTTACAATAAACAAGCCTGGTGGGTCTCTACAACTTCAAACTTCTCATATAAGCTTATTTATCTTCAAATTGCACACAGGGCATCAATAGCTTCAGAAAAATATTACATGCATTCAGATGTGCAGAGACCAACATTTTCTCATCTTCTACAGAAGTATTTATAGAAAAATGAGGAGGTGGGAGGATTTCCCAGGGGTCAAGTATCATTAATTATGTAATCATTTCTAACTTTGCTTCATAACTCTGTTTCTGCCTTTCGAGGCCTAATGATAAAAAATATCTGCTTCTGGACTGTTC
The DNA here is from genome assembly GCA_034641835.2 of Pinus albicaulis. NCBI lineage: Eukaryota > Viridiplantae > Streptophyta > Pinopsida > Pinales > Pinaceae > Pinus > Pinus albicaulis. Next base: position 260,804,672 of record CM076578.1, read on the forward strand.
TTATTCTTTTTAAAATAGTTTTTCCGACAATTAGATATAAGATCTTTGATTTGTATTAATTGTTCAGCTGTCTTCAGGTAAACACCCCTTGTTCAGGTAATGACTAAGCTTTCTTTTATTTCTGTGAGGCTACAGGTGTCTTTAGGAGTTGTAGAGGGTTCGATTGGCCTCTGCTTATGGCGGTGGAGGCTTTCTTGGCTCTAAATATGTCTTTGTCTTTCCTTAAAACACCTTTAATTTACTTGAGATATGTGTTTTAGGTCTTCAATCTCTTGTTTCTGGTGTGTTCTATCTTCAACACTGATACTCTTTGATCGATGCTTTATTAACTGTTTTTTTTTTGGTGCACAGGGCTGTACAGGGATCGAATGGCATCAATGTCTCATGAATCATTGATAAAACATGAATTTTAAGCCCTGTGAATGATTTCTCTGGTGAATCGAAGGCGCTAGGATCGTCACCCTCAGCTTGCGAATTTTCTTCAGCATGGCGAAAAAACCATTAAATCCTGCAAAAATACAAACAAATGTTATAAAATCTTGCATGTGTAGGTTGACTGCTTCAGAAGGCACATGGAGGGAGCATGGACGTTAGATGGCATCATCCAGCGGTCGAGATCGATCAGAGGAATTCAAAGGTAGGGCGGAAGAAAAATTTAAATCAGAGCCGTCGATCGCGCAAAGATCGACGGTCAGGAGCGGAGGCGAAAAGTCAAAGCGGATAAGTATTTTTTGGAAAAATGGAGAAAATGGATAAAAACCTTTGTTTCGGGAAAACATGGTAAAAAATTAAGATCGGGAATCAGAAAGATCGTGGGCCATCAGATGAGAGCGGCCCAAGAGATCAACGGCGGAGATCCCACGATAAAAACCTTATAGAACGTGCTTGGACTTCAGATTTTCAATAAAATCTAGATGAATAAAAATCCCAGGTCCGGAAATGCTGACTGGACGAGGAATCAGGGTGATGAATTTTGGGTTGTTGATCTGCAGATCAGATCGATGGCGGAGATGCTTTTAACACTGCGCCGTACCCTGAGTTATCGCACAGGCATCTTCAAAGAGCGATCACCGTTTGATGAGCGGCCTCAGATCAGACGGTGTATGTCAATATCACGCCAGGTCCATGTCCGATCTTTAATGCGCGATGAACATTGATTTTGTGAACAGTGCCCGGGCCACGCGTCAATCGGTGAATGGAATCGCTGCTGATCAGGAAAAAACTGCCCTCTGCTTGAAAGTGGTGCGATGGATTCCGCTCGGTTTTTGGTACGGTGATTAGCTTAAGGGGACCACCGGGTTGATAGGTTGCGCGCCGTCTGATCTTCAGATCAGATCGACGGTGCAGAGCGACTGAAATTTTACATTGGCAGAAATTTTAAGAAATAATAAAAAACCGACAAATTAATATAAACAAAGGTTTAAAATATTAATTTCGACGTGGCCTGGCGCCCGACTGCGGGGCCAAGGGTTATATGAAGGGTAATATGACCGGGGGTTTAAAGAGGGGGGGGGGCTAATCGCAATTTGGCAACGCGATAAGCACTTGGAAGACTGGTGCTCGGTTCCAGCATCAGGGCGTATGAGGAGGTAAAAGACTCAACCCAAAGGGGCTCAAGTCTATAATAAGAAAAATGGGTTTTAAATGATTTTCAAGGAGTTTTTAGGGTTCCGATAAGGCCAGAAAGGAGTTTTAAACTATGCAAGGTGGATTATACAAAGGGGAAATGAGGAAAAATTGAAATCAGAGGAAAATCACGGGGAAAAATAGAGTAAAAATGAAGGTTAGTTTCTGAGTGAAGGAAGGGGAGAAAAGGGGATTTTGCAGCAGTCTTTCTCATGGAATTTTTAGCAGAATTTCTGAGTTCTGAAGGGAAACAACAGTGAAGATTTTGGATAGAGGAGATGATGTCTTGAAGAGGCTTCAGGAGATCACATTTCTGCAATGAAACTGTTCCTTGAAGGCTAAACAATGTTTTGGCCACCTTTTGATAGAACAAATTTTATAGGTGGCCAACACAATCATTGTTAGAAAATGATTTATCTGCTCATCATCTTTGAAAACCTGCCAATGTTTAACATTATCAGGGATTGAGGGTCTATGTCTCAACTCAATCTCATATCTCAGTTTAGGATTGATTGGTGGATTGAATGTACTGGCTGCAACTACCAGTGAATCTGCCATTCTGTTTTCTTCTCTTGGAATGAATTGAATATTCAAAGCTTCAAAATAATTCTCAATAAGGTATAGACCTCATTCCTATATGATCTGAGATCTCAATATTGGATGCTTGGTTTGACACAAATTTTTAATCTGTCTTATAATAAACTTAGAGTCACCAAAAATGGAAATGCATTGAATTACCATTTGTTTAGCAGTTTGGAGACACAAAATTAATGCCTCATACTTAGCTACATTATTTGTCGATTCAAATTCAAGATTAAAAGAAAAAAGAAAAAGATTACCTTCTGGAGAAATCAGTAAAAATCCAGCTCCTGTGCCATCCTTAGAATAGGAACCATCAAAATAACACTTCCAAATTTTATTTGAATCGTGCTCCTTATGTAAAATTGCTGAAGAGAGCTGCTTCTGTGAGTCTTCAGCAAATTCTGCATCTTCATGCAGCATAAAACAAGAGAGATCTTCCTTCTCTTGGCCATAGATAAGAGAATTTTTTGCATCTTTCTTTGTGGTAGTCTTAACAAATATTGTTTCTTTGTATAACCTTATTTCTTCCCCATTAAACACAGGAATGATATTATATGTGAAGTCTAGATTTAAAACACCTCCAAGATTTTCTCCCCAAGATCTAGACAAAAGCATACCAAATCTGGCTGGAATATCCGCAACTACTACATCCATCATAATACTCTTGGATGGAATTTCGGCTAGGGATACCATGATGTCTTTGATAATCCCAACACACTTCACCCTTTTTGAATCAAATGAATAAAGGTATCTATAGGGCTTAGTGATTTGTAAATTTAATTATTTCATTACAAATAAGGGCATGAGATTATGTGATGCACCAGAATCTAACATACAATTATGCAGAATGAAATCATGAAGAAGCACTGATATATAACATGGAGGAACAGAAGAATATACCTCTTCCACATGTGGACCAAAAGTGACCACTAGTTTTTCTTCTTGCAAATTCATAGTATCACCAATATCATTAGACTGAGAAATATTAATAAATTCTGTAATTTCCTTCTTGTAACCAGGTGTCTTAGCTAACTCAAGCAAGGGTACTTGAATTTTGATCTTTTCTAATTCTATGGATAGATTGAAAGTTTGATTTTGTTTAAAAATATTCTCAGGTTCTTCTTGATTCTGGTTAGGATTATCATTATGCTCAGGTACAGTAACAATCTTCTCCAAAATATTAGAATCAATAGACTTATTCTGGGAAGCCTCAGCCTGTTGTTTTTCATTTCCACTCACTGAATTTATAGGTTGTTTCCCCTTATCTGATTGTTTTACTGAGTTCTTTGGTTGTGGAGTCATCACTAGAGAAGCGACTAACTCTGGTTCTTTTTCCTCATCATCCTGAGTTCTTAATCTCTTTTTTGATCTTATGTCATACTTCTTATGCATCTCTACTTGCATAAAATCTGTGAATTGCTTACAATACTCATGCATTTCTTTCGGATCAAATGACACATCAGCTTCTGTGCATTCTTGATCACATTCCTCTTCTTCCTCATCATCTTCCGTATAAACAATAGATATATGATCTTCAACTTCTTTCTGATCCTGCTCAACAAATTGTGAAGGTGCTGCTTCTATATACAAAGGTGCTTGAACTTGATCTTGATCTCTTCTTCCCCTCTGCAAAATCTGTAAGGGCTGCTTTCTGAACTATGGATTGAAAACTCCTCTGTTTTGCTGTGCAGGTTTCTTACTGTCTAATTCCATCTTCAATAATTTATTTGACAAGTTCTTGATAACCTTTGTCATTTCATCAATCCTTTGATCCAGTGATGAATCTTCTTTGGCCTTACCTTTATCTTGAACTAACTTCTTTTATTGTGTTTTTCCAGCAGCAGTCATGTTTGCTTCAATCTCCAAAGCATTTGTTTGGATTTGTTCAAGAGTAGCAGGTCTTTTCTCTCTCAAAGTGAAACTAAAATCTAATACAAAATTCCTAGCAAAAACAACTCTTGCTCCAACAGGAGGGGGTTTCATTTCTCAGGAAAACTATTATACAAATCGTTGGATCTTCTAATGAAATCATTCATGTTTTCATCAGAATTTTTCTTGATAGCATTAAACGCTGTCAATGAATAACCATGATCTCTCTTTTCACCCCATCTTCGGATGAATTGTGTTTCTAATTCGTCCCAATTATTAATTGAGGAATTTGGGAATCCTTTAAACCATATTCTTGCCTCTCCATTCAGAGACTGTACAAAAATTCTCATTACTACATCAAGATGTTCAACATTTAAATTTTCAGCAAAAGTTCAAAACAAAGGCAAGTGTTGTTCTACAATTACTTCATCTTCACCAGTAAATCTAGGAAGCAACTTAAGGTATTCCTGGGGCATTGCATTCATAGGTTGTGGAGATTTAATGGTGCATATCTATTCATCAAGAAAACAGGGACAGGGGCTGCCATGTTTATGCCTTGATTAATTGCTCCTTGAGTATGTGGGGTTTTTATACCAGTTGTAGATGTGAATGAATGGGGTGAAAAAACTAATATGGGAATGGGTTGATGAACAATAGAAGAAGAACTGGAAACTATATTAGGCTGAGATTTTGTATACGTGAATAAAACAAATTCAAAAGATTGTTCTTCTACCTTTGGTTCTTGGAAATGAATAGGTGGGGAAAAAGATTCTTTTTCCGAGAAAATGAGTTTCCGGGAAATATCCTTGGATGAAAGGTTATAGGAAGTGCTGCTTGGTGCAGGCAGTGTATCATCAGGTGTAAAAAGCATTCTTGATTTCTGGCCTTTTTTAGAAACCAACTTTTTCAGGATCTGACAGAATAGGAGGTTTCTTATGAGAGGTATCTGACCTCGTATGTGGCCTTTTATACGCTAGAATTATGAAATAAAGACACAACCTGATATTTCATCCTCTCTAAAAAACCAGAGGAAATATGAATAAAACCTAGGGAAAGAACTTTGCTTCTTCGTCCCCGGAAACAACGCCAAAAAATGTTGCACCTCAAGAGATAATCCCTTGGTTGTATTAAGGAATCAATGCTTAAGACATTTTTACATGTATGTCATATAATTTTAATATCAAAGGTCTCTGCTTAATCACCTTCAGATGTTCTGTTATTAAACCCTTAAGAATCAAACGCAATAAACACTTTTCAATTCCATTATTTTCTGATATCAAATAGAATGATAAGAAGAATATGAAGGAAGCCTAAATGCTGATAAACATTATCTATCACTTTAAACTTCAGAAGAATTATATGACAGAAGATTAGTTAAAATGAAGGAGTGCCCATTAAGGATTTTAACTCTTGTTCACATATGTAAAAAGAGACATGCAACTTCATTACTTCGTTTGATTCAAGAACAGAAAATACACAATGTAGACTGGAAAACATATCAATATCAACAAATTCTAGAAACTTGCTTTTCATTCATTAATCATTTGAAAATTGAGTACAAAATTTTCAATCTGAAGGTCCAAAACTCGGAGCGCTTCTCTTTCTTGTTTATCTCTTTAAATACAATAGAAAGAAGTTTGTAACTACTGGAACTAATCCTAACTACTTCAACTTCTTAGGAATTTGTCAACTACCTATTACATGTCATAAAAAATGTCTTATTACAATTAAATTCTCTTTAAAAGAGGAAAATAACATGAAACATAAATCCTAATCTATTTTTTGAATGTGAACTAACGATGTTGCTGTTGCATTTCCTTAATTGTATGGTTTATCTTTCTTTAAAGTCGAGGGATCCTTTGGTAGAGCTGTCATCTAGGCTCTGCATTTCTTCCATATCTCAATTCTTGTCTTAGGTGAATGAACCAGCTTGTGATATTCCAATATAAAGGAAGTGATTCTGTTGAATGATGACCTCTCTGTAAATAAAGTCTTCACTAACCACAACAGCTGAAAATGTCTTTGAAGGAAATTGATCATTGTTGCTCCTTTAAGAATCTAAGTCTTTTCATGAGTATTGTCTACCTTGATTTTTTCCAACACCAATAAGGGTTCATAAGAATTCCATGATGAAATACTACCTCCAAGACCCCAACATGATGGAAAACCCGCTCTTTCTATTTTGTCAAATAAATTATCAAACTGGCTCACTGCTTCCTTAAGCTCAATCAACTTCTTCTCTGTAGACTTCCTGCAATCATTTTTGACAATCATCTTATTAATTTCCACAACATATAAAATCCTGTCTTTAATCTCATTCTCTTCCAATTCTTGATCAGTTTTGAAATAAATGAAATCAATGAATTTTATTGCCCAAATGGCCCTATTAATTGTCTTTTTCTTGTCTGCCATGACTTGTTCTTCAAAATATCTGATAATAATTCTTTCCTCTACTACAACAGTCAGAAAACCCCAAATTGATTTCATTTCTGCAATGATATCATTCTAGATGATATCCTTAGCCTGTATTAGGGATATATTTCCCTTCAATTTTTCCTTCAGATTTTTAATCTCAGCATCAGCAGTCAGGCAATCTGTTCTGTATTTACTGACTTCCCCCTCTTTAGCTTGTATGATCTTTGTTGTTGTCTCCAAATCAGCTTGTGCCTTTTTTCAATCCCTCTCTGCCATCTTCAATTTAGTAGTCAATTGAGATACTTGTGCTACTGGATCTTCATTACCAGATGGAAAAAAAAAAGTACAAGTATGAGATTCAATGTGATTCTGCAATGATAATGCAACTTTATTTAATTTATTGATTTCTTCTTCCTTTTGCAAGAGCTACTGAAGAAGTTTCTCTTCCTCTTTTTCTACTTCTGCAACCTCTGCTGCCATGGAGTGCTCTCCTATAGGAAATTTCAATTTCTTCTTCAGCACAGATATTTCTAATTCAGCACTTTGCAGAAGCTTCTGTACAACTGACCTGTCATTGGGATCTACCCCAATCTTCACAATAATATTTTTGAGTTCTTCGTTATGGATTGTTAAAGCCCTGGAATTTGCTTTCTCTAACTGCAATTCCTTGATAACTTTTCCAAGCATGTTTTCAGCCTTGAGTGCCATTGCATTGGTTTTGGTTAAGTCATTCACAATCAGCTGACCTGTTTGCATATGTAGATTTACTTTGTCAAGCAATGGAATTTTATTTACATCTACAGTTAGATTCACAATATTAAAATTAATGGATGAACCAATAGACATATCAGAGGGATGTGAAAGGGAAATCTTAAATTTATCCTTTTCAAGATCCATTGCAGTTAGCAGTCTTGTTTTCTCTGGGGTTATCTGGTATTTAGCTTGAGCCTCCATGCTTGCCTTCATTTTCTGATTTCTTTCTGCAATCTGAGCAAAAATTTGTTTAATTAAGGGCATTTTTTCCTGAGTGCTTTCATGCCTTCTTGGTGAAGCAGGGACATTTTTCTCATCTCCTAATTGTAGTGAGAAACCAGGTTGAGCATCTACAGAATCCTCACTGAGCTTTGTCCTCTTTTTAGTCCTCTGTTCTTCATATTTTGAATCAATCACTGCTTCTTTACCTCTCTTATTTGACTTCTCTGATATGGAAGGAGTTTGTACATTTGAGCTCACAGAACCTAGAAAAATTTATTTTGCATCTTTTCTACATCAAGTTTGCTTTCATGAATGAATGGTGAATACCCATTTTCAATTCTCCTATTAGAAATCATGCTATGAGGGTCATAAGACCACTTCTCTCCTAACAATAAGTGCATTTCATCTAACATATTAGTGACTTCATTAGTTTCCTGTCTCATATTAACTATAAAAGTACCAACAACCATTGGCAATTTAAACATATGACCTTTCTTCATAGGCACAAAATGGATTTGATCAACATTTAAACTTTTCCTAATGAATTCAAAAGCAAATAATCTGATGGGAACAAATACTGGAAGCCTATAAGGTTCCACACCATCTCCATAGAGTCTAATTTTAGAATAATATTCAAAGACATACCAATCACCAAACTTACAATTTGTCCACAGCTACAAGAACTCTTGAGCCTTTGGTAGGAAGCATGGGGGAGAGATTCCATTCAAAATTCTATATGTAGTAGACATAAAATGACTTGCAAAGTCAAACAAACCTTCCTCATTCTATTCTTTCCTTACTATGTCTGTCAAAAATACCACTGACTGCATCTTCTTATTCATATCCATTATATTTAACCCCAGATGCATGAATTCTTCTACATTTTGATATAAAAACAGATAAATAACAAGAGAGGGAAACCTAGATGAACCCGTTAGTGATAAACTCATAAGCTGAGAATTGAAAACTTCTTGCCAATAAGAAAGGATATCCAACACTACTCCTGGCTTCATCATCAAGGTGAACATTCCCAGAAATGATTTTTCTATTGTACTGTTGTCATATTTTCCCAAAATATTTGAAATGCACCTCAGCACAGGTTTGACTTCTACATAAAAAACCTCCATCAAGAATTCTTTACTATCAGGTGCAAACTGCTTTGTATCTGGCTTCAGAAAAAAGATGAATTGGTTGAACTCTTGACCTGCAAGATTATCATAATGCTCCATCAACGATCATCAGGGAATTGGACATATGACTCTGACTCAGGGTAACACAGATCTTGTCGAATTAGTTGGGTTGAGACTTGCATAACATTTTCTCCTTGACAATTCATTACAAAAAACTTTCGTGGGTACATGATAGACACTAGCCAATACAAAAATTTGGGAAAAAGGTGTATTCTTGGAATGCATGAAGACAATAAACCAATTTTAACCATGGTGGTGTAAATTGGAGAAGCTTTATCATTTAAACATACCTGTTGATAAAATGAAAGGTAGTCTAGAGAACAGACAGTGTCTTGGATGTCCCTCTCAGTGTCCATGAGAGGGATGTGACTGGAAGAACCTAAAAGGGATGGACGCTTGGCCATAATTTAGCTTGGAGTGACAAAAAATCGACAGGGTGTCAGACAACAGGGAAAGACACAGTGCAGAAAAAACCTCATATACAAACTAACAATAATAACCTTACAAAAATGATAATCCATATTAAATAGGTGGCACGGGCTTAAGAATTAAATGCTGAAAAGACGCGCCAAAATACCATTACAAATACCCTGACGTGGATGATAGCTATCACCAACTGGTTGCTTACGTCACTGCGGGAGGTCTCAAGGTACGGAGAGCTTGTCAGGTTCATGCCCCCGCAGTGAATCTCGACCGTTGATTTGGATCGACCCCGTAGTCAACAGGGTCAACTGCGGAGGCACCCTCCTCGTTAATCCACGCGCTGAAAGTGCCCACGGGTTGACACTTTTATTCCCTATCTGATAAATCATCGGATCCCGCTCCATAACATGCTTGCTATGTAGTCTGTGTATTGGGACCCGCTTCCACAAAGGCTTAAGTTATTAAACTTTAAACTTAATGTAATGAATATTACATTTGTATGCTAAAGTACATGAAACTTTATACTTTAACATATATTTTGATAATTATTTATTTATTTTTTTGTATTTTTGAAAATTAAAAATAAAGGATATTGAAAATGAGCCACAACACTTGGAATGATAGTCATCATCGTTCCTCTTTCATGCCTGGCCTTGGGGCCATGTCTACTTGTATCGAGAAGTTCGATTCTCAAGTTCCTTCTCATCCGCTTCAAACGCCTATCTTGACACACGAAGTCTTTGTGGAAGGTAACTTGGAAAAAATCACACAAACGATGCCTATCGACATCTCCGTAAAACCGGGGGTTGTCGAGAACATCCATATTGGGGTGACCTGTTCTCCTGATGAGATCAAGGTCTATACTAGTCTCTTCCACAAGTTTCCGATGTTTTTTCTTGGTCTTACGAAGAAATGCCCGACATCAATCCAAGTATAGTTGTGCATGAGATTCCTACTTATCCTGGTGCAAAGCCTGTTCACCAAAATCTTCGTCCTATGCACCCTAGAAAGGCGGCCAATATTAAAGGAGAAGTTGAAAAGCTTCTTAGAGTTGGTTTCATTTATCCCATTCCCTTGAAAAAATGGGTTTCTAATATTGTTCCTGTAGATAAGAAGCAGGGTACTATTCGTGTCTGTGTCGATTACCATGATATAAACTATACTTTCCCTAAAGATAATTATCCCACTCCTTTTATTAACCAAATCATTTAAGAATATGCTGGGAGTGAGATATTTTCCCTTATGGACAGGTTTTCTGGGTACAACCATATTAATATTCTTCTAGCCGAACAACACAAGACCGCCTTTATCTGTCCTTGGGGCACCTTCACCTATAAGAAGCTCCCTTTTGGTCTTAAGAATGTTGGGGCTACATTTCAAAGATAAATGTCGTATGATTTCCATGATATAAAGTGCATTGTTCAACCTTACTAGGATGACCTTCCGGCTTATTCGGCTAAGCATAAAGACCACCCAGATCATCTCAGTCAAATATTTCTTCGTTTTCGACGCTATAACATTCGGCTCAATCCGCATAAGTGCATCTTCTTCGTTGATTCTAGTAGGATCTTAGGGTTTATCATCTCTAAAGATGGAATTCATCTCGATCCCCTTAAATTCAAAGCTATTGTTAATCTCCCCTCCCCTTCCTCCTTACATTAGCTACAGAGTTTGCAAGGGAAAGCTAATTTCCTGCATCGTTTTATACTGAAATATGTTGAAGTGGCCAAAGGATTTATGTGATTAATTAAGCAAGGCGTCCCGTGCCTTTGGGATGAGATCGCCCAAAAATCCTTTGATGCACTGAAGAAATTGTTGATTAATGCTCCTCTGTTGCGTCCTCCCAATTATCATCACAGTTACTCCCTCTATTTGGCTGTCGTGTTTAGCACTATTGCCATGGTTCTGGTGCCAGATGATGATGATGGTGACGAGCACGTCATTTACTATTTGAGTTGCAATATTATTGTTACCAAAACACATTACGCACATGTCGAGAAGTTGGCGTTGGCTTATGTTCAAGTTGTTCAATTTTTTCATCATTACATTCTCTTGCGTACAATGATCGTGATTTCTGATTGTAACCCCATGACCTAAATATTGAATCATCAATTTTTGGGGGGCAAATAATTGAAGTGGATTGTTATCCTCCAAGAGTTTGATTTGGAGTTTACTACTGCCAAATCAAAGAAATCATTGGTTTTTGGCGATTTTATTTGCTCTCTCCCTTCTGATTCTGCTCCATCTAGTTCCGAGGAACGCATTCCATATGACACACTTTTTCTCATTAGCAGCCTCGATCCTTGGTACGGTGATATCATTGTATATATTCAGACTTCCACCTTCTGATCCGAGTTAACGAAGGATGCTCCTTGACGCATCCGCCATCATTCGCAACCTTATCACATAGTCGGAGATACTCTCTACTGCATCGGAGCTGATTTCGTTCTCTGCCGGTGTTTGAATCTCGAGGAAGCTAAAAAGGTCCTCAATGATTGCCACTCTGGTCGCTGTGGAGGTCACATGTCTGGATATGCTACTGCACAAAATATTCTTGTGTTGACTATTTCTGGCCCACCATCTTTAAAAATTGCATTTTTGTTGTCCGTAATTGTCACAATTTCCAGATTTATCAGCACAAGAAGTGTGCGCCACCCACCCATCTTCATCTTGTAATTACCATTGGTCCCTTTGTGAAGTGGGGAATCGATTTTATGACATGTAACCCTCACTCGGTCGGGGGGAATGCTCATATTATCGTAGCCGTTGACTACTTCACGAAATGGGACAAAGAAATGCCTACACTTACAACTGACGATAAGAAAACTGCACAATTTCTATTCAATCATGTCATTACTAGGTTTGGTGTCCCTCAAGCCATTGTTACCAATCATGGTTCTCATTTTCCTCATTACATGATGGTTGAGTTGGCTTCGAAGTTGGGTCTGCGTCACGACAACTCAACGTCGTACTACCCTCAGGCCAATGGACAGGTTGAAGCCATGAACAATATTCTAGTCACTATGCTTCAACGTACGATTGGGATGCACAAGCAAAACTGGCATCTCATGTTGTTTTCATCTCTTTTGGCTTACCGAACCTCAGTGAAGGATGCGATCGGATTCACTCCATTCTAGCTTGTCTATGGTTTGGAAGCTACCCTTCTGATTGAATGTGAAATCCCTTCTCTTCGGATAGTTGTTGAATTTCTGCCTAATACTTCGCCAAAAGAAGAGCGTCTTCTATATTTAGAAAGGCTTGATGAAACTCGCCGCTTTGTTGCTCTTGTCATAGAAGCACAAAAAAAGTGGGTCAAAGCTCATTTTGACTATTCGGTTTCCCCTCGTTCCTTTGTAGAAGGAGACTTCATCCTCTTGTACGACCAAGCTCACGAAAAGCTGGAGGCAGGAAAATTCCAACCCATGTGGCATGGGCCCTATATTGTTAAGCGCGTTTTGCAGAACAAGGCTTATGAACTAATTTATTATGAAGGTTATCCTCTGAATCAACCTTGAAATGGGCTGTATCTAAAAAAATACTATGCATGAGTATCTCGTGCATGTTTCTTTTGTACATAGGTGTTCTTTCATTTTTCTAAATTTTTGGTTTGGTGTGCTTTGCGAGCATTTTCCTGCTTATTGTGTCGTTACTTATCGTGCAGATGTCTATCACAATTTATCTTGGTTTCACGGATGGTGCCTCCCGTAGTACCTAGAATCTGTCTTCTGCAGCCTGGGTGATTTATAATCCTAATGGTGAGTTGATAGACCTTCAAGGTATTTGTCTAGGATGAACCACAAACAATGTTGCTAAATATAGTGCTATCATTGAGCTCTTAACCGAGGCCATTACTCTCGACATTCATGCATTGATCGTTATCCTAGATTCTCAGATTGTTTTTCTTCAGCTTAATGGGCATTATTCTGCTAGAAAGCCTCAAATATTAAGGTTGTATTTGGGTGTTCGTTTATTAGAATTTTTTTTTGATTACATCACATATCAACATATTCCTATACGAATGAATGCGTTAACTAATACAATAGCCAATATTGTATTAGATAGAAATTTGCGTATTTTGGAAAACATCATCATCACATGATAAGATTCATACAAGAAAATTGGCATGTGCATCATAAGTTCAAAAAATATGTATGTTTTGGTTACATCCTGAGACATCATGTCTCTAAAAAAATATGCAAAAATAAAAGCCTAGGTGTCTAGTCGGCATGATGCTCATGGTAGCATGTCATTTCCGTAAAAGCTACCTCAATAAGTGGTGAACATGGTTTGACACCCCTGCAGTGTGCCTCTGGTATGCGCAAGGAAAATCATCAAATCTTGCATAGTCAAGGATTCTATTAGTGAGTCCCTCCAGATTGCGTACGATTTCCTCCTGCTCACTTCCCTTGCCATGAGGGGCCACATCAAAATCATGAGGAATCCTTTGTGCTATTAGAGACATTCCTGCAGGTCTTTTAGGGCCGACATATGCAAATACATGGATTAACATCAGAACATATATAATAAAAAAATCATAATACTCATGAAAATAAAAAAATGAGTCTTACCCAATGCTTCATCCCAATCCTCTCCTGTTGGGAGTGGGAGGTCCGCATCACCCGTAAAGTCCGTGCCAGAATAGGGCCTGTCCTCCATGACAATCGGTTGTCGATGGAGCCACTCAAAGAATTCCGGTCTCCAGGAAATCTGTTGATCGCCTCCTAATCTTGGTATCAAAGCTGTCCAACGGACCATTCGTGGCTCCTGGGCTAGTGGTGTAGGAACTATCGCTTCCTGACGTTGAAAAATTGGTAACTGTTCCAAGATGAATGGTACCAAGATGGACCCATAGCTGAACTTTTTCAGCTTGCCATTCTTGCATTTTGTCAATTGGAGTTCCATATTGATTGTTACCACCTTTGCCCAGTTGTAGAGAGTTGGTGCCATAAAATCTATTGCAAGAAGTAGTTGTGTTTTTGTGGCCTCATGCGAAGCTTGAGATCCAGTAGTTTGCGTGATGGTGTGCAACACTACCTTTAGTGCCAAGTTGGTAATGGTTTGGATATCCACCCTCCCGGTTTTGGATCCTTTCCTTGACCCTCGACAAACTCTGTCGATGTCCATGCTCATGTTTTCCATCGTGGGCTGAGTACCTATCAAGATTGGTACTTCCCCCCTCCGTGATAATCAAGTGATGAAGTAAACATCCGAGACCTCAATCTCTAGATCCTGATCGTGAATTATGAATCTTTCTCGATCAATGTCCCATACACTGACCAGGTACTGTAATAGCTCTAGTTGAGCTTGGAGACATGGTGCTCTAAAGAATTTTTACGCTCGTAGCCATTGAGAACGTCCATGCATCTTACATTGCCCAAGGCTTGCTCATCTTCTTCACTATGTTCTCTTACCTTCCATTCGATCACCATTTTTCTCTTTCACTCATGCAAAAACATCAATGGGGACATCATTAGTCAAATTATTTGCTATTGGAGTGTTTAAAATGGTCTAACTGGTTGAATTTACACGCAAAATTAGTGGCCACGATTGGCGTGCCCCTATTTGGATTCAAGGCAGGTTGGCGCGAGTCCGTGCCCAGAACTTGCGTCGATCGCCGCAACCTAATTTGAACAAAAACCCCTCCACAGATCTAAAAAATGGGTTGCAGGAAATGAAAATTATATCAAAATGCAGGCAAGGATATGAGCTCTTACCTGGAAACGATGAATTCACGATTAGTCCCCTGGATTTCCCGCTGTTAGTTTCGCAAAATCACAATGAAAAAAGGGTAAAAAGTTCTTAGAAGAGGTAAAAGTGAAAAGTAATTTATTTTTACTATTTTTGGAATTTTATAAACTTTTCAGAACCCTAATTAGGTTTTTGAGCATATTTTTCGCCTATTTTTCTATTTTATCTCGAAAAATGGGTTTTACATTTCTTTTGTAGCAACAAGTCCTCAACGTGACAACTATGAAGTGACGTGTTGTATTTTATACTTTTTCGAACTCGGTAAAAACACGAAAAAGTCACCCCCTCGAGTCATATTTCAACTCTTTTTTGACTCTCGAAAACTGAAAAGATTGCCAAGACTCTTGTCGTTTTGAACTCGTTAAAGGCCATGAAACGATATCTACCCAGTATATGTTTACCCCTTTTTCGAGCTGGGATAGATTATTTACGAAAAAGGTATACCTTAGCTTGTCATGACTAAGAGGTTCTCTCAGATTTGGTTTTCTACCTTTTCGAATCTGTGAGACTACCTACAAAAAGGGACCTGATGGAGTTTTCTTTTTCGCTTCTTTTCAAACTCTCTAAACATGAAAAGATGATGAGTTATTCCTTTGTTAGACTCATTAAACATACATGACATTAGAAACCTTCACTATGATGTAACTGAGTTCCTACTGCCTAGGGCTCGTAAAATGTACTAGGATGGATTTTTCTGAAGGAAAAGCTTATATGACAAGCATATACTATCCCCTTCAAGCTTGTTTCCAAAAATAATTGGGGTAATCGCCAACAATGGTGGGGGGAAATGGAACCAATTCGCAGTCTTGTCGGCAGTATGTCGCTCTTGAACATGACACTCATTTGCATTTGTGTTGGGCTGGGGACATCCCATTTCATCATTTTTTGCCTCCATGGGTTTGGGTAATCTGTTTTGACCTCTCATCTACTCTTTGCCATGTCATCATGACACAAGATCCCTTGATGTAAAATACTACCAAATTAAGGAGTTTTGTCATCAATATGTTCAAGAGAATTTTCCTTCTACAATTTTCAACCTTTAATCCTCTTTTTGGTCCTGATTCACTATCATCTTATTCCTCTGTCTCGTGTCGATGATGTGGGATTAATTATGGCCCTCCTTCGACCAGGTCACTTCCTGTTGACTTCAGCTCATTATCTAGGAAGCTGATTGACTCCCTTCCAGTACCTTGGAGCTTGCATGCCTTAATGGCAAGTTCTTCACATTCGACGGCAGGTCCTCATCATTGGTCTTCGATTGAGTGATTCCGCAGGTGTTCAATGCCAACTCACTGTTCAAATTTTGCAGACTGTACTAGTTGTACCTTGAGATCCATTTTCATTATTGGTGGTTTCTCTCGCGCATGTTAATAGCCTTCATCATTGGCTGGTAATTAGGAGAATTTCTTGCATGTTCGACTTCAGATCACTCATTTTCATGCTAGAATTTGTACTTGTTCGGGTCGAGATGGAGCACAAGACCCTGGGTTTTGTCTGATAAAATATAGGTTGCGAGACGTTTTGGTTTATCGTGACTATATGCATGACTCTTTTGATTGGATGGCTACAACCATACGTAAGTCTATTTCTTGATCCTTCTTGCTGGATGGCTGCGTCCATTTTTCGGATCTCATTTTTATATTTACTATTTTATGGATGCTTGTGCCCATGCAACATATTCATGTATCAGAGATATCAATTTTACTTGTACTTGCAGGTATTTCGATGACAATGTTTGGTTTGAACACATTCTCGTAAATCATTTCACTCCTCCCTCTCTCTCAGACCTCATGCTTTAGGGGGCATCTGCTACACAATATTTTGTCACCATCCCTGCAATCCCCATCTCGAACATTGGAGGACCATTTCAGCGACTTCTGTGTATTTTCATACCTTGAAAAAGTGTCATTGCATCCATTTCCATGAGAATCACATTTCCTATGTTGATCATTCCTGAAGCAGGCTCTCAAAAACATATGATTTTGGGTTGGCACTAGTAGGAAGTTATGGCCTTGTGCCCATATATACATTAGCATTGGGCCTCATGCCCATTGGTGCTTTGTCTCAGTGGACTGCTTGCACCGAGCTATTTTTAGAAATTTTTTTAAAATAGAAGTGAAGTTTCCATTCCTAACTACTTCGTGAGCAGAGTCATCATGGTTTGTTCGACTGAATAACATCGAAGTCCTTCCTTTGGTTTACTACATTTGAGAAACTCCCCAAAGGATAATGCCTCCCTTCCACCTGATGAGGGATCCCTAACCACCTCCTCCTCTCATATAAATACATCCTTTTCACATAGTTGCAAATATCTGAACAATCCTTACTATAGCTGGTGTGAGAATAAAGCAGAGAGGAATCCTTTGTCAAGAGAGAGTTTAGGCCCATTGCTCTGCCAAGTCAAATCTCCAATGAATGCTTGAGACACGTTTGAATGGACCCATTGAAGGAGGCTGTAACATCAAGGCTTTTTTGGTTGTAAACTTCTTCTCTCTACTTATTAATACATGACTAGTTTTTTGGTTCCTGTTTTGCGTTTGATATGTTTAATCCTATGAAATATGTTTGATTCTCCTTGACCAATCAAATAGTTATGAATGAAAGTTTGTTTTCATATGTTGTCATCGTTCTCTGATCCTTGTGTAGGTACACATATATTACCATTGAAGGACTGCGATGTGTAATGAAAAAGATCAGGGGATCGCTGCCACAAACTACGACAAGAGAGTTGGAACAAGGTAGGTCACCTATCCAAACTCATTTTAATTCATAAACTAGGAGTTTAAAGGATTAGCATGATCCCTTGTTTCTAGACCCACCCCAGGGCTAGAGGGATTGCTTTTGTCCGCAGAGGGGATTTACCTGCACAACACATCATCTGATTTGTTGCTACAGACTCCTTTCCCTTGTTCTGATTATCTTGAGGATTTTTCTTGGGATGATTATATTTTTGTCAGCATGACCTCTTCTGGATAGGAGTGACAGGAAAATCTCTATTTCTCAATGAATATTTCCTCTACTGTGAGTTGAGTGCATTAAGATAACCCCACTGACAATCATCGGATTGAACCTCCAACTCATAATCATTTGCAAGTATGTAGTCTTCATCTTTCAGAAAATCTATTTTCTCAATGTATTCCTCTTCCTCTGTCAAGAATATATGTTTTCAATGCGCTGTGAAGAAATGATTTTCTTCCACAATCTCATCTTCTTCTTCAACCCCTTGAGCATAATTCTTCTACAAAGGAGTCCAGACCTGTTATTGTGATGGTTTCTTTGGAGCTCTTTGTTCCCTCTGTTTAATCCTAAACTGATGTTGTTGTTGCTGACCTTATAAATTAGGATTCTGAACCTGTGCTTCTAGTTTTCTTTCAGTGATAGAAATTCTATCAACCATTCTTTTGATAGTCCTGATCAGAGTATCCAATTTTACCTCAGAGGATGTGGTTGTTTCTTCATTTTTTGTTACTTTTCTCTCACCTTTGATCGTTGACTTTTTATTGATAAATTTTCTTCGACACTGACTGTGTTTCTTTTCATATCTTCTAGTGTTGCAGGACTTCTCTCTCGGAGTTGGTATGCCATATCTGGGTCAAAAGCATTTGGATAGTGCAAGAGGGGAAAACCTGGAGGAGGTTGGATCTCATTTGGAATTGAGTTATACACTCGATTGAAACAAGCAGTGAAATCCTGAACTGACTCATTTGGATTTCTCTTCAAGTTGTCATACTTGGAAAGAATTTGAAGTGGATTCTTTTTCACTTCCCATATAGCTATGAATGCATCAGTCAGTTGCTCCAAATTTCCTATGGAGTGGGTAGTCAAAGATTAGAACCAATTTTTTACATCTTCGGAGAAGCTTTGGGCAATGATCCTCATTTTTGCATGTTGTGTGGACAATCCGTCTTGCGGACAAGACCGATCTCCCTAGTACTAAAGTATCTAGCAACAAACAACCAAATAAACTAATCTTTCTCTAAGCATATATGATCTACGAAAAGCTCTATATAGGTGTAAAAGACTTACCGTTTGTCCAGTGCTTGTTTGAAGTCGTCGTTGTCCCTCGCGCGCTTGAAGGAGTTTCCTTTGTAAACCTACAATTACAAACAAGAAAAAGATTACATAGCACCTGTATAGAAATCATCATAAACCATGCTTATCATAGTGATCAAGGAGTCTATGAAATAAACCATCAATTGAAAGATTATTGAGAAAAATGAGTATATTTGTATTAACTTCAAAAAGAGAAAATCCTTACAACCTGAGCCTTGATGTTGCACAGGACTTTCCGGGGTCCGAAGCAGGAATCTCTTTTAATTTGACAAGTTCTGCACTCCTCCAACCAAGACAAATAGAGGTATGTAATCTCTCCTCACAAAAGTCTTATTTAACCAAGTCTAAATCTCAACAACACTTAACTTCAAATATTCTAAAAGCTTGAAATCCATTTGAGGCTACCCAATGCCTCTTTTTATAGTAGAAAGGAGGAGGTTTGTTGTTCCAAGGATAAAGGGATAGAATCCTCCTTCAAAGGGATAGTTCCTTACATCAAGGGGTTAGCTCCATAAGGTAAGGGATTCATGCACCTCACAAGAGAGGTTCTGCCACCGCAAAATCCATTCTAGAAGCTTCCAGAATTCACTTTTATTGAGCTTTTTGGAATTTACTTGCGCCTTTTTAATCTTATAGGGGTCCGCACCTTTAAAAAAGATAAAGTGCGTTCAGGAACGCAGGAAAGATGAACATTGGGTGCGGTACCGCAGGCAATATAGTCAGAAAGTGCGATACCAAGTTTAAGAGAGTTTTAGGAATTTTTTCTGATTTTCAAGGCTTGACATGAGGAACTGATATGTTAGACTTGAAAAAGGGAGAAGTATGAGTAATAATGAGCTCATACACATGGCAGAATGTCAGTGTGAAAATTTTCAGTGTAACAGATTGCCCCCTAAAGTGCAAAGTCTGGAATAGATGATGCTGAAGTCTGTCATATATGAAGAGTGCAATACTTTATCATTTCAAAGATCATCCTGTGGACACCCCAGTTAGCACCTGTAAAAACATTCAATGAAAAATATACATGTATACATATCATCACTGAGGTAGGCATTCCCATACTCAGATTAAAAATAACTAAAAACTGATTCAACTATTTTGATACAGGAATGATTTTGAGTACATCACAGTTATAGACATGTGTGAACACAACATGGACGCAACCATATGTTTATAAATAATCCATTGTATAAATGATAACAAAATTCATCACAGCCTAGATGGTAGAAACTAGATCCAGGGTCTTGATTTCCATACCTCGAACTAGTACGATTCTATCCATGCGAATGAATGTGTCAAAGTCGAACATGGTAGAAACCACTTGATTACCAGTCAATGATGTAAACTATTAACAAGTGTGAGAGTAACCACCAGTAATGTCAATGGCTCTCAAAGTACCCAGTACAATCCATGAAATGCGAATGAATGAGATGAAGTCGAACATGTCATGGAATCATTCGATCGAAGGTCAATGATGCAACCTGTCGTCGAAAGCGAGAAACCTGCCATTAAGGCATGCAGATTTCAAGGTACTGACGATTTCTAGATCAACTTCCTAGATAATGAGCTGTCGTCGATAGAAATTGATCCGTCGTAGGCAAGCCTACAACACGAAATCATAGATCAAGTTTTGAAAATATATCGGCAAGGACTGACTCAGGGATGGTCAAAATGGATGACAGATATTTTGCAGATGAATGGTTTATTTGAACTGTCTGTAGAAATTTGCTGAATAATGATTAATTATCCACCGAGACTATCCTGGTCACATACTATTTGAACTTCATACACAACACATAATCTCTTCCACTCAACTCAACTCAGATCATCACACATGCGGAAATAAAATCAAGCGATAACACATCAAATCATCATACACATTAACACAGTAGGTATGGGGAAAGCTTATAGCTGAAAACCCTGCAGCTATTGTGTATATTATAATGGAGAAATCAAGTAACCAACTCAGTACAATACTCCTCACAAGTACTCAGTACTTTCTCATACAGTTACTCACAATCTAGCTCAATTTTTGAACAGGTTACTAGTTCAAAACTCACCGCCAATTGCCTTGCCTCTATTGCCTCTATTACTAGTTCAAAACTCACCGCCAATTCTCCTACCGCAAGATTTGACTACTTGTTTGCTTTTGTTACCTTGGAGAGTTAATTACTCCCTACTCCAAGATACTAGCCTAAGCTATGTTGGTGATAAGAGCCCTAGAAAATAAAAATATTGCTAGATGAATTTTAATTAAGCGTTACTTTTAAGAGTTGTTCTTTAAGGCAATGTGTGCGGAAATGAAACTTTGATGGTGTGAAATGACTCGATTTCCAAAAGACACTAAAAATGCACCTAAAAATGATAATCAGATTGCTTTCTTTCAATGAAATTCTATTTAAGGAAAAGTTAGAGAATGCAATTCTTTTAATGAACAATTCCTTCTTTAAACATAAAGAACAATTGAAAGAAACTAGTTTTTTTTGTCTTTTCCAATAATTTATCAAAGCTCACAATAAAAATCCTTTCACTTTCCAAAAACTCGCAAAACAATTTTCTTTCAAAAGAAATCTAGAAATTTTAAAAGCACTCAAAACTACAAATTAATTTCGAGATCTACAAAGTTTAATAGCACTCAAAACTACAAACCTTAATAATCTAAATGAATAAAAGCTTTAAGATTGTTTTTTGAAGAATGTTTTAACTTAGTTGTTCAGCAAAATAAGGATCTATTCGTTCAGAATAACAAACAGATCAAAAACACTCAATTATGTTTTTATAAAAAATGAGATTCAAAAACTAATAACAAAGTTTTTTTTCGAAGATTTGCAAAGAAACAAGTGACTTTATTTCTTAATAAAGGATGATTTCACAATCAGGTCAGATCCAGCAAAAAGACAAAAAGACCAAGGTAATCTGAGGTACTTCAAAATGTCAAATGCTTCAACTCGCTACAAAGACCAAGTGAAATGTAATCCAAAACGTAAAACTTCTAGAAAATCATCAAAACACCAACGCTGCTGAGATTTATTAACAGAAAGCTTTTGACAGAAACAATCATCAATCCGGGCAGAAAAAATAAAATAAAAATAAAAATCAAAATAAAATAAAGAAAGAAATCTGGGCTTTTCAAAATTTTTAACAGGGTCCGCAGGCTCCCATATATCACAGGTGCGGTCCCGCACTGTTTACACAGGAAAAGTGCGAATCTGTCCGCACTGTGAAAACAAAGCAAAGTGCGGTCGCAGGAAAAACTAAAGAAAAAATTAAAAGATTTCAAAATTTTCTAAAACAGAGAAAACCTAAGCTACCCAGGCAGATGTCAATCAATCAAAAACCAAGAAAAACGTTTCCTCAAATTAAAACAAAAGAGAACAAAAAACAACAAGTTCTTTCCCCAGTGGAGTCGCCAATTTGTTGTGTGGACAATCCGTCTTGCGGACAAGACCGATCTCCCTAGTACTAAAGTATCTAGCAACAAAGAGCCAAATAAACTAATCTTTCTCTAAGCATATATGATCTACGAAAAGCTCTATATAGGTGTAAAAGACTTACCGTTTGTCCAGTGCTTGTTTGAAGTCGTCGTTGTCCCTCGCGCGCTTGAAGGAGTTTCCTTTGTAAACCTGCAATTACAAACAAGCAAAAGATTACATAGCACCTGTATAGAAATCATCATAAACCATGCTTATCATAGTGATCAAGGAGTCTATGAAATAAACCATCAATTGAAAGATTATTGAGAAAAATGAGTATATTTGTATTAACTTAAAAAAAAGAAAATCCTTACAACCTGAGCCTCGATGTTGCATAGGACTTTCCGAGGTCTGAAGCAGGAATCTCTTTTACTTTGACAAGTTCTGCACTCCTCTAACCAAGACAAATAGAGGTATGTAATCTCTTCTCACAAAAGTCTTAGTTAACCAAGTCTAAATCTCAACAACACTTAACTTCAAATATTCTAAAAGCTTGAACTCCCTTTGAGGCTACCCAATGCCTCTTTTTATAGTAGAAAGGAGGAGGTTTGCTGTTCCAAGGATAAAGGGATAGAATCCTCCTTCAAAGGGATAGTTCCTTACATCAAGGGGTTAGCTCCATAAGGTAAGGGATTCATGCACCTCACAAGAGCGGTTTTGCCACCGCAAAATCCATTCTAGAAGCTTCCAGAATTCACTTTTATTGAGCTTTTTGGAATTTACTTGTGTCTTTTTAATATTACAGGGGTCTGCACCGTTAACAAAGATAAAGTGCGTTCAGGAATGCAGGAAAGCTGAACATTGGGTGCGGTACCGCAGGCAAGATAGTCAGAAAGTGCGATACCAAGTTTAAGAGACTTTTAGGAATTTTTTCTGATTTTCAAGGCTTGACATGAGGAACTGATATGTTAGACTTGCAAAAGGGAGAAGTATGAGTAATAATGAGCTCATACACATGGTAGAATGTCAGTGTGACAATTTTCAGTGTAACATTGCATCATCGACATCTATCTCTTCTAAGTCAATGAAATCAATGGCTTTGACTAATTTTTTCTTGGCACTAATCTTATAATTCTCATTGAAGAAAGGAATTCTATGACCATAGGATTTTGGTAAGGGTTCAAGTTGACCAAGTAAAATCATAGGTGCAAAAATCACCATGAATCTTGCTGAGTGTGGTGCATGAGTAACAATGGGAGGGGTAGACTGAGAAGGTAATGAAGCAGAAGGGATGGAAGAGGAGGCAAAAACTGATTGAGATTGTGTCGGAATGAACAAAGACTCTTGCTGGTACTGGATGATAGCTCTTTCAAATGTGTATTGGAGTTGATTAGCTAATTTTTCAAGTCTATCAAAATGAATCCAGAATTTCCTATCAAAATATAATTCGGATTTGGATTCTATGGATAGTAAACTAATTCAAGTTTTAGGGAATCAAATACTACTTTAGACAATGATTTAACTTTAGATAATCTCAATGGATTAAACACTATCTCAGACAATGAAGTTTACGACTTTGATCTAAATAGAGACAATCCAAACTTTAAATCGAATGGAATATCTTCAAGGGACAATACTTTTGCAGGTAATGATGAAGATCTTACCAATGAAGATCTTTATGGTTTTTAAGCTTATGTGGCTGTCATTAATTGCATAAATCTCCGGATTATCCATGATATTGAAAAACAATGGTCGACATTTCAAATCCCAATGGGGATCCATCTTCAGGACAAGATGAGAATTAAGAGTGAAAGAAAGTCGCACACGTTAAGGTTATAAATACTGAAAGATGAAAAATGATAAGGGCCGACAAGAACTGATATTATTAATCTATTTAATCTAAATTTTAATAAATTAATTTTAATAGTACATAATTTTATTATTAAATTTAATTCAGTTTTAATATATATATATATATATATATATATATATATATATATATATATATATATATATATATATCACCTATTAATTACATAATACTACTAAATTCATTTTAATAAAAAATTTATACATTTTTAAAAATAGTTTAAATAATTTATTAATCTATTTAATCTAAATTTTAATTTTTAATATTAATATCATTTTAATAGTACATAATATTATTACAAAATTTAATTCATTTTTAATTTCATATATGTAATATCACCTATTATATACATAATACTACTAAATTCATTTTAATAAATTTTTTATAATTTTTTATTAAAAAGTAGTTTAAATAATTATTTAATAGCCTTAATTTTTATTTGATGAACTTAAATGTTACTAAATTTTATTTCTCTATAAAATTTTAACTAAAATAGTCTAATTAAATTAATAATCTAAAGAAAAATTTATTAACGAAATATAACCCTAGATGATAACTAATAATGGTTTTATAATTATTCCTAATTAATAAAATATAAATTATACATGATATTTTACTTAATAAATATAACATTCATTTAAATAAGTCTTAAAAAATATTAGTTTATAATTATTTAATAATTCTAATAATCAATTGAATGTTATTATATATATATATATATATATTTTTTTTTTCCTAAATAAGTCTAAATTCTATTAATGTAATATAAAAAGTAGAAATTATATACACTAAGCATGCATATGTCCTAGATTCACATGATCTCACACTATTTAACTTTATGCAAGATACTGAATCATTCCACTTGTTAATATTTTGCGGAAAATTAATTGCACACACATGTAAATCATAAATAAAAATAATCGCACATAACACAATTGTTTTTAACCAGGAAAGCCTGAAGCTGAAAAACCCCAACTATATATTATGTATCATGGAATCATATGACAATCCTCATATAAAGCTTATCAATCTCTCAGTACAGTACAATCGTCATACACTATCAGGAACAATCTTACAAATCCATGCACCGATTTCTGCCTCCTGCTAGCCTGCCTCCACTGCGCAATCCCTGCTGAATAATAGCTCTGAATGAATTTGAATTACTATTGCCTTGACTGCGCAATCCTCATTGGAAACTCTAATGTGTGTGTGATGCAATCAATGCATCACTATAGTCACAACAGATAGTCTATCTTTCCCTTTCACCTACCTCTCCACTAGGTCTCCACTGAAACTACCATGCACTGTAGTTAATTGCTGTATTGTTTAGTTGATTAATGAGTTATTGTTTGTGAATTAATTAACTAATTAATTCACTCCACTCACTAGTGTATCATTCAGTTAGACTAGATACAACTAGCTCAACTGAGTCTAACTGAGTTAAACTGAATACAATCTCCATAACTACTTCTTCCAACTGTGTCATAACTCTGCCACTTGAGTTCTAACTAAGTCCTCCATGCATTAGCTCTAGTAAACCCTCGGGAATTACGTAATTCCCTCAGTCCACTGATGTGCCACATCTGTGCACTGAAACAAAGTGCTCCAAGAGAACAAGTTGTTGTTTAGTGTCTGATTATTATTAAGAGCTAATAATAATCGACATGCATCTATTTTTAGATCAACTATCTATAAATAGACTTCACCCAATATTCTAAAAATATAATTTCATCTATTTTTCCAACTTGATCAACCATTCACAAATAGCATCCTGCAACTTCTGAAATATGATCACCATGTCTAAGAATAGACATAGTCTAAAAATAGACTTGCAAAAAATAGCCTGCGGGCCCACTTAGTGAAGGCGACTCTTTTCACTAAGCTCATCATCTTGTTGAATCTCAACATTCCCTCTCAACAATATAGGGATTATCCTTCACCCGGATCCTGCCTCTATGGTATTCGAATTTGATCCTGGTGAGCACCTTCGTCAGAATATCTGCATCTTGATCCTCAATAGGAATGTACTGAAGCAACATGATCTTCCGCTGCACACAATCTCTGATATGATGATACCAGATATAAATATGTTTAGATCTATCATGAAACATAGGATTAACCAAGAGTTTAATGCAACTCTGATTATCACAATGTATCACTATGGGATCTAAATGTGAACCGAACAAACCAACCAGAATCTGCCTCATCCAGATAGCCTCACATGCAGCTTGACTTGCTGCCATGTATTATGCTTCCGCTGAACTGAGTATCATGGATCTTTGTTTCCTGCTATACCAAGAAACTATCGTAGATCCGATACTGAAAATCCCTCCTGATGTGCTCTTTCTGTCCGTTGGGCTTTCTGCGCAATCTGCATCCGTGAAGCCATGCAACTTCACCTCATCCGTCTGTCTGTGCTATAAAACATACTCAGATGTGCCCCTGAGATATCTCAGGACATGCTTGCCTGCCTTCCAGAAGAGCTTAGTAGGCTTAACCATCGCTTGTGAAAGCTGGTTCACCGCATAGCATATGTCTAGTCTTGTATTGAATAAATACATGAGCGAACCCACCAACTGTCGATAAATAGTGGCATCCACTACCTCTGCCGATGTAGCATCCTCTTTCTTCCAATTTCCTGGAAGAGGAGTGTCGATAGGCTTGCAGCCTTGCATGTGAAACTTCTCCAGTATCTCCCCGACATAATTGCCTTAAGACACAAACAGTTCACCTTCCTGCTGCCATATTTACAATCCAAGGAAATAATGAAGGAGGCCCAAATCCTTCATCTCAAACTCCTTTGCAAGATCTGCCTTGCATGAGTGTATCAACTGCTTATCACCTGTTAGTATTAAATCATCAACATAAAGTATTAAAAGCTTACCCTCCACCACAATCTGGTACAGGTTTGCATCCGCCTCACTCTTAGTGAAGCCAAGTCCAGTGAAATAGCTGTCGATCCGAGTGTACCAAGCACGTGGTGCTTGTTTCAGCCCATACAATGCTCTTTTGAGCCTGCACACATGCGACTCGCTGTTGAAGATATCAAATCCTTCAGGCTACTCAATGTACACGTCTTCCTCAATGATCCCATTAAGGAGCGCAGTCTTCACATCCATCTGATGAATATGCCAACCCATCTGTGTTGAGAGAGCAAGGATGGTCCGTATTGAAGAATACCGTGCGACAGGTGTAAAGGTTTCTTCATAGTCAATCCCCTCGATCTATGAGAAGGCTCGGGCAACAAATCTTTCCTTATACTTCTCGACGCTCCCATCAGCAACTTTATTTACCTTGTAGATCCATCTTGATCCTACAACTGATTTTCCCACCGGTCTTGGAACAATCTCCCAAGCACTGTGTCTGACAATGGAGTCATACTCCTCCACGATGGCATCTACCCATGTGGGCTCCTGCACTACTTCTTCGAAAGAAGATGGCTCTGTCATGATACACTTGCTCATAAGAGCCATGTATCTAGTAAATCGGTCAGGTGACTATCTCTTTCTGTGCTGTGATGTAGGGACTCCTACATTATGTGTTGCATCAAGCTTTAGTCTCTCAGCTTCTGTGGTACGCTTTATGCCTTGTCTGATGTTTGGTTCTGCATAAGTAGACTCCTCCACTCCATGAATCTCCTCCTGTGGTTGATCCACATCTAGAGGCTCATCTTTGGGAACAAGAAGTTCCTCCTCTGCATGCAAGTGTAGCTCTCTCTCAAGTGACAACTTCATGGCTTTCACCTCATTGAATTTTATATCCCGTTGCACAATAGTCATTCGACTGTCTGGAAAATACACATGATAATTATGGGGTGTTTCTGTGTACCCCACAAATATCCAAACTTATGTAGTCGGCTCCAGCTTCTTCCTGGCGTCCTTTGTCACATTAATGTAAACAGGTGAGCCAAAAATCTTCAAATGAGAAATATCAGGATTCTTACCAGTAAAAGCTTTTTCAGGTGTGCTCATGCCAGGTACTCTATGAGGACAACGGTTTTTCACATAAACCACAATGTTGCATGCTTCTGCCCGCAAGTGCATCGGTAGGCCCTGGTCATGTAGCATCGCTTGTGCAACACCCACAATCGTTTTTTTTATTCCTCTCCACGACCCCATTCTGCTGTGGGTTATGAGGCGCTATGAGTTCTCTTTGAATTCCTTCTTTGCTACAGAAGTCTTTGAATTCGCTCGAGATGTATTCACCACCATTATCGCTCCATAGAGCTTTCACTTGCTTCCCCGACTCCTTCTCCACCAATGCCTTGAACTCACAGAACTTTGAGAATGTTTCACTCTTCTTCTGCATGAAGAAGATCCAGCATCTACGAGAATAGTCATCAAAAAATATAACATAACACCTGTGTTTTGTTGTTGAAGCAACTGAGAAAGGTCCACACATGTCTGTGTGAATTCTCTCTAGGATCACCGAAGCATGGTTCTCCTTCTCATAAAAGGTGGTCTTCACAAACTTACCCATAGTACATCCCTTGCACTGATTTGACTAAGCAAGAGTACCCTTGGGAATTCGAGTAGAAATTTGCTACAAAATCTTCAAAGCGCCATGGTGAAGATGGCCCAATCTCCTGTGCCATAATTCGCCCTCATCCCGGCTCACCACTTCTTCTGCTTTGCCCACCATTGTAGCACAGCCATCTACCTCCAACTTGTAGAGATTCTTAATTCGAACCCCTATATTCTTGGTTTGAACTGTTGTTTTATGTCAAAGGAAGGCTTTTCCCTCACTGAAAACAACATCATAACCTCTGTCTTCCAGCATTGCGACCGAGACCAAGTTCTTATTCAGACCTGGAACATGCATAACATTCTTCAACAAGAATGGATTACCGGACTCCCTCTCAAAGGTAATGGTCCCAATTCTAGTTGCACTGTACCGACAATTGTCACCCATCTCTATATGCATCTGGAGGTCCTTCTCCTCCAAGTCACTAAACAAATCTTTGTCTCCCGTCATATGGAAAGAAACACCACTATCAAGATACCACACCGATCCCATACAGCTTGAAACCAAGCATGCGATCAAAGAGAAATCAAGTTCAAATTGTGAGGCTAAGGCCTCTCCAGCTGTAGATCCATCAACCTTCTTGTTCTTCTTCTTCTGTGGACAGTTAGTGGCGAAATGTCCATGTTCATGACAGTGAAAACACTTCACTTTGGACAAATCCTGCTTATTTCCTTTAGCATCATATTTTGAAGGTGTTTCTCCCCCTTCCCTTTCCTTGCTTTGGTAGCCAAAGTGAAATTCTCTTCATCTTCATTCTTCGATGAAGATCCATCCCTGGTACCCCGCCTTATCTCCTCTTGCACAAGATCCGACCAAAGTCGCTCCCATCCCGACAGTTTCTCCCATCCATTGATAGAGTCTTTGTAGCTACGCCAACTCTTCGAAAGCCCAAGGAGAGCCAAGCTCACCAAGTCTTCACCATCAATAGTATCCCCCACACTTCCCAGTTCATCCTTGCAGTGGACAAACTTCGTGAGTCTAACTGAGTTAAACTGAATACAATCTCCATAACTACTTCTTCGAACTGTGTCATAACTCTGCCACTTGAGTTCTAACTGAGTCCTCCATGCATTAGCTCCAGTAAACCCTTGGGAATTGCGTAATTCCCTCAGTCCACTGATGTGCCACATCTGTGCACTGAAACAAAGTACTCCAAGAGAATAAGTTGATGTTTAGTGTCTGATTATTATTAAGAGCTAATAATAATCGACATGCATCTATTTTTAGATCAACGATCTATAAATAGACTTCTCCCAATATTCTAAAAATATAATTTCATCTATTTTTCAACTTGATCAATCATCCAAAAAATAGCATCCCGCAACTTCTAAAATATGATCACCATGTCTAAAAATATACATAGTCTAAAAATAGACTTGCGTCAAAAATAGCCTGCGGGCCCACTTGGTGAAGGCGACTCTTTTCACTAAGCTCATCATCTTGTTGAATCTCAACATAAAAATACAAGGAGGCTCGGGCCTCTGCAGTTCTAGCCCATGTCACAGGCATAATTATTCAAAATAACAGAAGAAATGACTACCCTTGAAAGGGAAACCAGTCCATTGGGAATTGTTATCATTTCTCACATAGGGGAAACCAGCATGGAATAGAAAAAAAAAGAACATTGCTTGAAATATCCAAAAACAAAAAACATTACTACCAAAAATCTTAAAAACAAGCCTAAAAGACTAAGGGCCAAAGACCAAAAACCAGATTGAACCTGAGGGTCTAAGTATCATTTGGTGAAGGAGGGGGCTCTTCCACTATTAGGCATCTGTACTCGTCGATAGCGTCCTCTGTTGCATGCTTTGCACAGGTGGCATCCTCAGCTGCACGCTTTGCATAGGTGGCATCCTCAGCTGTCGTGATGGCATTGGAGTGGTGAGATTTGCTGCGTCCCTGTTCTCCACCTGACCATTCCTCACTACTGCTTTCACAAACTTTTCTTCTGTGACTGGAGGGAGGGCCACCTTTCGTAATTGCCGTGGGAGTGCCATGACACACTCCACTCTTCTGCATTTTGGTGGGTCGAATACCTTCAGAGCTGGAAGGTTCCTCCCTGAAGGACATAGTTATAATTTCAGTAATACGCGGTCTTTCCATGGTACATGTATAATGGAACTAAGCTGAATGGGCTGGTTGTTGGGAGACAATAGAATGGGCTGGCTGCAGAGAGATGGTTGCTTCCAGATGAGACAGCGTTGGTGAGCTAGTGGTGGGTTGGGAAGTCAAAGGCAGAGAACGAGACCGACCGTGCCCACTGTGGGTTGCCGGATAGCAGCCATAGGAATGATCCCGCAAAGGGGAAGAGGAATCAGTGCGGGGTGAAAGAGACAAGCGAGCGGCTCTGCCACGGCTGCTGCCGCGGTGACAACGCATTCGATGTCATAAGAGGGGCATGTTGACTCGGGGAGGATTACAATGACAGTGAAGCTCAGGCTCAGTATAATTAGGGACCCAAAGAGCCAAAGACTTAGGGTTTAAAGTCTCAGAAGCAAGATGCAGACTGCAAAACAAGCTTTGCAAAAAATGAAAACCAGGCATCACCTTAGACTCCGAGACTTCAGGGGGGAAATTGCAGCTTAGCAGCACAGGAGGAGGAGAAAGATGACCTTGGGAGCCCATTTTGAAGGGACGAGGTGGGCATTAATAGAAGAGCTGTGTAAATGAGTCGTTAAGGTCACCGGTGGATCCATTTAAAGCTCCCCGTGTGAGCTTGTGGGCGGCCATGTGGCTATGCCACTTGCCGTTCCGTAAACCCTGCCGTAAGCCCGCCTTAACACCTTCCTCAATTAACACCCACATCCAAGATTTATTATAATTTATTAATTCAAATCTAAAAATGAATTATTTCATTTTTAATTTTAAATTCTATTCTTTATTAATTTCTTTTTTCTTTTTTCACCAATAATAATTATTAATTATTAATTTTTATTAATAGAGAATAATAAATTTTAATTAATTAGGATAATTATTACGAGAAATGATTCAATTAGGTTTTTGTAATGACCAAACCCTAAAAAAATTTCCTATATGGGAGAGAAAGAAGCAAACCTGTGATACTATACCTGGGATGAGGATGAACCTATGGAGCACATTTTTCGAATTAGAGGTCACCAACTATTACTAATTTCGTATCCCCCGTCTTTGTTAATGTTATGTGGCTGTTTTAAAATCTCCAACACTTCTCTAATCTTACTTCTTTGATAGTGTTCCTCTCTCGCAATGATCTTAGCATCCTCCAAATGCAAGTGATGTTTAGTTTTCGAGGAGTGATTAGCAAGAGCCAAGGTGCAAATCACTCATGTTTGATATCGTCAACATGCTTTTTAAGACGTTTTTGAAGAGAGCACCTAGTTTCACCAATATAACTCTCCCCACAAGAGTAGTCAATCTTGTAAACACCTTTAAGTTGCTCATGAATAATACTATCTTTAACTGACTGCATCTTTTGTCTTATGGTACATGCTGCTGAAAATTGCGCAAAAATATCATTCCTTCCCAAAACCTTAGCGATCTTATTAGTAACACCCTTAATGTACAGTAGAAAAACCCTACCACCACTTTCTTGAGGACCTTGGCATTTCTTGGATATGATCGCACCTTGAGCTCTTTTTATGGCTTTTTTTATTTCTCTCTATTTATATCCTAAACCCAAGAAAACAGATGTCAAGTGACTGATCTCCTCTTTCAAGTGCTCCTCATCGGATATCCTCAGGGCTCTTATAGCAAGAGTATTAAGCACACCAAATTTCTGAGCAGGATGATGGTAAGACTCAGCATGAAGGTAGCTGTCAGTATGGGTTTTCTTCCTAAACACCTGATGCCACAATGTTCTATCCTATTTTCTAGTAACCAGAACATCCAAGAAAGGAATGCTCCTATTTTATTCCATCTCCATGGTAAACTTAATTTCTAAGAAAATTGAATTGAGGTGACTAAATAATTTCTCGATATTCTCCCTACCATGCATCCACTTTATGCTAGTGTCGTCTATGAATATTTTCCACCATGCTGGACTTAGTGGAAAGGAGGGAAGGGCTTTCTTTTCGAAGTGTTCCATAAATAATTTCATGACAATAGGGGAGAGTGGCGATCCCATTGCGACACTAGATACATGTTCATAGAATTCTCCTTGGAAGTTGAAGAAGGTGGATCGTAAACATATCTCAGCAAGTTTAGCTGTTTCAGGATCCATAACTTCATTAATAACCTGCACTACTTCATCTAATGGGATTTTGGTAAACAATTAAACTAATGAAGATGGATCTGAATGATACTCTGAGTGCTAGGATCTCTTCTTTCAGATTATTTTCTCTGGATATTCAACTGGAGAAGCTAGAGGAGGATCAGGATTTGATATTATTTATCTTCTCGAGCCAGAATGTTCTTTGTTTCTGCAACTGGGTTCTCTGCAATTTTCATATCAACCTTCTCGAAAAATAGGGCCTATCACCCACAGGCCTAGAATTCGATGAAATTATAGTACGCCCAACAAATATTTGTCACTTTGTTCCCCGGCAACAGTGCCAAGATGTTAGCACTCCCCCGGATCTTCGAAGGATGAGAAGGAGACCAACAAAAGTAACCGCATACCACTTTGACCTAGTAGCTAGCCCTACTAGGCTAAGAGGGCTCTCTCAATAAGATCATAGCCAAATTGAATGGATGATGGATATTTTAGTCTAGGTATAATAGGCTTTAGGTTTTGGATGATTTGGATTTTTGTGCTGGATGAAAATGGACCTTTAGAGCTAGGCTTGAAACTCTGGTAGGGTTACAAGAGCGCAAATTGCAGGGGAATAAAGGGGAAATGTAGGAAAGCCTGAATGACCCTTTAGGCTTTTTGGTTATCGTGTAGGATTACAGAGAGATTAGTAACAAGCATATAAGTATGAATTCATTCCTTAAGAAGAAAACAAACACAACATCATCATCTCATCAAAATAGGGCATGTATTACTCATGAATCCTGCTTAAAACCTTTAAATACAATGAGTGAAAGAAGTAGATATGCAATGTAAAGAGAAAGCATTGAATGAAGTGGCATACAAAGGAGAAACATAGCCATATAATCTCACCACATGAATCCCTAAATTTAAGCTTCAACTTTTCTCTGTATTCACTATATTACTTTGTGAAACTGAAATACACTAGTTCAATGTCCACGATTCCAACCCTTGGAAATGATTTAAAAAGGCCTCATATAGCTACCGAGGTCAAAATCCTCCCTTTGAGATCAAATTTTCCAGCAAGAAAGTCAAATTCATGCACCTATCTAAAGTCTGCTACACACTAGGGAGGTTACACACCAAATTCCTCCTTTATCTAACCATTAAGAGACATATCCTCAAAGCAATAAATGGATTATAAGACACCGATTAAACTCCATTTTACCATTTAAATTTACATTTTTACCTTTACATTCATCTATTTTTACTTTTTAACCTTTACAAAAGTCAAACTCGAAATTGGAGAAAATTATATAGTGAAAATTTTATAAAAATCTCAGAAAATTGCAGATGTGCAGCGCCATTGTGGAGGCCATTTTTAGGCACCTTCCTGAAGTGAAAATTGAAATCTGAGATAATGGTAAACTAGATCTATCTATATAGTTTCCATAATATCTTTAATTTTTTAAAATTACTTATGGGAAGGCCTTCAAAAATTCATTCTCCCAAGGTGTCTCCAGGTGCACAACGCGTGTAAAAAAAAAAGGAAGAACGTTGATTTTTGGCCTCTTTTCTTCATTTTTTCTCAAAATTTGAGCCCTAAACAAGAAAACTGAGAAAATGGGTTTTGATAGGAGGTCATTATATTTCCAAAAATGTTTATTCTATGCCATTTGGAGTCATGAGGAAAAAGCGCTGCGCCAAGGCATTGCCCTTCTAGACCTAGTGGAATTTCTGAATTCTGCAAATTTTCACCAATTTTCACCAAAAAGAAAAATTTGCTCCAAATATTCCTAAAATTGGTCTAGAGTGCTGAATGAGGTATACTATGAAATCATGGAAGCATCAGCAAGAAAATAAAGTTTACCCTTATCCTTTTGGTTGATTAGGGTTTGATTAAGTTTGTCTTGCAATTTCTTAATTTTGATGTGTGAAATCTGATTTCTTGTTTGGTAGTGGGAAACCATGCGCTTATGGATCTTTTCCAAGTGAGTATTGATATTCTCAAGAAAAAAATCCCTATCCTCATTTATCTCATTAGCAATCCTCTCTTCAAAAGTGAGCTCCTCATATGTACGGTTTTTCTCTTTTTCTTTCTGTAATGCCTTCTTGAGACCCATGGTTCTTGGCCTCTTCCTCTTCACCTGTTGTTCATGCTCATCATGTTCATCATGCACAGCCACATATTTTTCTTTATTATCATTTTTTTTCCTCAAAATTCCTTTTCTCCAAAATCAATTGTTTTGTCTTCAGCTGCTGGTTTTCTTGCTCTAGAAATGAAATGAAAAAATTTGCCCTTGCCAATTTGTCTTGGAGCTCTTTGATATGAGCATCCTTGTCTTTGATTACCCTCTCCAATTTTTATTTCTCATCATGGTCCTCCAAGTAAACTAATTCAAAATCATGTTCCTCCTCATCATGCATGGATGTATCATGTTGTGATGATGGTAATCTCTGTAGTGAAGTAGGCTTGGCCCCTTCCTATTTCTGAGGAGAAAACACAAGCCTCCTGCCTCTCTGATAGGTGAGAGTAACCTTAGGCCTATGACTCTTTGAAACTTCAACAAGTTTTCTTGATGATCCCACCTCCATAGGATGTGTTGACATGGCAGGTTATATGTTTTGTTGCTAAGTTGGTGTAGTAGTTGTGTGCATCTACAAGGCGGCCTCAATGGAGGTGTCCCATGTCATGTTCTTCTCTTCCAACTGATGGAGAACTATGACCTTCACCAAGCTATGGTGAAAGAGGCTAGGGTAATTTTCTATGTTCATGATTTGCACCTTTTCGGTCATCTTGCTCACACTCCTATACAAGAAATTGCATAAATTAAGGGGCTTTCCTGCTGTGAAGTGTATGAGCAGTATGATGTGATATTGGTACAATCTGGAAAACCTACCCTCACATATGAGGAATTTCATCACAACCTTCATCAATGGTGCATACCTCTCTAGAAAGTATCTGAATGGAAGAATATGAGAATGAGTCTCTTTGTCCTATGATTTTATGAAGGGTTTGTACTGCTCAAGGTCTAGGTACATGCCTTTGAACCAATATTCCCCATGATTTTGTATCCTTGTAGCAAGAGAGATGACATCAAATTAAAATGTGAAATCAATCCCTGCAATGGTGGGATTTTCTCCCTTCAAATTGGTGGCAAACAAATCTGTAATATCCTCATGGTAACCTACCTCCTCCACTCTTTGACAAAACCCTAAGAAGTTGACATCTTCAAAGCATTTTCTAATGAAGGGTGAGGAAGTGATTTCATTGCAATTTGAGGGCTCATAACTCAGTATCTTCCCCCATTTGTGATATTTTATCTTTTTGATGGTGAAGAATATCCTTCCATGATTGAAACCCTAGATGACAGGAGGGGAAAAAACAGGGAAAAGTGAGAAAAGGGATGAAATGAGGGAGTTAGGGAAGGGAGATCGTAGTAGTAAAATTTAGGGAGATGGGCAGGGGTCTTATGAATATTTAGGGAGTGAAATGAAGGGAAATGAGTGAGGTAAATGAGCTAGGAAATTCAAATACAGTCCTATATAGGGAGATTTCCCAATTTGGTGGAATAGGGCTAGGGTTTATAGGGAGATGATGCAAAATAAAGGGAAATGGGTATGTGATGGATGGAAATGATGAATAACTTGCAAAAAAAGGTGTAGGTACAATGATACTAGGGATTTAAAACTTCAATTCATCATTTGTAAGCCAAAAGCATGAAATTCATACAAAGCCCTAGGGGATTAAGCTTATGATTATTTCTTGGTTTGCAAAGGAAGAGAGGGCATGAAAATGGATATACTTACTTTTTGTGATGCTTGGAGGGTGAAAAACCCTAAATGGAAGCTGAAAATTTTGAATTTGGTAATGAAATAGAAAATTTTGGCAACTCTACCCCGTGCGCGGCGCTTATGCGCAACGTAGTTCTTCTACGTGCAATGCCTCCTCCAGATGCGTAGTGCCTGCAAATTTTTCCACTTTCAGCTAAAAAACACGTTTTTGTGACAAAATGAGGGATGAGCACGATGATGAGAGGCAATGAGAGTGAAAATGAAATGTATTTGTGACTTTTTGGCCCTTTTATAGACACAAAATGATTCTCTTTAAGTTATAATGGGCCCCACAAGACTTTTTGTAGCTTGTCTTTCATTCTCTTGAACTTTGTAATCTTTGACATTTGTAGCTTTGACTTTTTGTATCTTCTTTGGAACATTGAACTGCTACTTTTTAATAACATGAAGTGCTTAATACATATAGAAACATAAAATTACATTGTTCGAAATCAAAATTTATTGAAGAAACTTTCTTTATAACCACTCCTCCAATTGCCGGATTTTATGCATGAAATGACAATTTGGTGACCTTGAAACCCTAATGACCTAATGGAGACATTGAACTGAATGAAATCATGATGGAGATGAGTTAAATGATGATGAAAATCTTTGAATAATGATTTACTTAGCTTATTTGATGACATGGACCAACAATTTAAAATTTTTGGAAGGAGTGGATAATAGTCATAAACCTATTACCCAATGACCAAATTTCTTCTTCAAGACCTGGTGAAATGATAACAATTTGACTATGGGACCCTAACAAGACATTTTAAGAGTCCATTTGATCACTGGTGACATGATGCAAAGATTGAAACTAATAGAAGGGGTTTGGTAAAGATATCTGCGATTTTCTCCTTTGTATTGAAGTATTCCCACTTGATGTTTTTTTCAACAACCTGTTCACGAGGAAAGTGATATTTAATTGGATTTTTTTTTCTTTGAGTGCATCACTGGATTCTTGTTGAGACTAATGGCACTAGTGTTGTCACAATATGCAGCGATTGGTTGTTTAATTTATATGTTTACATCCTTCAAATATTCCTTCATCCATAGTATTTGTATACAAAAATCTGTAGGAGCTATATATTCGGCTTCAACTGTAGAAAGGGATATAGATGAAATTTTTTGCTGAGCCAAGATACTAAAAAATCTCCCATGAAGAATCCATTTCCATTGGTAGTTTTTCGATCATCCATGCTTACATGCCAATCAACATCAATGTAAGTTGTCACAATAATATTTGAGCTCTTAGGATACCAAAGATCAAAATCAAAAGTTCCTTTCAAATATCTAAGGATTCTCTTCACAACTGCTACATGGGTTTGTTTAGGAGTTGATTGAAATCTTGCCACTATTCCCACTACTTTCATAATACCTAGCCTTGTGGCTATTAAGTATAGGAGAGATCCATTTATTTACCTATAAAATTTTGCATCTATGATAGGGGAATCAACATATTTTAGGCTCAATTTGCAATCTGTGGTCATTGATGTGCTCATAGGTGCACAATCTTCCATCCCATATCTTTTAAGCATGTATTTCAGATATTTTGCTTGAGATATGAACATGCCTATAGTGATTTGAGATACTTTTAGCCCAATAGAGTAGGATAACTCACCAATAATTGACATTTCAAACCTTTTTGACATATTTAGAGCAAATTCATGGCCCATCGTGTCATCATTGCTGACAAAGATTATATCATCAATGTATACAAGAGTGATCAGTAATTTATTCTTGTTTATTTTCATGTATAGAATACCTCATGCCACTCCCTTTTTGCAACCTTCTTGTTGTGGATAGTGATCCAATTTTGCATACCAGGCTCTAGGAGTTTGTTTTAATCCATACAAATCCTTTTTCAACTTGCATACAAAGTCCTTTCCTTCAACTAGGTCAAACCCTTCCTGTTGCTCCATGTAAAATTATTCTTTGAGTTCTCCATTCGGAAATATTGATTTTACATCCATTTGATATACCTTAAATCCTTTTGAGCAAGTAAATGCAAAAAACATCCTTATGGCTTCCAATCAGGCTACTGGTGCAAAGGTTTCTTCAAATTCAATTCCTTGAATTTGTGAGTATCCCTTGCAAACGAGTCTTGCTTTATTTTTTTATTATTTTTCCATATTCATTCATCTTGTTTTTGAATACTCATTTGGTTCCAATTATATTTTTATCTTCCGGATGAGGTACCAACTCCCATGTTTCATTCTTCTCGAGTTGAGACATTTCCTCTTCCATGGTCTTTTTCCAATGAGGATCCTTACTTGCTTGAGTAAACATTTCTAGTTCTATCATATATAAGAGAGGAACACTATATTTTCTTGGTGTGCTTGTCATCCTTCTTCGAGTTTGTATTCCCTCATCTACATTCCAAATAATATGTTCTTCAAGATGTTTTTTTTGAAGGAATTTTATCTTTGAAGGAGTTTGTGAAGGTTCCTTTTGAAGTTCTTGATATTATTCTTATTTTGGAGGTTCTTCTTCGAATTCATCAAGAATAGATTCTTCTTCATGGACTTCAATTTATTTTTCTAGAAGAGCTTCGTCAATATTTACATCAATGCTTTCTACTATTTTTCGTAGTCGATTATTGTAGCATTTGTAAGCTTTTCTCCTTGTAGAATATCCAAGGAATATTCCTTTGTCAACCCGAGAGTGAAATTTTCCTGGTGAGTCATCATTGATCTTCATGAAACATTTGATTCCAAAAATTCTGAAGTATTTTACTAAAGCAGGTATCCCTTTTCATAATTTTTATGGAGTCTTATCATTATTTGGCCTTATTTATGTTCGATTCAAGGTATAAATTGTTGGCCCGACTGCGTCTTTCCAAAATTTGGGCTGCAAGTCAGCTACTAGTAACATTGTCCTTTCCATTTCTTGAATAGTTCAGTTTCTTCTTTCAACTACTCCATTTTGTTTGGGAGTTCTAGTAACAAATATTTCTCTCTTGATTCCATGAACTTTACATAATTCATCAAATTCTTTTGAAGTAAATTATCCTCCTCTATCTGTTCTAAGAAATTTAGTCTATTAATCTTTCTCATTTTCTACAAGAGCTTTAAAATACTCGACGCATTCAAATCCTTCGGATTTGAACTTTATAAAGTATACCCACATCATTCTAGTATAGTCATCAATAAATAAATCAAAATACCTTTCACCTTGTAGAGCTGGAGTTCTAGTTGTTCCACATAAATCTGCATGTATGATTGCCAAAGGTTTTGATGTTTAGAACTCTTTAGTATTGAAATTGGTTCTATTTTTATTTCCATATTGACATGGGCCACATACAACTTGATCTGGCTCGATCATTTTTGGAATGTCCCTTACTGCATTAATTTTATTGATATAAATCAAGTTATCAAAACTTGTATGCCCCAATCAGTTGTGCCATAACCAATTTTCATCTATTTGACTCATGTAATATTTATCTTCTTGAATTTTGTTCAAAATGTATACATTGTCAAGTTTTCTTACTCCTTTTTCTACAAGTTCACCTAAGGAATAATTCCTTATCTCACAATTTTTTGTACAAAAGACAATTGTGTGTCCTTGGTCACAAATTTGGCTTACACTTAAGAGATTATGTTTGAGCCCTTCCACCAATAGTTCATTTTGAGCTTTTCCTTTCGCATTAATGAGACCAAGAGTTCCTTTTCCAACAATCTTGGTAGATCCACTTCCAAAGGACACATTTCCATCCTTCTTTTTTAATGAGATAAAATTATTTTGATCACCTATCACGTGTCTTGAGCATCCACTATCCACAAACCATTGATTTTTGTCACTACGAGCACATAGAGATCAACTGCATCTATTAGTATTGGGTTCCTCCATTTTTAATCCTTCTTTTATAAGTGGAAAATTTTGTTCATTATGTCCATAATAATTACATATCGAGAAAGTTGGATCAAACTTAGCCAAGGGATCAAAAGAATTGTAAGTCTTGATTTGTCCTTTTTATTTAAACTAAGTGTCTTTCGTGGTTGACTCTTAAATCTTGATGCATATTCCTTATGAGCCTTGCAATTCTTAGCTGGATGACCAAAGTTTTTACAATAGTAACAATAAACAAGAAATATTGTATGGTACCTGTTATAAAAACCTTGACTTGAAGTAGCATTCTTCCTTGGAGTTGCCATTCCTTCATTCCTTGGATTGCTAGAGGTGGACCTTTGTTCTCGGTGGAATTACTTCTCCTCTTTTGGATGACTAGAAAGGATGTTAGCATAGCTTCTTTGAGGTTTCTCATTTGCATTTTCCTTTGTACTTGATGATTCTCCTTTGAATCTGATCCTATATTTGTCATATTGAGGTATTTGAGTATTGACGATATTATCAAGTGTTTGATAGATTTTCCAACCCTTTTTGACTTGGTCCAGCTATTTCCTTACACATACTATTTCAGTTTCATGTTTTTCACAAATTTCTTCTTTCTCTTTTAACTTATTGTTCAATAAGTCTTCCCTTATTTTTGCTTCCTCCTTTTCTACTTTGAGAGAAATAATTTTATTTCGTAATTTATAATTTTCTTCAAG
This sequence comes from Pinus albicaulis, assembly GCA_034641835.2. Lineage (NCBI taxonomy): Eukaryota > Viridiplantae > Streptophyta > Pinopsida > Pinales > Pinaceae > Pinus > Pinus albicaulis. The sequence continues at coordinate 260,845,915 of CM076578.1, forward strand.
GGCACTTATTAGTAATTCATCCATATTTCCTTCGCCTTCTTATTCTGAGTTATCGTCATTTGTAAATGCCATGAATAATATTTTTTTGCTTCCAACATAGTTATTTTCTTCATCTCAGTCATCATCATCTCTTTTGTGAAGAGGAATACATTTATTTGATTTATTCTTTGTGATCACAAATTCATATTCATTGGAATCATCTTGTTTGGAGAAGAATTTATTTTTATTAGATCCTTATTTTTGGACACCACCTTCTTAAAATCCTCCTCGTCATTAATAACATGCTTATGAGGACATTATGCAACATAATGACCTATTCTTCCACATTTGAAACAAATAAGAGGATTTTAACCTTTTAGCTTGTATCCTTTTCTTAGTTTTCATACAAATTTTTCTAATTTAGTTTCAGTATCAGAGTCATCACTGCTGGTATTCCAGCCTTTCCCCTTTTTTGTCATTTTTTAAGCTTTGAATGCTGCTACTTTGGAATTTGTGATTCCTTTTCGCATTTCATAGGCAATGAGAATTCCATGAATTTCATCCAATTTTAGGGTACCCAAGTATTTTTTTTCTTCAATGGCACTTACTTTGGAGTCAAATTTGTCTGGAAGAGATCTCAGGACTTTTTGAAAAATTATGCTTTCTTCAACATTATCTCCTAACCCTTTAAGTGAGTTTAAAACTTCAGCTACATAGAGAAAGTATGATGCAATATCGTCTTCGTCATACATTTTAAAGCTTTAGAATTTCCTTCTATGAGTTTGAAGTTTCTCCTTCTTAACTTTGGAAACCCCATCATATAAAGAAATCATCTTATCCCATACATCTTTTGCAGAGTCACAATTCATGACTTTTGTGAATTCAGAATCAGTGATTCCACTAGTTATGGAGTTTATTTCTTTCACATTTTCAATGTAAACTTTCCTTCCATCTTGATCAGTTTGGGGAGTGGGAGGATATTTGTACCCATCCAAAACATATTGCCAAAGTTCGGGTCCAAGGGACAATAAATAGTAGGATATCCTCTTCTTCCAAAAACCAAAGTTTGTACAATCAAACAAGGGAAGCTTCTCTTTCACTTCTTGATTCTTCATTGTGACTAAAGAACCCTTCTTCCAGTTGTTAGGCTAACTATGAAGAAGTTGGCTCTGATACAAATTGTTGGAAATACTGAGGGGGGGGGGGTGAATATGTATTCGTTTTCAACTGTTATTTTTGCTAGTTTAAATTATTCACAATTATAATCAGAGAAATGTACAATATTAATTTTATTAAGAATCAAGAAGGACTTTAATCCTTTTTCAAATAATTGTTTACAATAATGATGTGAGATCACCAACCCCAATGACACAAATCCTTTTGTCTTATTTTAATAGAGAAAGTGAATAGTACTTACTTGAATGTCCTTGAAATATTCTTCACTGTGAAATTACTTCAAAAATTCTTCACTGACTTCATTCTCCACTTGTCTTCATCATTTTCCTTCAATTAATCCATCAGTGTTGTTTTCTTCACTGAGATTTATAGTAGGTCTCCATAGTGCGAACAACAACAATTTGAGGATTATCGCAATAGGCAGAACACTACTCTACATCCTAAGCCAAAGCTAACAGTCTGATGGTGATGATGTCAAAAGGTCTGAGTCTTCTCCACAGTCCAAATTGTGATATGCACTTAATCCGAAATTCAGCATGTCACTTGACTAACTATGTTTTTTGCGAAGTTTTCTTTAGATCCACAGTTCTGTCAATTCTATTAATTTGAGCCTCCAATTTTTTTTTGTAAAAATCCCTAAAAAAAGTTGACTATAATTCGAGTTGTACACCACTATTTGTTGTCTGAATAAGAGATATAAGTCACCACAGATGAATGCCACAAATATGAGTGACTGAAGGTGGTCTAAGCTTCACCAATCTGTTAAGAATCTGAACCTGCAATTCAATGCTGCTATAGGATTTGAGCTGTGGTGAGGTCCAAATTCTAGCTACTAGAGATATCTAAACTAGGCCTATTCTTAAGATATACTAGTACGAGTTGCACAAACTTCAAGGGTTAGATGACTGTAATCTCTGTAATCACAAAATATGAGCCCTGAAACTGTAGTTTAGTTTGAGGTATGAGGCTCAAAGTAACTATTATTTTATACATAATTTTAGACCTATAATATTATCTAAAACTAAAGATTTATTCGAATTATTTGTTTTATATCCAATAAGCATCAACTGTTTCTCTTTTTCTCCTTTAGTATTATCTTTCCTCTCTCCAAGTTCACGAGTTGTGAATTGTAATTGTACTCTCTGTATTATATGATAAAATAGATGATGAGAAATGAGGAACCAGAATGTATATATATATATATAGGAATTATGTTCTAGAAAGATGAAGAGGCATGTTTTAAGGATTAGGCCGACATGAGTGTGAAGTGTAGGTTGACTAGATAAATGAATATATACCTCTTTACTTAAAAACTCAGTTTCTCCTTAACCACCGGGAATTTTGAGGCATGTGAGGGCTCGTTGGAAAGGGAAAATTATGCTCTAAAAGATTGTATAGGAATAATATTTAAGGACTGCCTCTAGAGTAGTGAAAAATAGTTTTTAATGTGACTGGTCATCAAATAGTGCAGAATTGGAGGTGGGACAGAATGGCTTCATGGAGACATTTACTAGCAGATCTCTTACAATGTTTCATCAATCACAATTATTGACCAACACTGTAGTTGTACACCATCAGTTGGCTTCGCTAAGGATGATATGTTTTCGTCAACTGGAATGTTGTCTGCCCTACAACATCAAGCCCTTCACAGATGAGCTATTGTGTGATGTTCGTCCTCTTGAAGTTTTGATGTATTATTAGGCCAACCATACTTGTGGAAGCATCATGTTGTATATGAGTCTAGGCCTCACACTGTTATTATTAAATTTTTCAATAAGTTGTGCAAGATAACAAAGGTAGCATTGACTATCGCCATCTCTTTGATCACTGCGAACAAATGAAATAAGGTCATTTCCAGGATCGAGAAATTTGTTTTCCTTAGGTATATGTAATATTCCTAATTAGCCCAAGCTAATAGGAATATACTATTTTATTTTCATTTTCTTGTTTCAATAATAAGATTGCAAAGGAGGATAAATTAAACTCCTAAAACAAAACAAAAAATCAATGCCCATGTGAACAAGGCTAAATCTGGGCTGCCTTAATAAAAATCCCTCATGTGTGAAAGGGATTATGACAATTGACTGGGTCAACAGGACCAAATCCACAACACTGTCCAGATGCAATGTACCACCTAGATGCACATTGCAGATCTAGTTGGAGGTTTCAAATATGAAAGGAGCTAAACCTTTGAGATGATTTAGGGTTTTGCAAGGCTTTCATCCTATAAATGAAAGAGGAGAGAAGCATGAGAGGGGTTTTTTAACATATTGTCTTGAAAGGATTTGTCTGTTTAGACACTTCTCATTCTCTGGTTGTTTAGCTGAGAATAGTGTTGTTTAGCACTTGGGTGTTATTGATCGGGAATCCCACCTCTTTCCTTGAGAGGCCTCTTGGAAGAGTCTTGCATTTATTGTCCACTATCAGGCATTTTTCCAAGCTCTTCTTCCAACTACAACTCAGATCCTTTTGAGGGTTTGGTTTTTCTTGTAAGCAACAACAAGTGGAGGCTAGATCTATTCATATCTAGGCCATACTAGTGCCTCTTTTTAGTGGGAAAGCCTTCTATCCCCCTAGCAAGAGTGTATTGGACCTTTAGAGCTTCAAATATACAACTTGGCATCAGGACAAACTCACCATCAAGCCTACAGTGCATTTATCTCCCTGGACTGCGTTATTTTGCAAGTGAGAAGTTACAGGGTGTTTGGAAACTATTTGGAAGAGAGATCTCTAGTGTAAAGGAGCCTTCCTTACACCGTGGTGATCCATGGATTAGCCATCTAATCCATGTATGTTTCAGATCTGATCTATTCATTTATCTATCTACTTCAGAATTTCTGAATCATTCTGCAGATCTGCTGTAACAGATCTCAGATCTGCTCTTGTGCTTCATGTATTGCTGAAAACCCCAAGGGGCATGTAAAATAGAGATAATCTAGTGTATAGATCTGATACAGATCTAAAATTTTGTACATAGTTCTATCCTAGATTTGAGTTGTAACCTAAAACTACTGTTTACTCATAGAAATAACTCTATAAAGGCCTTGCAGTGAAATATATTGTTGCAGCACCTCTTTTAGAGGGGTTTTCTTCATGAAAGTCTCTATCTTTCTCTTGTACATTGTATGGGCCACATTACAGATCTGATTTTCTGATGTACATGTAATTTTAGAGCCTCCATATTGGCCTCTTATTGTTGTTATCTAAAACTGCGTTATTTTCTGGGCAGTGTTCTTTTGTATTGCTGCAGTCCCTTCTTTGGGCAGTTTTCAAGCCATACTGGGTGTGGGAGATCTGTTTAACCCACCTAGTTTTATTTGTTTCTAATATCCTCTTGGATTTGGGTCTTAGATTATCAGATCTAAGGGATCCAAGGGCTGATTTCAAGAGCTGTAGTAGCCATTCCTAAAAAATGTGTTTTTCAGGTATGCCTTGCTAGCAGTCCCGATTTTGGGATATTATAGTGGTATCAGAGCATCTTTCTTGGCATAGCCTATGCTTTGGTTATTGAAGAGCTAATATCTATTTCCATGGAAAGAAAATATTGATGAATAAGTGTGGTTACACTGAAGGCACAAAAGACAAGGGTCCAAACCCTTCATCTGGAAGATTGATGGGGAAAGAGTTTTCAAAAAATATGTTCCAAACTATGCATGAGTTGAAGAATGAAATCAGGGGAGTGAGGAATGAAACAAAAGTAGATCTTTTGAAAATATTTTCACATGAAGGAAGCCCCACTACTTCATATGATGTGTGTGAGCATTCAGCCACACAATCTGATCTACAACGTTGTAGCATGCCTACATTCCTTGCAAGAGGAGAAGAAGAAGGAGAGACACCAAGAGAGGAGACTCTTGGTGACTATCTCCAAGAATATGAATCTCAATCTAAAATATTCAAAAATCATCTGAGCTTCCCAGATTTTTTTCATCTCAAAGAAGAAATAAGATCTAGCAGGAATATGAGAAGAAGAGGGTGCATGTAGTACACCTTGGGTATAACTTTCCTACCTACTTTTGATGGGTCACCTGAGGGCTCAACCAAGTCTTTGGTAAGGAAGCTAGACACACATTTTCAGCTGCATCAGGTTTTTGAAGAAGAAGCAATAAGAGTAGCAGCGCTGCACCTCCAAGGTAAAGCATATTCATGGTGGTTATTTGAGTCTTCTTCATTGAAAAATGTAAACATCTCTACTTATGAAAATTTCACTAGGAGGTCAGTGAAAATATTTGATTCTATTCCATATGGAATTTCTGTGGGTGAAAAAACTAAGCCCAATAAATCAGAACCTTTGCATGAGATGGAAATATCCATGAAGATAACTCCATTTGAGAACGTTGTTGAAGGGGTTAAAGATATGCTACATGAATTGCCAAGGGCAAAGGCCCCACTTCAACAAGAAACTTCTTCTCAATAAGAAGACATGAGTGTTCCTTTTTCAAGGAGAGATCAAGAAAAAGGACCTCTTATTGATGAGGCATACTCCATTTATGGGGAGAAGAAAGAAGAAGAACCGAAAGGTTCCTCCAACGCTGTGACAACATGAGGAGGTCTATTTTTATTGAGAGATGGAGATGAAGCCATTGCTTCCACTAAGAGGGCTCTTATATATTTGCAATAAGGCCCCAAGGATCCTATACATGAAAATGATGAGCAACATGTGTCTATGTTGATAGACAAAGATACAAAACAATGGGGGAAATGTGTTCCAACACTGCATCCAATCTTTGGAACACACACTATGATGGATCAGTCCTTTGTGATCAAGACTCTTGACACCAAGGAGATGATGGGTGTTCATGAGTTAACTACATCTAAAGAGAGCACCTTAGACTATGAGATCTTGCAGAAGGTGGGTGATGAAGAAGAAGAAGGTGGAGTTGCTCCAACTTCTCCTTATCACGATACTTCCACACAACAATCAGAGATGGATTTGCGCAGTGGAAGCAGTCATAATAAGTTCCCATATGTTGTTCACATGGGAATGAGCCATGAGACATCATTATCTTATGGTATAGCACTTGGGAGACCACCTGATTTAGATATGATGAAATATTTTTCATGCATTGATGTTCCTTCCATAGATCTAAGAAGGAAGGGAACATTAGAAGACCATGCTTCAGTGCTGAGAGTATGGGGAAAGTACAAGGAGAGGGAAAGCATTTTTCCCTTAACATCACTATCCATTCTCTCATCTCATACTCTGAAAAAATATTTTTCAAGAATGAAGGTTGACACCATCATGAAGCAAGGAAGCCAAACCTTGAATCAGAAGATTTTTTTTTTTGTAGGATCCTCTTCCATATATGATGAGAGATGGTGATCACACATGCATACTAAGGCAAAACCAAGGAGGTTTTGGGTAAATGATTGCCTCCCATGGGAGACTAACTTCCAAGAACTTCCATCTTCTTTTGAGTATGTGCATGAGCAAGGAGGGCAGCAAGGAAGGACTAGAAACCTTCCACCTTGTACCTTTGGCAAGGGAGATGTCAAGGAGGAGGGAAATGGGAATCTTGGCTTCCCAACATACACCTTTGACATGGGAGATGTCAAGGAGAAGAAAAACAACATGGTAGACACTTCAGATGACTTGGGTAGTAAGTAAGTGGTGGGAAAACCTTTTACCAATTCTTGGTTTGATGCAGGCAGGAGATGCTTTGTGCTAGTTCCACATGTGGGACTATGATCCACCTCCATGTGCACACATTTCTATTTGTTTGTACATTGTTTTGATCCCCTATATTGATGATGTGCTTGTGCTTTATATGGAGATGTATGGAGGAAGGAGGGAAGGCATGCATTTGCCCTATGGGATGACTACACTCCCTGTACTTTCTGTCTTATGTTTCAGGGAAGGCATTGGGAAAACCATGGTTGTTTCATGTGATTCATTGTTTCCTTATGGGAGGATTTGTTTGCATCTCATGAGAAAATTGTTGGAACAAGTCATGGATGGATGGTTGGGTGATCACTTAGCTTATGAAAGAAGCTTATCCTTTGTATGTGACACCAATGGAGAAGAAGATGAGTTGCAACACTCACCTTATCAGTTGCTTGAGGACAAGCAACATTTTGGAGGGGAGGACTTTAATGTTCCTAATTAGCCCAAGCTAATAGGAATATACTAATTTGTTTTCATTTTATTGTTGCAAGATTAAGATTGTAAAGGAGGATAAATTAAAATCCTAAAACAACAAAATAAATCAATGCCCATGTGAATAAGGCTAAATCTGGGCTGCCTTAATAAAAATCCCTCATGTGTGAAAGGGATTGTGACAATTGACTGGGTCAACAGGACCAAATCCATAGCGCTGTCCAGATGCAATGTACCACCTAGATGCACAATGCAGATCTAGTTGGAGGTTTCAAATGTGAAAGGTGCTAAACCTTTGATATGGTTTAGGGTTTTGCAAGGCTTTCATCCTATAAATGAAAGAGGAGAGCAGCATGAAAGGGGTTGTTGAACATATTGTCTTGAAAGGATTCGTTTGTTTAGACACTTCTCATTCTCTGGCTATTTAGCTGAGAATAGTGTTTTTTAGCACTTGGGTGTTCTTAATCGGGAATCCCACCTCTTTCCTTGAGGGGCCTCTTGGAAGAGTCTTGCATTTATTGTCCACTATCATAAATTTGGCCAAGCTCTTCTTCCAACTACAACTTAGATCCTATTGAGGGTTTGGTTGTCCTTGTAAGTAGCAACAAGTGCTGGCTAGATCTATTCAGATATAGGCCATACTAGTGCCTCTTTTCAGTGGGAAAGGCTTCTATCCCCCTAGCAAGAGTGTATTGGACCATCAGAGCTTCAGATATACAACTTGGCATTAGGCCAAACTCTACATCAAGCCTACAACGCAGTTTATCTCCTTAGACTGTGTTATTTTTCAAGTGAGAAGTTGCAGGGTGTTTGTCAACTATTTGGAGGAGAGATATCTGGTGTAAAGGAGCCTTCCTTACACTGTGGTGATCCATGGATTAGCCATATAATCCATGTATGTTTCAGATCTGATCTATTCATTGATGTATCTACTTCAGAATTTCTGAATCATTCTACAGATTTGCTGCAGTAGATCTCAGATTTGCTCTTGTCCTTCATGTATTTCTGAAAACCCCAAGGGGTATGTAAAATAGAGACAATATAGTGTACAAATCTGATATAGATCTAATCTTTTGTACAAAGATATGTCCTAGATCTGAGTTGTAACCTACAATTGTTGTTTACTCATAGAAATAACGCTGTCAAGGCCTTGCAGTGAAATATATTGTTGCAACACCTCTTTTAGAGGGTTTTTCTTCATGAAAGTCTCTATCTTTCTCTTTTACATTGTATGGGACACATTATAGATATGATTTGCTGATGTACATGTCATTTTAGAGCCTCCATATTTTCCTCTTAGTGCTGTTATCTAAAACTGCGTTATTTTCTGGGCAGTGTTCTTTTGTATTGTTGCAGTCCCTTCTTTGGGCAGTTTTCAAGCCATACTGGGTGTGGGAGATCTGGTTAACCCACCTAGTTTGATTTTTTTCTGATCTCCTCTTGGATTTGGGTCTTAGATTATTATATATAAGGGATCTAAGGGCTTATTTCAAGAGCTGTAGTAGCCATTCCTGAAAAATGCATTTTTTCAGGCATGCCTTGCTAGCAGTTCCGATTTTGGGATGTTATAGTATATAAGAATATTGTGACCACAACCAGGAAGGGCTCCCCCATGCGACAAAACTAGATCGACAAGGTGGTGGAGGATTATAAGGACATATTCACCTCACCCGCAGGGGTACCTCTACACTTTCAGGTCAAGCACTCCATCAATCTAACCTTAGGCTCATCGCTAACCAATCGACTGATCTATCAATGCTCTATTTTGTAGAGTGAAAAAATCAAGAGGTAGATTCATGATTTTTTGCATAAAGGGAACATCAGGCTAAGTTCACCACCCTGTGGGATCTTGTTCATGTTAGTATAGAAGAAGAACGACACCTGGAGACTTTGTACTCACCGTCGAGCACTAAAAAAGATAACCGTCCAGAATAGGTATCCATTCCCATGGATCGATGACATTCAGGACAAGCTCAAGGGGGGGAAATATTTCATCAATATTTACTTGAAGTATGGTTATCACCAGGTACCAATAGAACCCTTTGATGTGTGGAATACTACCTTCAAATCCAAGGAGGGCCTTTTCTAATGGCTAGTCATGCCTTTTAGGTTGACAAATTCCCCCACAACCTTCATAAGTGTATGAACGATATCTTTCGACCCTTCACCAACTCATTTGTGGTGGTGTATTTGGATGACATATTGATCTTCAGCCAGATTTTGGAAGAGAACCTCCACCATATTCGACATGTCCTCCAAAACCTGCGGCAACACAAGTTGTGTGCCAATTTGGAGAAATGAACTTTTGGTATGACGCATGTTCAATATATGGGGTAAATAATTGATGAGTGGGGTGTGCATGTAGACCCAAACAAGATACAATTCATTCAGGATTGATGAGACCCAACCACTCTAACAGAGCTCCACAACTTTCTGCGTCTAGCCAACATCTACTGTGGGTTCGTGTTGGGATTCTCTCATATCACGTGACCTTTGAGTCAAGTCAACAAGGGAGGAGTGAAAGTAGAGTTATTTTGTTATAAATCCCATCAGAAGGCATTTTCAAAGTTGAAGTATCATCTCTGATGTGCACCAGTGGTCACATTACCATACCTACAACAACCATTTGAGATTGAGATAGATTGTAGAAAATCTAACAACAGGATTCAAAATGATATTGTAATGTACTAAAACAAGATATTGAATCCTTCTACCATTAAAATAAAACATGATCACACAATCACATAACGGAAATAAAAAGAGATAATTAATCGCACAACACAAGATGTATCTAGGTAAATAACACTACCTAAAACCTTGCTATTTGTATATTGTATAAAGTCAAGATCGTGAAACATACAATGCTTTTCTCTCTTAGAGAAATTTCTGCACTCTGCCAACTGTCTCACTCTGATCTAGGAAAAATCATGCGATTACTTAGCCAATTCTCAGTCTCCACTCATCCTGCCTTTCTCACGCATACCTGAAGGATTTTTCACCCTATTAAATAGGAAATTACTTATAATTGATTTAAAAATACATCCTTGGAATCCACATGACTCTATAATTGACCTGTACAATTTTCTAATTATACAACTAATAGTTATCATCCCATTAACCTCAGTTTCAACTGGGCCTTCCTTAGAAATGACATGAAACATATATTTATAGCGAACTATCAGTTAACTGATTAATCACTAATTATGAATTAAATCATATTTCATTCACTTGACCTCTCACTAGCTTGTCATTCAGTTAGAACTATTTAAAGTGATTTAAACTCAATTTCTTGAGTTAACTAATTACAACTCACAAATAATTGTAACTGCACCCCCTTAAATCATGGGAGAAATCTACATGCCTACTCTCTGACCCTCAACTTGAATTTCCTGAGCTAAATTAGTCATTCTAACTTATTTAACTAATACAAGCTGTCATCAGATGAAATTCCAATTTCTCTTCCAATTTAATAATGGAAAATTAAATCAAAAGCCCCCTTTCGGGTGCCATTTCAACACTCCCTCTCAACAAGAAATGGATTATATGCTACTCGATCTTGTCTCTATGGAATTTTAATTTTCTTCTTTACAGCACCTTCGTCAAGATGTCTTCATCCTTCTCCTCCGTGGGAATGTAATCTAATAACATAATCCTCCTATGAACACAATATCTGAGATGGTGATGCCGAATATCAATATTCTTGGACCTATCATGGAATACTGGATTAACCGAGGGTTTGATGCAACTTTGGTTATCACAATGTATCACCATCAAATCCATCTATTGACCAAAAAAACCAACAAGTATCCCTCATCCAAATGACCTCGCATGCTGCTTGACTAGCCACCATGTACTTTGCCTCTACTGAAATTAGTGCAACTTATCTCTGTCTCATGTTGTACCAATAAGTTGTTTTTGATGCTATGCTGAAGATGCCTCGTGATGTGATCTTCCTGTCAGATGGACTCCTTGCCCAATTTTCATTGGTGAAGCCTTGAAGCTTCACTCCCTCTGTTCGTTTGTACCATAATCCATACTCTTTAGTGCCTCCAAGATATCGCAACACATGCCTCCTCTCCTTCCAAAAGAGCTTGGTAGGCTTAGCCATATCTTGGCCTGGTTATTTAACTACATAGCATATGTCAAGTTGTGTGCTCACCAAATACATGAGTGAATCCACTAGCTACCTTTAAACACATTAGGGGAATTTTGAGGTCTAAAATAGGCCTCCTAAGAAAAATGTGCAAAAAAATAAACTTTATAAGAACTAATAGGATTCAAGATGATGATGTCAACCATGGGGGATGATTCACCATTTTTTACATAAAAGGGTAAAAAGATTAAAAAATAATAAAATAATAAAACTACTTTTTCAACTTATCTCCCAAATTTTTTACTCAAATTTCGAGTGGGAGTACTCTATAATATCCCAAATTGGGAATTGCTAGCAAGGCATGACTGGAAAATGCATTTTCCAGTAATGGCTGCTATAGAAATGATAACCAGCACTTGGATCCCTTAGATCTGAATATCTAAGTCCAAAATCCAAGAGGGCATCAAGAAGAAATCCTCCTAGGTGGGTTAAACATATCTCCCACACCTAGTTGTCTTCAGAAATGCCTCAAAGAGAGACTCCAACAATAACAAAGAATTCTGCTTAGGAAATAATGCAGTTTTGTCAAAGAAGTGATAGGAGGCTCATAAAATATGTCTCAATAGTATTCACAGCAACAAATAAGTTTACAATTAAATCCATCAACTACATAGCTGAAAATACAAGGCAAATATAGAAGAAATATCCTCAAAAGAGGGCTACAACCATATGTTTGACAAAAAGCTGCCTTGACAACGTTATTCTTATTGAGCTGCACTGCTCTATGTTACATGTCAAATCTAGACCAGATCTATGCATAAAATTTCATATCTATATCAGATCCATGCACTAGAAAAGCTCCTCTTTCAGATCCCGTTGGAATTTCGAGGTTTGCACCAAGCATGAGCAGTAGATCTGAGATATAAGAAATTAGATCTACAAAAATATTCAGGATTACAGAAGCATTCAGATTATGCAGATCAGATTTTAAAAGTACAAGTATAGATCTCCTCCATAAGATATCAAAAATTAAGAGTGGATCCTCAACACTCCAGAACCAACTCTCTAATTAATGCACCCAAACCCCTTGCAACGCCTCCTACAAGAATAATGCAGATATAGAGGATAAAATGCGTTGAAGGGGTTAGAAAGTTGATGGCCCCATGCCAAGATAAAAAAATAAGGCTCATGCACTCCAATACACTTCCTCCAATAGAGTAGAGGCCTCTTCCACTGACAAAGAGCACTGAAATGACTTAGATCTGAAAAGATCTAATCTCCATGAAAATAACGCAATCCTTCAAGGGAGACTGTGCTGCAGCTTGATTAACTGAGTTGGCCTGATGCGAAGATGCAAAACTGAAGCTCAACAATGGATGTACTCTTCTAGGAGGTTAAAATACACACTCACTGAGAAGAGGCTCCAATACAGGATAGATCTTTACAGATCTAGAGTTCCACTTGCTGCAGCTCACATAGACAACCCAAACCTAAGCAGAACTACACTGTAGAGGCAAGATGAGGCTTGGAAAAATGCCGAATAGTGGACTAGACAAGCAAGGTTCCTCCAAGAGATGCTGAAGGAAGGAGGGGGGAGTTCCTAAACAAGAAACCCCAACAGAGGTGTGTCTCAACAGACAAAACCTTCAGAAAATAATAATATCAACCACCTTCTCTTGTTGTCCTCCTCCTTCTTTTATAGGATGAAATCCCTCTGAAACCATAAACCACCTCAATGAGTTAACCCCTTTCACATGTGGAGCCTCCATCTAGAACTGTGCTGTGTATCCATGAGGTTCATTGCACCTAGACTGCGTTGTTGATTTGGTCAAGGTTGACCCAGCCTTGTTCTTTAAGCCCATTCACACCTGCAAGAGATTATTTACATGGCCCAGATATGTCTCTATTTATACAGGCATTGATTTATTCATGGTTTTTAGGAGTTTCACATGTCCTCCTTCATATTTTATTCATAAACATGAAATGCAAGATAAAATAAAGCAAAATAAGATATTCCCATTAGCTTGGGCTAAATGGGAATATTACAATCCTCCCTCCAAAATGCTGCTTGTCCTCAAGCAACTGATAAGGTGAGTGCTGTAAGACTCCTCCTCCCTTGGTGACATCATCAAAGATCAAGCTTTCTGAATAAGCTGTCTGTTCACCAATCCATCCTCCCATGAGTTGTCTCTCCAAGATCATTATGAGATGTTCATGATCCATCCCATAAGGTGTCAAGAATTCCATTGAAACAAACATGGTTGAACCCCTACTCTCCATAAAATGTGTAGCAAAGTATACAAAGAGAGTCTCCATCCCATGTGGTACACACATGCCTCCTATCCTCCCTCCATACAATCCCAAAAATAAGACAAGTACATCATCCATTTATGGAAGCAAAACTATAAATACATAAACAGAAATTGGAACATGAGGAGGTGGATCATAATCCCATATATGGTACCAACACAGGACATCTCCTGCTTGCATCATATCAATATGTGGTAAGTGGTTTTCCCACCACTTACTTGCAGCCCATGCCATCTCACTGTAGCTGAATGTGTGAGATCTGTTTGGTGCCTTAGGAAAGCACCCATCATGAAACAAGATCTCCCTTTGTCCACCAAAGGAGTGGCCAAGTACAACAATGGTTGTGGCATGATATTTGCCATGAGATGGACAAAATATAACACTCCTTCTTGGAGTCATGACCTGCAAAAACATGGTGTAAGGATGCATGAAGTCAGAATAGAAAATACATGTATTAAGAGCATGCTCTCCACCAAAAATTCTCCTCCTATCAATGGAGTGGTTCATAGATCTACTCTCTCTCTCAAGTGGAGGAAGAGAGGGCTGATTTAATTCTCCCTTAGAGTCATATGGCTACTCCAACTCCACAGAATCCATGTATGTATGGAGATCCTTGGAATATTCCACCAGCTGTTGGAATTCCCAAGAGGGATCTAGTGTGCCCCATAATGATAGCGCTGATAATATGCCAACTGAAGTGGCTGCCATGTTGCTACTCTTCTCCTTGACATCCTTCATGTCCAAGGTGCATGTTGGAAGGCCACACCTCCTACTCTTCTCCTTTTTTTCATTTCCCATGCCAAAGGTATGAGATGGAAGGTTTCTATTCCTTCCTCGCTGCCCTCCTTGCTCATGCACATGCTTCAGAGAAGAATGAAGCTCTTGGGAGTTAGTCTTCCATGGAAGGCTATCATCTATCCAAGGCCTCAAGCATGCATGTGGGACCACCATCTCTCTTCCAGTAGGGAAGAGTGTTCTTCAAACAAGTTTTTCTTCTGATTCAAATCTGGCCTCCCATGCTTCATGATGGTGTCATTTTCTCTCCTTGCAGCATACCTTCTCAACGCAATTTGAGAGGTGAGAATGGATAATGATGTCAAAGGAAAATATCTTTTCCTTTCTTTGTACTTCCCCCACACTCTCAGTGCTGTAGCATGGTCTACTAGTGCTCCCTCCTTCCTTGGATCTATGAAAGGAGCATCAATGTATGAGACATCTCCCATAAAATATGACTTAGGTGGTCTCCCAGATTGTACACCATAGGATAATTATGTCTCACGGTTCATCCCCATGTAAAAAACAGATGGGAACATATCATGACTGCTTCAACTGCGCAAATCCACCTTTGATTGTTGTGTGGAAGTACCATGAAACTTGGATACCCCTCTTAATGGTGTAAGAGTGCCTTTGATTGGAGCCCTTGCCCCATTTTCAGATAGTGGATTAGTTGTGTGACCCCTCCTTTGTTCTGTCTCATTTCATTTTAGCAAAGACACATACTGCTCATGTCCTCCATATGGAAGAACCTCTGGGAGTCCTTGCAAAGGTGTAAGAATCCCCCTAAGGGAAGCCATTGCTTCATCTCCATCTCCTCTTGCTTGCATAGTGTTGGAGGATCTACTTTGCTCTTTCTCTCCCTTCACCCTATTAGTGGAGAATTCTTCATCATCAAGAAATCCTTTGCCTTGAATTCTTAGTGAAGGAGGAATCCTCAAGTCTTCCTTTTGGGCAAAGAGATCTTGCTGCATTGGGGCCTTTGCCTCTGGTACAAAGTGCAGAAAATTTTCAACCCCTTCAACAATGTTTAGGATTGGAGTTTGCTCCATGGAATCTTCCAACTCATGCAAAGATTCAGATTTCTTGGGCTTGATCTGCTCCCCCCAAGTAGTCTCAAAATGTCTCTCATCAAATATTTCCACTAGTCTCCTAGTGAATCTTTCATAAGAAGAGATGTTCCTCCCTTTCAAGAAAGAAGACTCAAACAACCACCAAGCATAAGCCTTTCCTTGAAGATGCAGCGCTGCTACTCTCAAGGATTCTTCTTTTGATACTTGATGTAGCTGAAAGTACATGCCAATATTCTTTACCCAAGACTTGGCTAAGTCTTTAGGTGAGCCATCAAATGTGGGTAGAGAGAATCTACCCAAAGTGTGATGCATGCACCCTTTCCTCCCATTGTAGCTGCAGGATCTTTCTTCTTTGAGTTGACAGAACTTTGGGAAACTGATATGCTATTTGAATCTCTCTGATTGAGATTCATATTCTTGGAGACATTCACCAAGAGATCCCTCCTTTGGTGTTTCTCCTCTTCCTCCTTCCTTTGACAAGAAAGCAAGTTTGCTACCATGTTGTGGACCAAATTGTGTAGCTAAATGCTCACACACATCATATGAAGTAGTGGGCCTATCCTCTTGTGAAAACCTCATCAATGGATTTGCTGATATTCCATTCCTTACTCCCGTGATTTCTCCCTCCAGCTCATGCAAAGCTTTAGAAATACTGTTAGAGAAATCTACTCCTTTTACTCTTTCAATGGTGTAACCATTTTTCTTCTGTCTTCTCCCATGATACCTCTGCTCTCTGTCATTGAGAGGTTCTCCTCTTTCTGAAGACATATTGGCTCCAATAATGTACAGTTAAATATCTTGCTCTGATTGGATCTAAAATCCACAGGCTGAGCCAAGGTGGCAGCTTTGATACCACTGTAATATCCCAAATTGGAACTGCTAGCAAGGCATGACTGGAAAACGCATTTTCCAGTAATGGTTGCTACAGAAGTGACAACCAGCACTTGGATCCCTTAGATCTGAATATATAAGTCCAAAATCCAAGAGGTCATCAAGTAGAAATCCTCCTAGGTGGGTTAAACAGATCTCCCACACGTAGTTGTCTTCAGAAATCCCTCAAAGAGAGACTCCAGCAATAACAAAGAATTCTGCTTAGGAAATAACGTAGTTTCTGCAGAGCAGTGATAGGAGGCTCATAAAAGATGTCTCAATAGTATTCACATCATCAAATAAGTTTAAAATTCAATCCATCAAGTACATAGCTGAAAATACAAGGCAAAGATAGAAGAAATCTCCTCAAAAGAGGGCTACAACCATATGTTTGACAAAAATCTGCCTTGACAATGTTATTATTATTGAGCTACAATGTTGTATGTTACATTTCAGATCTAGAGCAGATATGTGCATAAAATTTCAGATCTATATTAGATCCATGCACTAGAAAAGCTCCTCTTTCAGATCCCCTTGGAATTTCGGGGTTTGCGCAAAGCATGAGTAGTAGATCTGAGATCTAAGAAAGAAGATATGCAGAAATATTCAGGATTACTGAAGCATTCATATTATGCAGATCAGATCTTAAAAGTACAAGTATAGATCTCCTCCACAAGATCTCAAAAATGGAGAGTGGATCCTCAACACTCTAGAGCCAGCTCTCCAATTGATGCACCCAAACCCCCTGCAACACGTCCTACATGAATAATGCAGATCTAGAGCAGAAAATACGTTGTAGGGGTTAGACAGCTGATGGCCCCATGCCAAGATCAGAAACTGAGGCTCATGCACTCCAATACACTTCCTCCAATAGAGTAGAGGCCTCCTCCACTGACAAAGAGCACTGAAATGACTTAGATCTGAAAAGATCTGATCTCCATGAAAATAACATAGTCCCTCAAGGGAGACTGTGCTATAGCTTGATTAAATGAGTTGGCCTAATGCCAAGATGCAAAACTAAAGCTCAAAAATGGATGCACTCTTCCAGGAGGTTAAAAGACACACTCACTAAGAAAAGGCTCCAATACAGGCTAGATCTTTACAGATCTAGAGTTCCACTTGCTGCAGCGAGTCACATAGACAACCCAATCCTAAGCAAAACTACGCTGTAGATGCAATATGAGGCTTGGCCAAATGCCGGATAGTGGACTAGACAAACAAGGCTCCTCCAAGAGCTGTTGAAGGAAGGAGGTGGGAGTTCCTAAATAGGAAACCCCAACAGAGGTGTGTCTCAACAGACAAAACCTTCAAAAAATAATAATATCAACCACCTTCTCTTGTTTTCCTCCTCCTTATTTTATAGGATGAAAGCCCTCTCAAATCGTAAAACACCTTAATGAGTTAACCCCTTTCACATGTGGAGCTTCCATCTAGAACTGCAATGTGTATCCATGAGGTTCATTGCACCTAGACTGCGCTGTTGATTTGGTCAAGGTTGAACCAACCTTGTTCTTTAAGCCCATTCACACCTGCAAGATATTATTTACATGGCCCAGATATGTCTCTGTTTATACATGCATTGATTTATTCATGGTTTTTAGGAGTTTTACATGTCCTCCTTCATATTTTATTCATAAACATGAAATGCAAGATAAAATAAGGAAAAATAAGATATGCCCATTAGCTTGGGCTAAATGGGAATATTACATACTCGTATGCAAAATTTAATTCCTCATCCAAGGAGTACCCATGTTGCATACTTTGATGGACCTTACTACACATAAAATGAGAAATACATGAAAAAACGTGATTGCAATCACATTTTTCATGTATGTCTCATTTTTCATGTAGCAAGATCCATCAAAAGTATGCAATATGGGTAATCCTTGGATGAGGAATTAGATTTTGCATCCAATGAGTACTCCTGCTCGAAATTTGAGTAAAAATTTTGGGAGATAAGTTGAAAATAAGAGTTGAAAAAGTAGTTTTTTATTTTTTCCCTCTAAAATTTGATGATGTAATCAAATATTATTTTATTATTTCCACTATTATTTTATAATTCCCTTAGGAGGCCCATTTTAGACATCAAAATTCCCCTAATGGTAGCATCCGGTACTTCACCCAAAGTAGCATCCTCCTTCCTCCAATTTCCTGCAAAAGGAATCTCCATGGGTTTTCTTCCCTCTGTGTGGAACTTCATCAGAATCTCCTCGGCATACATTCCCTGAGATACAAATATCCCCCCATCTCTTTTCCATATTTCCAATCCACGAAAATAGTGTAAGAGCCTCATGTCCCTCATCTAAAATTCTCTTGCAGTATCATCTTTGAAAAACTTTACGAGTTGTGCATCACCTGTCAGTATCAGATCATCAACATAAAGTACAAAAATAAAAATCTTACCGTCAACCACAATATGATATAGGTTTGCATCTGCTTCACTCTTGGTGAAGCCCAACTCGATAATTTTTTTTTCAATCCTAGTGTACCAAGCACGAGGTTCTTACTTTAGCCCATACAATGCTCTCTTTAGTCTACACACAAGAGACTCCCTGTATAAGGTCTCAAAACCTTTCAGCTGCTCAATGTACACTTCTTCCTCAATAACTCCATTGAGAAAGGTTGTATTTACATCCATCTGATGTATTTTCCATCCCATTCGCACTGAAAGTGCAAGGATGGCTCTAATAAATGAGTACCTTGTGAATGGTGCAAAATTCT
Source organism: Pinus albicaulis (assembly GCA_034641835.2). NCBI lineage: Eukaryota > Viridiplantae > Streptophyta > Pinopsida > Pinales > Pinaceae > Pinus > Pinus albicaulis. The sequence continues at coordinate 260,865,008 of CM076578.1, forward strand.
CATCATAGTCAATCCCCTCCACCTAAGAGAACCCTCTGGCCACAAATCTAACCTTGTGTTTCTCGACACTCCCATCTGCTACCTTCTTTGCCATGTAGACCCACCTGGATCCTACAACTGACTTCCCCACTGGTCTTGGGACAACTTCCCATTCACTGTTTCTGATGATGGAGTCATACTCCTCAACCAAGGTATCAACCCACACTGGCTCTGCCACTACTTCCTTGAAATAGCATGGTTCTATCTCAATACATTCATCTATAATAGTCATGTAGCTAGTGTACCACTCTAGGAACCTTCTATTCATGTGCTGTGATGTGGGTGCCCCCTGTTACATAGTAATTTGTCACCATTCTCACTTCCCATCCCTAATCCTGAAGTGCCCTGTGACAGACCCTCTGCAATGTTTCCACCATGAAGAAATATGTAAAGACATCCCCTGAAGTCTCAAAGAAAACTTCCTTGGAAGATTACTGAAGGAACTTGGTCAAAACCATAGTTTTGAGGATCAGTGACTTTTCTGGTAGCTTTCCCGCGCTGAAGACACTTTGACGGTTCTAGCCTAGCACTAGCAGTGCCTTTATTTCTAGGAAAACCACATTGATCCCTTTCTAGCAGTATTTCCTCAAATAGAGAAGAAGCTTCGACCTCTAGAAGCTCTAGGGTGATGAGTTGGTTGTTAAATGGTGGTGATAGGGTCGATCTCTCTAATTATAGATCTTTGATCTCATCCATGGGGTTTTATCCCTTAGAAATTGGACCTTACTCCTTTTATGGGCTCTCAACCTCTTCTCCCTTCCTATAAATTCATCCCCATACTTCCACTACTGGTTGGCCATTGTTGGGCTGATCTAATCTCTCATTCCCTTTATACTCATGTACCGTGATAATGCCTAAGCTATTTTGGAGAAGGAATGCTTTAGAGATTCAGTGAAGGACTCAATTTTTCACCAAAGGGAGGCCTCCAACATCAAGGCCTGGTTTTAAGATCTCCTTTTTATTTACATTAATATAAACATCTAATGTTTTCTTTCTATAATTTTATAATCATTTGTGAAAATATTCTAGTACCCCTTGATCTACTAGATATCTAATTTTTAATGATTATTATGTATTAGATTACATTTTGCGTTGCCTCTTAAACATCCACAGGTATTCATGTGCCACCAGTAGCAAGGAGAAAGCCTAAGGGATCGTGGATGAAGGCCACCATCAAAGTGTTCAAGGATAGCATCAGGAAAAGGTACCTTTTTCTCCTTTCTTGTCACATTTTTAATATTAGATAATAAAGCTTTACATTATAAGGTCTCATAAGTTGCTAGACCCATTCTAGGTCTAAAGAGATTGCCTCTGTCCACAGAGGGGATTTATCCTCACAACAGACTTGGCGACTCCACTGGGGAGATTTAGCCTCTTAGCCTTCCCTTTCCCAGGTTGATCTCTGATCAGTTTGACCGATCATTGAGATCTGAGGTTGCTTAGGTATGCATAGTGCTTGACTTTTTCTTTAGAGTATCAGGTCTAGATTCCTACTTCGGTTTGGATTGCTTTTCCTAATCATTCCTCGACCAGTGCATATTTTTCCATGCATAGTTGCGCTACCAACACAAATATTTATAAGTACAGACATACTGAAAACCTTTTTTTCCACTATCCTCGCGTTGGTACAGTTTCGTAGACCAACATTGTTTTTTCTATGCAAAGTAGTGCTGCGAGCATGGGTTTGGGGGTCTAAAGTAGCGTTGAAGACCCTATTAGCACGGTTTTTTCAATGTAAAGTAGTGATGGTCCTTAAGTTTGAGAATTTTTGGGGTTTTTGCTAAAAGGACTAGTGTTTCTTAATCTCTGAATTCATACTCTTGCTCCGTGTGCATCAAGTTTTGTCTTTTTGGTGTTAGTTTCTTTGTGATGTGCAAAAATCCATCCTATACTTGAAGTGGTAAAAGTGAATTTTGGTTTAGTCTTTGATTCTTTGAGTCAATTAAAATTATTGTTTGTTGCTCATGTGTTTGAAAGGAACATTGATTTTCTATTGATTAATTATTATTTGTTATTTTGAGACCATAAAAGAAATTTATTTTTCATTCATTTAGTTTCCATATCAAAGTTTACTTTTCGTTAAAGTGAATTAGATCAGATTGCATTGAAAAGTCATTTTTGAGATCTATCATTGAACTTAGATTACATTTTTTAATGATTGACAGTTAAAAGGTCCATCGAATGCATTATCATTCATTGGAAGGTGCATTAATTATATTCTTATTTCTTCAAAAAGTGCATTGAATGCATTCTCATTCATCAAAAAGAAAAAAAGGAAATTGTGAATAAATTAAGGTTGCATAGTTTTCAAAAAATATTTTTTTCATAAAATACATTGCATAATTTGCATCTTTGGATGTTTTGACTTGAATTGGGATAATGAAAGTGATCTGGTTAGGAAAATATTCATTTTCTGCATTTTTTTGTTGTTGCGTCATTGTTTTAAACTCTTCCCTAAACTAGATAACATTCATTGAATTGAAAGAATCCTTTTCCCATTCTAGTTGCAATATAGGTTTTCAGGTGACATCGTTTTGAGCCTTTAAATTGAAAATTTAATCAACATCAAATTAAAATGAACCTAAATTAACATAAGGAGCATTTTAAATTAACACAAACATCTAGAGGTTTAGGCTAGAGACGTGTTCCAACATCATTATGAGTAGCAGCTCTCGCTAACAGTATGTGTTACATTCTGGGGGTGATACCTTGTCCCACATATGGAATTATATACTATGATCCATGTATGAAAATTATAATGGGATGCTCTCATCATACGGTTACACATTAGACAATGCTTCTACGGACTGGACTCCCATGTACCGTCGAGTATATATGGGGAGATCCCACTAAATAGCAAACCTACCATAGGTAACTGAGTCGACCGTCTTGTAGATGTGATACGCCAAACACAACATTCAGGGAGATTAGTTTTCATATGTTAATTCCTTGGTAAATTTATTTTCTAAGGTTTATATTGTAGTTCACGGATACATGGTAATCCTCTATGCCTAGTTCACTCTTTTTTATTTATTTTTTATTTAATTTCTAAAATTTACTTCCCATAGAATAACATCTTACCTGTGCACAACTCCTTATCAGACCTTTGGTTGAGACTAATGGAAACAATTCCTAAATTTTATAATCAAGGAAACCCCTCTGACGGGAATCCCGGTCATTTTCCTTCTTTAGGAAATGTTAGCGCTCCCTATATAGAAACATTGTCCCTCCCGAGATTAACCATTAGTTTTCCAGTTTGGTTATTTTCAACCCCCATGGTTCCAAATTTCCAAGCTGCTTCTCAACCAAGTTCACATCCACCTGAACAATGTCAACCTCATGTTGATCCTAAAGTTGAACCCTCACCTTCTTTGCTTGGTTCTTCACCCCATTCTTCCTCTTTGCCTCGTGAAAGTCTGGATTCTAGTAACCAGAAGGCTAAGAAGAAGAAGCAAAATAATCAAGGGGGAAAACAAGCGACCATTTCTACTGATGAAAATTATGTTGAAAAACCTTCCAATCAGCCATGTAAAGTCATATTCCCTTGCAAGTTATGTAAGGGTGACCACCTTCTTAGAGATTTTCCTAGTATTCCTAGGGTGTTAGAAATGTGGTCTAACGACTCAAATTGACCATTATCATTGGCCTTTGGAGATCATGATGGTGACAAGCCTTCAACTAGTAGTAGTAAGGTCCCTAGACAAAAAGGGTAAATTCAAATTTCCCTGTAGGTTATGCGAGGGGAATCATCCCATTCACATTTTTCCTTTTATGAATGAAGCCTCCAAAGTGTTGGATAACCTCACGGCTTCTCAAACTTGCTTTCCGGCTGTTTACCGGAAGCTTTCCCCTGATCCTATTCTAGTTGATAAAGTGATTGATCAGAATCCATCTCTGGTCAATACCGCTCTCTCAGAACGTGAACCCCAGAGTCTATTCTTAACCAACCAATGGTTGAGAAAATGGTCGACCTAATTCCACCTTCAGTTGATCATGATTTTCCCATAGAGAGTGAACCTCATACCACCCAGGTTCTTTTTGTTTCTTTATATTCCCCCTAATTGGAGGGAAATCCTCCCATTCCCATGGTACATGAGGGAAATCCTCGCATTCCCATAACACAAGGGGAATTTTTTCTCATTCCCATGACACTCCCCCAAGTAGTCTGGTCACTTCCTTTGATTGGAGTTGACTGACATGATATCATATTCCTTCTTATGTGACCTTTGAGAAAATGGTGCAGACTTATAATGTGGTTGTACCTAGCATAATAATAGATGAAGGAGCATATTTTAATATTATGTCCTCAACTTCTTGGAAAGATTTAGGTTTTCCGCAGCTTGTGCCTGTTACCCATAATCTGTTAGCATTTAACAGAGGAACCAATCAACCATTAGGGATCCTTCCTAAGTTTCCTATTACTTTGGGAGGAAATAATATCTATATAGACATGATGGTTTTCTAAGGCCCCCTGGATTTTAATTTCTTTGGCGTGACTATACTTATGTCATGGGAGCTCTTATCTCTTATCTCTTTTGTGTGATTCGTTTCCCTAATAAATGAAGAATTGTGACCATTGATCAACTTCTGTTCATCATTCCTAATTTGGATCCTAGTCAACCATCATCCTTAAATGGTCCTTACATGTAAGTGGTATCATCCTCACCATAGGTAAATTATGCAGCAACATGTTCCATGTCCATGTCTACTGATGCTCTAGTCAGTGATATAGTGTGTCATATGCTGGGGGCATTGGAACCTGATTTCCAAAGTGTTTTTCTCCCATATAATGAGAGCCTCTTGGAATCCATGACCTTTTATGGGCCATGATAAATTTTATGGAGTAGAGTTCCTTGTCTTGTGCCAACCTCCTTAAAAAATGAAACACGGTGTCATGAGGATAGTTCTTTTACTGTGTCAACCCTGTTAAAAAATGAAACATATTCTTATGAGGATAATTATTTTACTATGTCAACCTCGTTAAAAAATGAAATAGGTCCCTCTGAGCATAGTTCTTTATTGTGTTAATCCCATTAAAAAATGAAACAAATCCCCTTTCAATTCGATACTTTTATTAGATCTTGTAAATTCCCAGTCGAGTCTTTCACTTGATCTCGTAAATGAACCTTCATTACGTCCACCTCTTAGTAACCAGTAGTCTACTTAGGTGAATGAGATGAATCTTAGGGGTATGTACCTCGAATTGAGTCACCATGCTGGGGGCATGCAAAATTATTTCAAGCATATTTTGTCTCCATTTCAAGCTTGCGTAAAAATGAAACCAATTCCAAGTATAGTTTTTCCATATGTTTCAAGCTTGTGAAAAATGAAACCAATTTCAAGCGAAATTTCCCATGTTTCAAGATTGCATAAACAAGAAACTATTCTCATACATCTCTCATGATTTACCTTTTATTAGCCTATTTTTCCAGATGAGCCTTGGTTTTGTCATTTTGTTGTCACCATCTGCTTGGCCGATCATACACTTTCACTTGGTTATTTTATCCTTTCCCGAGTAACCATTGTGATGAGTGGTCATGTTAGCCAGCCTGTTGACCTTTACTTTTTCTGAGAAGTTCCACCATAACCGGAACTAGTTGTTATCCTTTATACCACTCGTTCCTCCAAGAGGAGTCCTCTTTCAGCTCTTTTCAGACTCCCAAAATATGAAAGGATTTCCGAGCACTTGTCATTTCAAACTCGTTAAAGTAAACGAATTGACATGGTCTCAATATATTTTTACCCCTTTTTTGGGATGAGAATAACTATTTACGAAAAAGGAATACCTTGATCGATCATGATCAAGAGGTTCTCTCGAAAAAAAAATTCTACCTTTTCAGATCTGAGAGACGATTTATAAAAAGGGGCATGATGGATTTTTCTTTAACGTTTCTTTTTCAAACTCCTAAAAAATGAAAAATTTACCAAGTTACCCTTCCGTCGGACTCGTTAAATATTAAACAGAAAAAGACTTGTCACCATGATGAGGTCGAGTTCCTCCTTTCCTAAGGCTCGTTAAAAATACTAGGATGGTTCATTTGAAGAATGAGCTTACATGCCCAGCGTATGTTATCCTCTTCATGTCGGCTATCAAAAATAAAGAGTTACTTGTTAGCAATAATCGGGGAAAATTTAAAGTGAACATCCTATTTGTGTTTTAGGAAGCTTGTCACTCTTGAACATGACACTCATCTACATTTCGTGTCAGGTTTGGGACATCCTTCATTCGTCACTTTCATCCGATTATCATTTTTTTAAACATTACCTCTGATCCTATTTGAGTCAAATACTGCCATACTCCAGAGTCATGTCACTAGTACATTCAAGAGAAGTCATTTTTGTTTCATTTAAACATCCTCTACTTATCTGACCTTCTCTGTTAAAATCCCAAATCACTCCTATTATCTTGAGATATTTTTTGTTTCGTGTCAATGATGTGGGAATCATTATGGCCCTCCTTCGATGAATAAATTCTTGTCGACCTCAACTCATTATCTAGGATAGTGGTTTAGGAACTTCCTTTCAGTACCTTGGAGCTTGCATGCCTCAATGGAAATTTATTTGCGTTCGACGACATGTTCACATCATTGGCCTTCGATCGAATGATTCTGCAAGTGTTCGAATTCAACACATTTATTAACACTTGTAGATTGTTTTGTTGTACCTTGAGGGCTATCGTAATTATTGGTGGTTTCTCTCGTGCTCGGTAACGGTTTTTATCAATGACCGATAATTAGGTGGTTTCTACCATGTTCGACATTGATTCATTTATTCACATGGCTAGATTCATACGTTGGGTAGATTGAGATCGCAATGAAGACCCTAGGTCACCTTTGATTTTGATCCAGGATGGATTGAGTTATTGAGTATTCATGATCCTATCTATGTGGATGGATGCATCCATGTCGTGGATCTGTTTCTATGATTTGTTTAGACGGATGGTTGTGACCATGGTTCATGTGTTATTGGATTACTAGCATTGACATATGTGGCTAGGAATATTCTATTGGAAATATTGTCATTGATGGTAAAGGATCAGAAAGGAGCAGCACCAGAATTATCATTAAGGACAAAGGATCAAATCAGGTTCAGCTGAAGTATAAAGAAGAAATAAGTCAAAGAAGGCAAATGTGCAGTGAAGAAGCATAAAAGAGAGGCAGAGGAGCAACAAAGAGTAAAAGATAGGTAGAGGAGAAACATTAGAGGCAAAGGAGAAAGATAGAGGAGCAACAAAGAGTAAAAGAGAGGCAGAGGAGCAGTATTAGAGGAAAAGGAGCAAAGGCGGCAAAGGCAGGAAGTTTGGTTCAAGTTGTGAACGTGTTGTGCAGATTCGTGAATGTGTTTGGTCGAGTTGTGCATGAGTGGGCAGAGATCGTGAAGGAATGGATGCATTCAAATAGTGGAGAAATTTGTGAATGCACGGGTAGCGTCGAGCTAGTTTACGTTCAGAAGAGTGATGGCAAAGATATCACAAATCATAGCAGAAGGAGTATTTCAAAACAACGGATAAAGAGAAATTGTGAAACACGAAGTTTGAGATGGTGACGTGGCTAGATGACGTTGCCCCAACCCCACATATCTCAATAAAATTTTGATGACATGGCAATATGACGTGGTAAGGTAACGTGGCATGATGACATCACAGTGATGTGGCAACCCCCGGTGGGGCCCAAATCCTTTATCGCATATCGCAAGTTACAAAGCTCAAGAGGATAGTGCTTTGTACCACGTTGAAATGCCGAAATACGAAGAGCGATGAGAGCCTGGATGCGATAAGTTCTAAGGGGTAAAATTATTGGGTGGTAGTTGATGGATATCCCTCTCAAGGCTTCCCAGTGCTCGATGCAGACAATCAGATTAGCTGTATAGTTACAATGAAATTGCACACATGTTTATACTAATGCATAATTGACAAAGTGAGATATTGAAGGATTGCCTCTTTGTGAACAGTAGATCCTTTGGAGAGCACTAAGCAGCGTGGCAAAAGTCCTTCCTCACTAGCTCCAAATCTAGATCCTGCAACCAAAAAAAGCACACGTGTAATCTTCACAGTGGTATCACTTACTAGAAATTAAACAAGTATATAATCAACATTAAACTATGAAAATCTGAGCCATTTATATCATGCTTCAGAAAAATGAACCACAAATGTGACATTGAAACATGAAATGGACAAAACATATACAATTCTATTAATATATAGGAAGGAGGATTACAATCGTTGGTTAAGCCAAGCCCTCCTCAGTCTTCCGACTCCTCTCTCTCTATCCTCTATCTCCGAGTGTAATGATACTTGGGCTAAGAGCTCTTAATGAATCTTGCCAATCCTTAAGCCTCAAACTCAATAATGAAGTTTTGATCTACACACAATCAAACCTTCAAACCTTGAAAAAGAGCCCAAGCCTCCAATTTATAGGAATTGGGGAGGACAGACCTTGCCAATCCTTTCAATCAATTTGAATGGGGAAAAATCCTGATGTTTCCTTGTATTTCCTTTATTTTTCCCTGTATAGGTGTTTAATTGTGTTTTGGAACATCCAATAAGAGGTTTGTACCACAGGTTGTTGCTTTTGAACTGACTCATTCTGAGAAAAAGCAAGAAATTCCAGTCAGTTTCCACGGGATTTGTTCGTTTTCTCATGAAAACATGGGTAACGCTGCCCCTTAGGCAATACAAAGCGTTAACCGAGGCACTAAGGCTCCCTTTGAATTGTTGGGATGCGTTATAACTCGTCCTAGCTGTCTCTGGGGTGCGTTACCTTAGAAAAGTGGGTCTCTGTCTAGGTCATTTTCTTCCTTCCATGTTTCCTTCTCCTCTGAGCTGATGAGGAGGTCATTTGTCCTGTAACGGATTCCCCCTAAAGTGTGAGGTTAGAGACGAAGACGATGGCCGAAATAATTTATGATATATGTATTAGAGCGAGAGGAGTTGGAGGACCGAGGAAAACCCGAAACAACAACATATGTTAGAAATATAAGTATCTGTCATGATTCAGGAATTCCCATGCTCAGTAGTTGTATCAAAATGATTTCTCTAGAAAGATATATGACTAGTGTGTCCACTGATAAGCACAATGTGGAAGCTTGTGTCATGACAAGATCAATATCATAAGTTGTCTCTGAAAATAATATCGTAGCTTGGGAGAGGAAACACAACTGAAATGATGTAAGCCTCAACCCAAGGTCTTGGTCGTCGCTTCACTAAACTGCATATTTCGACACATGTGAATGAAGGAGTTATAGTTGAACATGCAGGAAATCATCTGATTACCAGTCAATGATGAAAATTTTTAACAGATGCGAGGGTGGCCATTGATAAGGATGATGGTCCCCAAGATGCACAATACAATCTAACGAGTGTGAATAAAAGGAGTTGATGTCGAACACTCGTAGAATCATTCGACTGGGAGCCAATAATGAGAACCCCAAACCAAACACAAGGCAACCTACCATTGAGGTCTACAAGCACCTGGGTACTTATGTGTTTTTGGATCAACTTCCTAGATAAGGTGTTGAAGTCGATAAGAAGAGATCTGTCGAAAGGCAGGCCCTGAGGCGTCCTACATCAGTTGACACGAAATGGGAAAAGATGATTTTTTTATGAAGATAGTCAAGAGAAAATGGGAGTAACTGACGACGACAAATGATTTATGACATATGATGGCTTGCATGATATAGGAAGCAGTAGATAGCGAGATCTTCTTGAACAATAGAAGGCACAATAATAGGGTACCAGGCAACTTAGGTTATGAACACTAAAGAGTGTCAGGATTCACCAATGCAGGGGCATCGATATACGAAGGATAAACTCATAGAATGGTAGGGTCTGGCTAAATGTGAGTGAATTTTCTGGGAAGTGCCATGTTCAAGATTTTTTGCTACCAAATCAACTTTCAAAGCATAACAAAATAAGTATCCACTTTTTCCAAATTTTCCCCATCTGATTAAGTTTAACGAGTCTAGACAGGTAAACTCAGTAATCTTTTCATATTTAGGGAGTCTTAAAAAAATCCTAAAATACAACTCGAGGGGGGTAACTTTGTCATGTTAGATAACCGAGCACGACAAAGGGAGAATAGTAAGCCTGAAGCAGTTCCTTTTCCATAAGTTAGTCCATTAAATCCGGATAAAGTGATAAACCCATGTTCAATGGACATGTGCCTCATTTTGTTATGAGTACGAGGAGATGAAGTAAACTCAATATTCTTTGTGAAATTTTAACGATTCAGACGAAGAAAAACTCGATCCTCTCCGTGAAATTTTAATGAGTCCAACGGAGAAAAACTTGGTTACTTTTTTTATTTTTTAACGAGCTAGAAAAAGATGGAAAATAATGGCTCATAGTTCTTCATCGTGGTAGTTTAACGATCCCGACGAAGGAAAATCGTGGATTTTTTAGTTTTACAAGCCAAAAAAAGTCCCTAAAAAGAAAGCTTGTTCTGGGTCGAATACAATCAAATCTGCACATGAACACTAAAAACTCATCAGAGCATCGATGACTTTGAAAAACCAATATTTGCGACAAAAAATAGCAGAAATTTACCAATTTTAAGAGAATAGCTTAGTGAGTCATACCTCCAGAATGTCTATAGGAAGGCAACAGACCTTCATTTTCACTGTTTTGAGTGTTATGAAAGAGTTCTAGAGAAAAAAAGAGGTGAAACTTCTGCTGTCGATTGTGGACAATCCAGGCAATGGTTTTCGAATCTATGAGTTCTGGGTAAGAGCTTAAACCTTAATATAGCTTTCCATTAGCATTTTAGTTGTTTTTAATGGCTGAAAAATGGATTTTTAGCAGGCCCTAAAAATTTTAAGCAGCTAACGTGGGTGCCCAGTGTTAGGGTCATGTTAAACGCACTGCCCGTTAAGGGACAGTGCGTTAGCACACTTTGTTTTCACTAGGGCCCGTGTTAGCTAGCACAAACATATTTTAAACATTGTTTTCCCAATCATGAAGTGTTTCTGCCTGAAACTGATCCATTGGAAACTTGCTTTGTGTAGGTGTGAAGCTGTTACCGGGAGTATTTTTCGTGAAGGAGAGCAGGAACAAGACGAACACAAAATGGTGACTGATCCGGCTACTTTGCTTGTTCTCCAAAGATGTGGTTTTCTAAAGTATGCCCGGTTACATATGATGAGGGGGCAGGAGGACCTTTTGAGGTGGATAATCCAGTAGTGGGATGATTAGCAGCATGTCTTTCACATCGGGGGTCATGAACTCTCGATTGAGAAAGATGACATATACTATTTGACCGGCCTGTCATGCAAAGGACCGAGGTCCAATCTAACAGGTTCCAAGGCTGATTCCCACACTATTGTGGATTTGATCCAGGCTCACTGCATGAAAAATACTGCATTGGTAAAAAAATGGGTTTCTATAGCACAAGTGGTCTCGAGATTGATGAGGACTTTCTTGTGGATGATAGTTCCCTTGGCAGGAGACAAGAGTCAGCACGTGGCCACCAAGGCCCATGTATTACTGGCATTAAATTCTATGCAACCACATATTTTTGACTGGTGTGAAGGTGTTGTCCACTGGGTTCAAGAAGAATTGACAGCATGTAAGATCCATTCCCAACGAGAGTTTGGGTTTGGCACACTGATAGTTTATTTCATACTAGAGCAGGTGCCCACTATGAGGGATGATCACATATGTGATGGGACTGTGAGAGCCTAGGCAGGGTCGCTGGTTGACTTTGATGCCGCAAACTCGAGAGGGTCCAATAAATCATTTTTTTGATGATGTATTCTTTGAGTGGCTAGATGGCTAGATCCTGATGATAGAAGATTATCCCTATGTAGGGATGAAATACACAGGATATACAGAGTTGATACTACCACCAGGAACTCAGTGGGGTTCAGATGGTAAGAAGGAAAGCGAGATCAGTTTTTAAGGATTTTTTTATCTTTTGAATGTTTATGCAATTTTTTTGTTTAATGGGTGAAAATATTTTGACATGAAGCTTATTTCTTGACACAGATGTGGCACCCATATGTCCAATCGGAGCCCCTCACTATGCTCGGTGAGGAATGAAGCTACCTGGGCTTGGAGCAGCAACAGAGGCTGTGATAGCCACCGAAGAGGTTGATGATGCATGAAGTTCGCACGAGGTTTCTAGGAATCTTGAAGGATTGAGCATGGGAGTGTCGCCTCTTCCCATTAGGGAGATCCTGGTTCACCTGCAGCGGCACACAGTGGGTATGCCAAAGAGGTTCTTGGTGCCTCTTAGGAGGTTATCAAGAGAATTTTTTCACTACCATGAGGAGAAGGCTCAGGAGGATTAGTTGATAGATGTATAGATGTTAGAGCGAGGCTTAGCAGAGGAAATTTTTGTAAAACACCCAAGTTTTGGAGAGTTTTTTGATGTAACATGACCGGAAATGACATATATATATATATATACATATATATATATACACACATATCCATATTTTGGTGATTTTGATCTTGTGTTTTTTAATTTTTATGTATTTTTAATGATGGAAAAATATACACTCATGCATGACTCTTTCTATAATAAATGTGACAAATGCCAATCTAACACATAATTCGCCAATGAATCAGCTAATGTATTATATTCTCTAGGAATGTGCTCACAATTAATGAATTGAAATTGACATTCTAGAAGTCGTACCCTTAAGTAATAACGTAATAAGACTAGACGACAAACGCGATAACAATTTTTCAAATGCATAATGACTAGCTACGAATCTAACTTGACCACCAGATTGGAGATGTTGCGAGATGCAGATTCCTTGAGGAGTTGTATCACCGACATGTACTCAGCAATATTATTGGTGGCATCGCTAAGAAAGATTCCCCCGGAACCAAGTAGTTTCGACTCAGGTGTATAAAGGACCCAAACAACTGATGCAATGTGCCGTGTGTGACGACTGGAACCATCTGCGTATCCAACGTATGGTAAGGATGATGAAGAAATCTATGTAAAAGAAGAGAGCCTTCATGAGGAAAAACACTAAAAAACCCAAAATATTTATATATACAAAAAAAATACAAAAATTATATATAGAAAATTACAAAGCATATTCCCAGTGGAACACTGGGCAAAATACTTCTTCAGATAGAGCTCATTGTGGGGCTCAACGGGTGGAATACCATTACAGTCCCGAAATTCATAAACTCATTTTCTAAGGAAGTTAGTGATGAAGTAAGGACCAAGCCATAATGGCTAAAGTGTTCCTGCCCCCAAGAGGTCATGTCTCTGATCATAAAGTAGAACGAGATCGCCTTCTTGGAAAGAACAAGGCTTGATAGATTTTTTGTATTGAGCTTTTACTCGGCGCTTGTGAGCTTCGAGTGCCAGTGTGGCATCTCAACGAGTTTCATCCAATTGATTGAGCGAGAGAAAGTGCTCTTGTTTAGTAGTGGTGTCGGGTAGGAGTTCAACATCTAGATTAAGTTATGGAATCTCACACTCGATTAGAATGGCGTGAAGCCTGTAGTTGGAATGAGTGAAGCCTGTAGTTGGAATGAGACCTTTTGAAAGATAATATATCACATGTTCAATATCTTCATCATGAACTTGAACCAAAACCATGCCTAGCGAGGATGGTGAGGCTGCCAGGTAGATGAGAAAGTCGTGCGAATAGTTGGGGGCACTAAGAAGTGGGGTGGAAACGAGTTCTCGTTTCAAGGTGTCAAATGACAATTGAGCTTGATCATCCCACATATATAGTACCCCTTTCTTGAGCAAGAGCATGAATCCTTTCATCATCTCGACATAGTTTACAATGAAACGACGTAAGAAGTTTTCCTTCCCTTTCAAACATTGGAGTTTCAGAATGGATTGTGGCGCAGGTAATTCAATGATCACCTTAACCTTATCGGGATCAACCCTAATTCCGTGCTTGGAAAAAATGAAGCCAGGAAGATGTCCAGACTTGAAAAAAAATACGCACTTATGTGGATTCAAATGTATGTAGTAGAACCTACATCGACTAAATATTTCTTTAATATGCGCAAGGTGATGGGCTCGTTTCTTGGAGTGAGCCGGAAAGTCATCCAAGTAAACTTGTACAATGTGTCTGATATCATGAAATGAAGGCGGTTTTATGTTGGTTATCCTTTTTAATTGCTATATGGTTATATCCAGAAATTCCATCCATAAAGGAGAAAGATTCACATCTAGCACAATTGTCGAGAATATGATATATGAATGGAGTAGGATAATTGTCTTTTGGACTAGCAGCGTTCAGATCATGATAATCAACACATGCTCAGATGGTTCCTTGTTTCTTATCTACAGGAACCGAATTGAATACCCATTTTTCCAGAGAAACGGGATAGATGAAACCAACGTGTAAGAGTTTTTCGACTTCAGTCTTGATAGCTGCTGCTTCGCGAGGGTGGACAGGTCAGAGCCTCTGCCGGACATGCTTGGCATTTTCATAAATCTCGATTTCATGCTCGACTATAGAATGGTATATGTCGGGAATTTCGTCATAAGACCAATAAAAACTATCACGAAACTCCTTTAAAAGGGATGTGAAGCGTGCAAATTCCTTGGTACTACAATCATTTCCAATATGTATATTTTCCATGATACCCGTTTTGACTGAGATATCTATGAGCATAGTCTTGGAAATATTGCCCATGTTCCCTTCCGCTTCGATGGTTTTAACAGTCATGTAAGCTGGGGGAACGATCTCAGGTGGGTCGAAACATGGGATTTGAATAGTGGTCACGTTCGAATCAGACATCGAAGCGAATGGTGAAACTCTCCCCAAGGTCATTAGTCTAGAGACATGATCTCTCAGATATCTTCATTCGTAGTTAGGACTTCATTGAGGAGATCCTTAGAAGGAACCGTAATGGGAGAGAGGGTGGTACCATTGGTCGAAACCAGAGTAGTGGAGGGTTTAGATGCTAAATAGATGGCTTGATAAGTTAACTCAACTGATGATAGTGGAATTTGATCTCCATAGGAATCAATTTCTAAAGGTGCCAGTAGGATCCAGGGATTTATAGAGCCATTCGAGATGGTGGATAACATCGAAATCGTGTGTCGAACCTCAGGTGGCGGGAGAGGAAAATAACCCATAAGGGAATATGCCTTCAGAAGACCAGTACCAACAATGACATAAGAGTCAGGAATGCCTCCTAATAATGGTACAGTGCTACTAGGTAATGTGGAATAATCAGGGGTACAAAAGGATAGCTGGCCCACTGTAGCTATCTTCCCATCCAATGGAGAAAGGATGAGTCGGAAAACCGAAGAGATAATGGGAGTCATTGCATAAGACTGACCCAACAAAAGATTATAGTCGAGATGACGATATATGACTTCTATGTCCACAGTTATCATTTTCCCACTGAGTGTAATGGGGTAGCTAGCAAGGTAGCCTTTTGGGAGAAAGGTGTGGCCATCGAAAGATTTGAGGGAATTCGATAGCGAAGACAAAGTGGGAGAACCCAAAGCGAGCCAACACGCAGTTGACATTAAGCAGGTCGAAGCACCTTTGTCTATGACAATGTAATGGATTGGTCTCCCTTTTGAAACAACTTGAACCTAGAAAGAAAGCTGGTGTGAAAGGAGAGGTTTACATTTTTCCATGTCAAATATGGCTAGCATAGAATCCTGGGGGTCAATTCCACCAATGGCTGAAAGCAGAGATTTCCTTTGTGTTGGGCAGGTTTGCAATACTTCGAGTGCAGACATGGCTGACGGTGCTTGTGGAAAATCTTTTACAATGTTGTAGTTTTGGGAAGCACGTGCAGAGGTGTTATGAGTCGTGCGTCTAAGTGTCCCTTAGGGGGGACGAATCACAGGGTTAGTAGTAGGCCTTTCGATATGCAAATCGTTAGGCGCTGGTGGATTCAAACTTGAACTAGGTTCTTGAGCCTCATTAACTAGATTTCCATAGATTTTAGCTTGGGTTTGGAGTTCAACAGTCTCCATGCCATAAATGGCAGATGATCCTTCATCGAAAGGATGAGTACCACCATTTCCCTTTTGGGGGGGTTGTGGCAGGTTTGCAACCATGTGTTGTTGTTCCTATTGTGGATTAGGGAAGGGATTCTGAAGGACGATAGGTGTCCTTCCAGAGTCCTTTTGCGTAATAAAATATGTGCATTCCTACAACCGAGGACATCTTTATGTCAATTGGTCATCCGCACTAATTTTGCAAGGGAATATCATCAGTTTCTCCTTTCCTTTTTCGTTTTTAGCAATGTTTCTTTTATGGCATAATTTTGAGTACTGGGCTACTCTTCAGAAGGAGAGGTATTTTTCTTATTCTTCTTGTTCTTGCTGCTAGGTTTTTGTGTAGACTACACAGAGTGTACCTCACCAGTGGGAAGAGTAGTCAATTGGTTAGGGGTGGTGGTAGCCGAAGATGGTTGGGAAGCTTGCTCGCTAAGCTGCTTTACAGCTACACCTGAGGTGGCGCCAACGAGGTTGTCAGTGTGTGCTCCAAGTAACTGAGTAGCGGGAGGATTCGGGTTTCTGGGGGCATGGGGGAGTAACTCATACAACGTGACAAATTGCGGATAGATGAGATCTAGATGATGTGCACGACAGATGGATTGATATTTCATGATCGCACTAGACAAGAAAACGTCTTTAGCAAGGGGGGGTAAGAGTGACCGCAACAAATGATCCAAGATTGGCACTTTGACTAACCTCCGCCTACGTCTCCATTCATGAATGTGACTGGAGATATGGGCTGCAGTGTCTAGGCACAACAATGTTAAGAGCTCAATTCTGGTTTCGTATCAGATAGGTAATTGGAATTTATTGAGAAATTACATTGCTAAAGCACCAAAATTATTTACTGCAACACGTGGTAAATCAATGTACCATTTGGAAGTGTTTCCTATGAGAGTGTGGGGGAAAATTTGGAGCCGAATACTATCGTCCACCATGGAGTTAGAAATAGACCACAGATGAAAGGTGGTGATGTGTGTAGTCAGGTCTTCCCCTTGTTTCCCTTCGAACTAAGGGATGTCAGACGAAATCTTGTGTTGTACTGGAGGCCAGAGTGGGTTGTGGTTGATAGGATCATTTGTCAATTTGTAGAGTTCGGGGATGTCTAATTCTTCCATAAATGGAAATTACGTGGTTACCCCCGAGTCTAGCCAAGGAGGTGTTGGATGACAATTCAGACCGTAGGGTACGCCCATAAATATGTTACCAATGGGATAAGTAGGACTTTGTTGGTAAAAGTTTCCAATGAGTGGGGGTGTAGGGATGTATGGTCGTTGTCCGTAGGGGTTGTTGTACTAGGGGGAAAACTACTGGTTTCCCCTAGTGTAATAGTTTCCCCCTTGCCCCAATTGGTTTTGGGGAAGGGTTGCCCATATGGATGTGATAGAGTTAGCTTGTGGCATACTTCTATTCGCATAGTTGACCATCGGTGTAGACCCTACACTAGAAGTTTGACCACTTAAAGGAATGACGTTAACAATTGGAGGTCTTGCTTGTCCTATTGAATGTAGGGGTACCGAAGTGCCCCCATGCATATATGTATTGGTGACACTGCCCCCTAGCATATTATCAAAAGGTTTTGAACTCATAAATGGGTTCCAACCGCAAGGGTTGCTAAAAGGAACTGAAGTAGCCTCGCTAGTGGGAGCGGAAACCATGGGTCCAGGTGCAGTCATTACAGGAGCAGATCTTGAAGGGTTCAAAGGTCCACTTGCAGTTGTGATGAAAAAATTACTAGGACAAGGTATATAATGGCTATTGGGGTTGCCAATAAGTGGTTTAGAACTCACAACGGGTGTGGAAGATGGTGGTGGAACCGAGTTGGCCACCAACGACACTGACCCTATTTTCGTCGGTTGTGAAATGGATGTAGGTGAAACCGAAGACATGATTGGCACTGGTGTTACCTGATCTAACAATGGCCCCAATGGGTCAGTGAGAGGAGGATTGTAAGGAGTTACGAGTCCTCAGTGAAAGGATCCTCTGGAAACTCCGTATGATGGGGAGATATATGAAAGTCAGGTGTTTTTACTGGAGACTGCTCTTCTGGAGAAGGCACTGGTTCATCGAGACTCAATTCCTCCCCCAATGTCAATGGAGGGAGACCTTGTTGCCGTTTAGAAAGACGACAAGGGTCGAAGGATGTCACGATTACCTGCTAATTTTATCAAATTTTATTGTGATGTATTATGAAGTCTCAATGATAGTAACCACACACCTAAAAAAGAAAAAAGAACCTATAAAATCAATCAATCAAGCAGCCAGAAGGGGTAAGACCCTGCCTGAGTACTACCGTTTGCTGGAGATGAAACCTAGTATCACAATAGCATACAGAGAGAGCCAAACAAATTTGAAGTTATGGTTACTCTAGAGCTTCGCCCAAACCTTAGACGATGGGTGTAAACACTCTCATGGAGATGAGTAACCTCCCAAAGACAAAAGATAGAGTAGGCATTTTTGTGTCAGGTACCAGGGCAGCCCGCCCCAATCATCTTGTGTAAAAATCATAGAAACTATCAGGGGGGTCACAGTCGTAGACAACATGCTATATGGGAATAACACCTAGATCAACGATCTTGTTTCGACATCCCTGAGGGGAACCCCAATATATAGAATGCCCATTGTTATGCACTCGAAGGCAGGCTACCTTCTCATGCACCCGAGTGTTGTCTCGCGCTTAACTCCGGTAGTAGTGGAGCGGTCTCGATAGTATGAGTGCAACAAGATTTTTCTCTCTTTAATGACTCTAGTTTCAAGTTTTGTGATCTTGGGAAGTTTTCTCACTTCTCCTATCCTAAGATCATAGCCTGAATTACTGTTGGTGTGAGCTTAGAAAAATATTTGTGTGATTAATTTTATTAGTGCTTGATTTTTTTGTGTACTTGCTTATTAGTCTTTGGAAGGGGAGTGGATGTATGAAATGTAATGAGACTTTGACTCAAAACCATGAAGAAAAATGCTCTTAATATTCAATTTTTATGAAGAGTTTATTCTACAGGGAGAGATCTTTCAAACATTCATGCAACATCAAACATTCAAATAATGCAGTTCATCCTAAAAAGATTCAGACGTCTATCTATCCTCTCTCATAGATTTTTAACCAAAAACTTTTGAATGAATTCAGATATGTTCAGAAAAACTATAAAAAAATAATTTCCTTCTTCAAAAAGTAAATGCGACTAATACTAACTTTTTAAACAAGGAAACTAAAAATTCTAGCAGGCAACCAAGCACAGGGATCCAAGAAACAGAAGCTAATATGGCAGCCAATAACTCCACATCCAAAGGAAACATAACAGGGGTGTAATTTTTTTTTTTGACTAGGTAACGGAGGCTAGAAGAGGCTATAGAGCATTAATGACAGGAATAATTCACTATATCTGAGCACTAACAGTGTTATAATGCACTGGAACAGTCTCAGGGGGAGCGTTACTAAAGGTAAAGTTGTAAAAATGGATAGGCAGGGTCTATTCTGGACACTATGAGCTACTGAGATGGTTTCAGAGCATGTAAAATGATCAAAATGGGGTGTGAGAAGAGTGGGAAATGACAGTGGGAAAGAGTCAAAGGCTCAGAAACAAACAATCTGAGAACTTGGGATTAAATCCCCAGTATGGTCGCCAATTCTGCTAAGGGGTAAAATGCTTGGGTGGTAGTTGATGGATATCTGTCTCAGGGCTTCCCAGTGCCCGAGGCAAACAATTGTATTATTTGTATAGTTACAAAGACATTGCACACATGTGTATACTAATGCATAATTGACAAAGTGAGATATTGAAGGATTGCCTCTTTGTGAACAACAGATCCTTTGGAGAGTGTTAAGAAGCATGGAAGAAGTCCTTCCTCACTGGCTCTAAATCTAGATCCTGCAACCGAACAAAGCACACGTGTAATCTTCACAGTGATATCAATTACTAGAAATTAAACAAGTATATAATCAACATTAAAATATGAAAATCTGAGCCATTTATATCATTTTTCATAAACAAATGAACTACAAATGTGACACTGAAACATCAAATGGAAAAAACAGATACAATTCTATTAATATATAATAAGGAGGATTACAACCATTGATTAAGCCAAGCCCTCCTCAGTCTTCCGACTCCTCTCTCTCTCTCCTCTATCTCAATGAACCTTTCCAATCCTTAAGCCTCACACTCAAAAATGAAGTTCTGCTCTACACACGATCAAACCTTCCACCCTTGACCAAGAGCCCAAGCCTCCAATTTATAGGAATTAGGGAGGACAGACCTTGCCAATCCTTTCAATCAGTTTGAATGGGAAAAAATCTTGATTTTCCCTTGCTTTTTCCCTCTATAGGTGTTCATTTGTGTTTGGCAACATCCAATAAGAGGTTTGTACTGCAGTTTGCTTCTTTTGAACTAACTCAATCCGAGAAAAAGCAGGAAATTCCAGTTAGTTTTTGCGGGATTTGTCCCTTTTATCATGAAAACACAAGTAATGCTTCCCCTTAGGCAACACAGAATGTTAACCTAGGCACTAACTGTTAGGATGAATTCTAATCGCAAGCGTATGAAAAAAGCTCACTTTATATGTCCATAAAAAACAACCCTAGCATCAAAGATGGCTGCCAATTTCTTTAGATCTATAGTTAGTTTACCAAGATAAATGCTACAAAATCTAGATCTATGCACTAAAAGACATTAATTAGTAAATAAAAGCAATATTTGCTCCAAGCATCCAATATACAAGACAAGAATATTTTTAAAGAATTTTTGTATTTATGACAACTGGGAAGGGAACATAGAAAGATGTTACTAGTCCCCCTCAATGGGATGGGTTCTTGTATGTCCTCAGTACTTCAGATCTAAGATCTCTCTCTCTTGATGGTGTAGAAAACCCAGACAAAAAATGGAACCCAAAGGGATGTCACAAGAAAAATGGTAGCAAAATATAACAATGATGGAGGATCAAAGTTAGACCAAAAGTATAGATCCAGAGTGATCTTTAGGCAACAAAAGGTAGTGAGTGAATGGAAAAACCCTTCTATTTATAACAAAATATTTAGTCTAGATATTGGTGCATAATTAAAATATTATTAACCAAATATAGATCCAACTTTTATGGAATATTTTATTATATTTGTTGGAGGGAAAAAGAATTTGAATTTGATCAAATCCCTTTATTTGTAAATAATAAATAAATAAATGATTTATTTATTATTTTAAGGATGTGGTTGAGTAATAATTAAATAAATAGTGATTTATTCAATTATTTATAAATGATTTAGTCAAATTTAACAAGGAATATTATTTAAATAGTGTTTAAATAATTATTCTTAGAAAATAAAAAGATAAATAATGATTTATCTTATTAATTTTCCTGTTTTGGGTTAAATATGACCAGGAATATTAATTAAATTGTTTTTTAACTAATTATTCCTTGAAGAAAATCAAACCAATGTGGATTTATTCAATATTTCCTCATGGGGTTTCTTGTTTAGACCATAAACAACTTAATAAATTAAGGATTACTAAGTTATTTTTCATAGTGAAAGCAATTTTACTTAGGGTAAAATTGGTCTTACATGGTGTACTTTGGTCCATATAATAGTAACGGGTTAGATGACCAAAAATTGGTGTAACAGATTTCCCCCCAGTGTGCCAACATTAGGAGCTAAGTGTATGACCGAAGTACATTGTAAGAACTCAATCACTAGACACTGAAGGGGAAGTCAGAGAGAGAGAAATATAAGATAGAACAAAGCGCTAGAGGACAAGACCCTAAAGAGGTGAGACTTACAGGTGCGACAAGTCTCTTTTATGAGTGAGTACCTGTGCTACAGGATGTGGGGGAGGCATACCTATGCCCGCTGAGACAAACTACAAATAATAATGCATCCAGTAAACAAGGGACTGAACTATATAGTACATGTTGGCATGAAAATGAGCCAGATAAAAACATGATAATGAATCCTACATACATACTGTGCCTGGGATAACAACCATGACTTTATACAATAATATCTGAGTACATGAGATATAAGTACAACCAAAGAGGCCCTGTAAAACAGGAAAGTGCTTTGAAAATCTGAGTGATACATGCAAACTAAAGAGGCGTTGCAAGCAGTTGAGGCCGATACCATCAAATCTATGGAGTTGCATCCAAGGCTATAATAGAAAGGTCATTCGGGCATGAGGGGGGCTACCTGAAGGGCCACCCCCTTATGAGGTATGAAGCATCTCACACATACCCAGGAATATCTGGTACAATCTACTGCACCACTAAACCATCGAGTATACGGATCTCGATCATGATGTAAGGAGCTGGAGCTGAGAAAAAATCAAGTCAAAGGGCAATAAAGATTCCCTTTGCCTAATCTGAGGCACTGAACAAGAGTGGAAGCTGGAACCAAGGTACATCGCCCTCTAGACCTGTCTTCTGGAATGAATGAGATGATATCGACAAAAGGAGGTCCATCATAGGTGAGGCAATAAGGGGTCCTCAAATAAGGCATGAGAGATAATAGTAGAGCAATTGACAGACTGAAAACTAGGGATGATTATGGAATGGGGGTACTGAGTAGTGTTAGACGGACAAATCCCTCTTGCGGACAAGAGCGATCTCCCTAGTATCCTAAGGATATCTAGAAACGAACAGACAAAGGTAGAACATTTTCTCTAGACCATTATGCTTACGAATTATTAATTAACTATGGAGAGATGCTCCTACCTAAAGTCCAATGCTTATTCGATCTTCGATCCAGTTGCTCCATAAGATATCGATCCAACATGTAAGATATGCAATCAAAGACAAGCAAACAAGATCAAAATAATCTGCAAGATATGATAATTCAAAAGAAATAATCTATCTTTGTGATCAAGGAATCCAAGAATTAAATTATTCAAAAGATAGATGAACAAATCAATGAGAAAATAGAATCCATTTGTATTAAATTTGAATAAAAAGAAAAAACCTTACAACCTTGATGCCTTGACGTTTGTACAGGTTCTTCCGGGGTCCCGAACAACTGTTTTCCTCAGTTTGACAAGACTTCAACTCTTTGAATCAGCATAAGACTATGGCTATGAGTATGTAATCTCTCCCATTCCAATGATGCCAAATGTGGAGAGTATAATTTCTTCAGCAATTCTCTTCTACAAGCTAAGAAGTATGTACCCTTGAGACTAAAACATGGTCTCAATTTATAGCAGAAGGGAGGTAGTTTTAGATCCAATAAGGAAGGGTAAATCCCTCTCATTATGGGATTTTAGCTCTAAAAACCAAGGTATAGCTCCATTTATGAAGGGATAAAGGTTCATGAATGGAAGGGGCGAAGCTCGACCAGATAGTGCTTATAGAAGGCCCCAGCTGGGAGAATATTCGACCAGCTGGGCTTCTATAATTTCTTTTCTTTTTATTTTACCTTTAACGTGGGTACGCAGTTTTATTGAGTAGAACGTGCAGGATGTGCTATAGGTTTTATAGCAATAAACCGTGGTACCACAGGAAATGACTAGGAACAGTGCGGAGTTAGGCTTTTTAGGGTTTTAATGAGCTTTTTCCAAATTTCAAGACTTGATTTAGGAACTTTATGATTTTGGACCTCTAAGGGAGCAATAAATAGGTAATTATGAACCCATATAGATAGCTAAATGTCATGGTGACAAATTTTATTATAATAAGTAGCGGGCTAACGACTTCCCTTGTTAGGGCATGAAGGGAATGGATGACCTAGCAGCAACCGACACAATATCAAAGGGGATAGGGGACAGTAGGACTGAAGGCCATAATGGGCGACACTAGAGAGCGATAAAGAATTGAAGGATGGAGAACTATGATGGGATACAAAGGGACTCCGGATAGACTCCATGAATGCGATGATGACTTAACTTGGATGCTCTAAACAATGGCGAATTGATGATGCTGCCACACAGAAAAGGTCCGGTGGGGACCATAAAAACATGAGTACAAGATGGTTACTCATGACAAAAATCGAAACGAGCACAGACAAGTATGAAGGAAAAGTGGTGCCCTAAGTACAAGTGTTGAAAGTGAAGAAATTATATTTTGGGGAGTGGTGAAGTGACCCTGCTTGGAAAAAATGTCTCGAGGTGAAGTATCAAATCACAAAAAACTAAAGGATACCCATTTGAGAGCTTGGTGAGAGCTTTCTAATCGTATAGACGGTTTGTCAAACTGAGTTACAATTTGGCTACAACGGGCGAAATAAAAATAATGGGTTTCTATTTTAATAATGAATTTTCCCTCCAAATTCACTCATTTGAAAGTGTAGCTGTGGTGAATGTAGAGAGGAGAGAAGGCCCTAAATCTTGCGGTGATCGTAGCTGATAAACAGACCGTTGGAATCAAGATCCGTTAGCTGCAGGTAAGAGGCCTAACCCTACTCTTTGATTTTAGTGGATTGAAAGTTCATTTTAGGTTCCCAGAGCTTAGGAACAGACCTCTGCTCTTCTTCATGGCCGGGTCACACATTTTGGGGCGATATCTATGACCTGAGTAGCAGGTTTTGGGCAGAAAAATGTGACCTGTCCCAAGATTTTTCCTGAAAAGTGTGACCTGATAGAGAGGGGTATTTTAATGTTGTTTCTTGGCTGAGAGCTGAGTTTTTACGGTTGAATGCAATCTTTCCTTTCTGTACAATGACAAATATGATGGTTTTGTGCAGCTATGGCAGAATTGCGGATCAACTGGAGAGAGAGAGACCTGGACACATTACGGTCAGAGATCTAAGAGGATCATGGTTTCCAAAGTGCATTGGCTAGGTTTGGGGTCCTGAAGTTTGTGGAGAACCCTCTGATGAGAGCTGGAAAGCCCTTGTTGGCCCATATTGTTAGTTATTGGGATCCAGACCACGAGGTCTTTATATTGCAAGGGCATCGGATCAATTTGATGGTCCAAGATATATATTTTCTGACTAGTCTCCCTCCACTTGGGATGGTGGGGAGTACACATCCAGTGTTACCATGAGGGTGGAACATCATGGAGTTTGTAGAGCACCATTGCCGACCAGGTCTCCATGGCAAGGGGACATGGATACCGATCGAGGATCTAGAGAGGTTAGAGACTCGTGTTGTGGCTGTAGTGGTGTTGCGGATCCTGGGCAACCAGGCACTCCACCACATCATTGGGGGTCAAATGATGCTTGTTGAGAGTGTGTTGAGTGGGACCTACTATGGGTGGGCCTAAATGATGTTGTCGTCATAGTTTTCGCTATGCAAGTGGTAAGTGAACCATGACTGTGCATATGGCACAATGTTGTGCTCGCTTTTCTTTGAGAAGATCCTCACACTTTGACCTCGTTTACAGGTCTAGGATGGGGGCTAGAGGGAGCCTAGGATGCACCGGTGGGGGTGGCTACTGTGCAGAGGGGGAGGTGGGGCAGTTGGACGGGTGTTCCGACCCGAGTTTTTTTCTCATTGGGATCAGATGCCACTGTACATAGACGACTATCCCTATAGTGAGATGAGTTATCATGGGGGCCTAGAATTTCCACTGTCGCCTGGTCGAGTATGGGGGCCTGATGGTAAGTAACAAGTTGCTAATATTTTTATGTGCATTTTAAAGTTTCAGAATATTGTATATGGTACTGATTCATTCACTTTTGGTATGCAGATACAACACCGATAAAATCGGCTGGGTACATGGGATGACCTGCAGTATCAGGAGCTGAAGGATCTACTGGAACGAGAGCACCGCAAAATAAGTATGCAGTGGCCCTCCTGGAGGACATCTGTTGTAGATGTGAGAGGCTTTTGACCGATTTTTCAAAGTGCAGCTGGCAAGACTTGGATGACTAGTACATAGAGCCATGT
This sequence comes from Pinus albicaulis, assembly GCA_034641835.2. Lineage (NCBI taxonomy): Eukaryota > Viridiplantae > Streptophyta > Pinopsida > Pinales > Pinaceae > Pinus > Pinus albicaulis. The sequence goes on from CM076578.1 coordinate 260,890,794, forward strand.
ATTGGTCTACCCTTGGAGTGGCGAGGGGTCATGCGGCGCATGGCGATGGCTGGACAGGGGATGCACGATCTACTAGCAGCAGGAGCAGAGCCATTGGCTCGAGATCCTCCAGATAATGATTATATGTAGGGGCATGTGGTGCCCCTAGTTTTGAGTTTTTGTAACATGCTATGGGCATGTCATATGTATTAGAGTTAATGGACTCTAAAACATTTTATACGACACATATAATGGATATGCATCATTTTGATGGTTGTATGTTATTGTCTTGTGTTAAATGTGTGTGCTAAGTGCCAATCTAGAATATTGTTTGCAATGCTATCTACATAGTGATTTTGTGCTCTAGGTATATGACTGAATGTAATGATTTCAAATTCACGCATCAAAAGCTTCACACGTAAATATCTTCTAAAAAGGATAGGATTATGCACACGATAGACACCATGCAATTGCATGACAAGAAGTAGGGAATCTAAATGAACTTGAAGGTGGAGGATGCGATGGGAAAGGGAATCGGCTAATAAACCTCGCATAGCATCATACTCGGCCTGGTTATTGGTGTCTATACTAATGCATACACCGTTTGAGAGAACAAGAAAATGTAAGGGGGTAAAAATGTTGGAAATATGATGCAGAGTGTTGTCCTTGATGGCAACCCACTGAATGAAGATGAAGACATGCGACTGTTGACATGTGTTGTCCTTGATGGCCATCCACCTGATGAAGTTATGCTTGACTTGATGAACTTAGTAAATGATGTAAATATGATGTGATATAATGTTTGTTGACAATATGATGCTGAGTGTTGTCCTTGAAAGGCAACCCATCTGATAAAGATGATGACAACTTACTTGATGAAGTTGTGCTTGATAGAATATGCTCTTGATGAAGGAAATTTGATGTATCTACAGTGAGTACAGAAGGCAATGAAGAAAGGATTTCAGCATGTGCTATATTCTATGATGAAAAAGAGTATGTCTCTAGGTATACGCGGATTGGACTAGGGGAAGTCGCGTATGCACGCGGAAAAGAATGTGCCAAGTCGCGTATGGGCTAAAGCGCTCAAAAAGTGCAAAACCAAGGGTAACCACCATGGTATTGACCCATTGTATTGGGTAATGATCCACCTAGTTGACCCCGTCCAGGTAGTTTTGGGCTCATGGTATTGTTTTGGCCCATGGTATTGAAAAAAGGGGCTCATGGTATTGAAAAAGGATAAACCTATATAAGGAGAACAAATTCATTGTGCATAACATGAGTGTGGGTGCAAGATGTCTGAGCTTGAATGAATACTTCTCTCTGAAGTATATCTGAATGGAAATGGTTACACTTGAATGATAAATCTGAATGTATGATGCACCAATGATGAAGAAGGGGATCTAGATCTGAATTTCTCTTGTATTTGCTAGATCTGATTATGGAAGGCTTAGATCTGTGATGAGGCGAGCATCTAGGCGAACATCTGTCTGAAGCGAAAGGGTAGATCTGAACTGAATATCTGATCTGATGAAGTATGCTGCTCTGTAATGATTGAAGATCTATACGCTACTTCGTCGCGGAGGAAGCGCGTATATACGCAGCTTCAGCGAAGAGAAAGCGCGTATGCGCAATAAAATATACACTGAGGTATACGTTGGTTTGTGTGGACGGAAGCGCGTATATACGCGACATCAGTGAAGTGAAAGCGCGTATGCAAACTAGGGTTTGCTGAAGCAAAGGGTATGAAATATCTGATCTGTTCTGCTGTGTTTCTGCTATCTGATCTGTGTTGATAAGTATCTATTGGTGATGTATGTTTGTGCTTAAAAGAATGGAAAGGGTCCAGTTTGGAAATATGATGAAATGTGGCCTGCAAGTGTTGTTCTATTGAAGTTGTTGGATCTAGTGTGAAAATTGATGAAACGTGGTCCAAGGTGGTGCTGAAGGTTGTAGCCTTCAGTCGGGAGGGGGGTTGCTCCGCTCCCCTTCCGGGGTGAAATTTGTCATGAGAAACGAGGGTCGTAGCTCCCTTCCGGAAGGCCAGTAAATGAGTCGGGGGTTGGAGCTCCCTTCCGGGGAGGAGAAATTTGGTGGCAAGCGCGGTGGGTGCACGCGTCTTTGGTCGAGTACGCCGGCCTTTATATGTTGTAAGATGTTTTCTCTATAATAAAATATTGAAGGCAGAGCAACTGCAGTGGTGGTTTTCTCCAGATTTGGGTTTCCACCTAAAAATCCTGGTGTTCATGTGTGATGCTTTGTGTGATGGTTTATTCTGTTCTTACTTCACATGTTTATTGTTTATTGAACATCTGATGAATGAATTATGGAATAATATAAGTGAATATTTAAAGACAGATCTAGATCTCTGTGTATACGCTAGTTTCATAAAGGGGATCCGCGTATATACGCTAGTTTGCTGAAAGAAAGTAGCGTATGGGTTTTAAGGAATGAAAAAGTAAAAAGATTTGATTATGCAGTAAATACTGATTCACCCCCCCCTCTCAGTATTTTTCCCAACAATTGGTATCAGAGGAGGTCCTTGTGCAGAAGCTTGATCGCTTAAAGGAGATCCGTCGCAATGGGAAGTCAAGAAGGAGTAATGTCTATAAAGTCACCTCTATTCAATGGAAGCAATCTGATATTCTGGAAGGTACGTACAAAAGCATATCTGCAAAGTCTTGGTGCAGATGTATGGGCAATCGTGGAAGAAGGTTATCAATACCCGGCAAGTATTCCTACTGATGCAGCTGAAAGAAAGAAGTATGAAATCAATGCCAAAGCAATGAATGTCTTATTGGGAAGCATGTATGAATCAGAATTTGCTAAAGTGATGCAGCTACATTCAGCAAAAGAAATATGGGACAAAATCATTCTAAGCTATGAAGGAGACACAAAGGTAAAAAGTACAAAACTCCAAACTCTTAGAATTGAATATGAAAATTTGAAGATGCATAGTGATGAAAGTGTTGCCAGTTTCTTTCTTCGTCTAGATGATATTGTAAATCGGATGAGAAATTTGGGTGAAACCATAGCTGATACTACTCTGGTGGAAAAGGTCTTAAGATCATTGACTTCAAAATTTGACTCTAAAGTTTCAGCTATTGAAGAAAGGCAGGATTTGCAAACTCTTACTATTGTTCAATTACATGGTACTCTGACTGCTTTTGAAATGAGACAAGGAGGCCCTTCTCAAGTAAGAGAAGCTGCTTTTAAAGCATCTACAAAAGGAAAGGAAAAGGAAGTTGTCAAAGAATCCAGCTATATATCCGATGAAGAAGAAGCGAATTTCGTGAGAAAGCTCCAACTAGGTACTGGAAGATTCAAAGGTAAGCTTCCCTTCAAATGTTTTGAGTGTGGAAAAGTTGGTCATTATGCTGCTAAATGTCCTTATAGAAAAAAGCATGGTAAAGAGAAACAATTTGAGAAGAGAAAGAGTTATTATGCAAAAGAAGATGATGATGAAGTGTCCAGTGAAGATGAAGAAGATTCTGACCAAGATCTGAAAGTGCTCATGGCTAAGAAGCAAAAGAAGAAGGCTACTGAAAAGGAGATATCTCAGAAAACATGTGCAGCAGAAAATGAAGAAGATGAAACAAGTATTGATTGTTGTTCTTGTGATGCACTTTCCTGTGCATGCAATGGTGAAGATAGTAAAATTAAAGTTTTGGATCTAAAGGAAGCTATCAAGAAAATTGAAGATCAACAAAGATCATTTAATAAAAGCGAAGCTATCTACAATGAGATGATCTCTCAAATGAAAGATCAAATAGAAATGCTAAATGGACAGGTGGAAAAGTATCAAAGGTTTCATACTTATGCATCTAATCGAATTAAAGAACTAGAAGCAGAAATCAACAATCTAAATGGAGATCTCGAAAAATCAAACAAGAAGAATGAAGGACTTGAAGCTGCAGTCATCTCTCTACAAACAGATCTTGAAGCATCAAGTAAGAAGATTGAGGAACCTCTACAAACATTTGAAAAGGAAGGCCTTGAAGCAGAAATCATCTCTCTCAAAGAAGATCTGGAAAAATCAAATAAGAAGAATGAAGAGCTACAACAAACATGTGAAGAAAACGAAGATTGGTTGAAAGAAGAGATTCTAAATCTGAAGGATCAAGTAGAAGATGGAAAAAGGAAAGAAGAAAGCATGACAAAACAATGTCAAGCCTTGGAGGTTGAGGTAAACATTCTCAAAGGCAAATTAGAAGAAAAGGTTAAACTTTTGAGGTTTCAAGATAGTACTAACATTTTGGACAATATTCTGAGTAATCAAAGGTCTCCTGCTATCAAACTTGGTCTTGGTTTCCATGAAACTGTTAAAGGAAAATCTAGCTCACAAGGAAGTGCTAAAAATTCAGAGGATGTCAATGCAAAACCTGAAGTGTTGAAAGAAACAAAAGGTCAACCAACAATGATGAAATCTCAAAGGAAATCAGTCAATAAATTTGAATGCTTTAAATGTCATAATTATGGGCATGTTGCAACAAATTGCAGGAGCAGATCATTTCAGCCTCAATCAAACAGTTCCTACATAGAAAGGTACTCTGGTTTCTTCAAGGGATATTGTTTTTCATGTAAAAAGTATGGACATAAAGCAGCTGATTGTAAAAGGAGGAAGAATAGAAATACTCATTATGATTCTTATGTTTATTTCTCTGGCCACATGAGATGTTATGCTTGTAACAAGTATGGACATGTAGAAAAAGAATGCAGGATGAACAGATCTGGGAAAGTGGGCAATTTTCAGCACACGGTTGGAAAGCTCAAGCAAATTTGGAAAAAGAAGGAGGACCGATCAGAAACGTAGGGAATTCAGACCCTACTGCAGTCATCCGCTTCTGGAAGCTTACTTCTCTGATTGACTGCAGGAATGATGTGGGATACATTATGGGATTTAGTAATGTATCTTCACAAGGGGAGCAATGCATGATGACTCTCATGGTTGATTTGATTATTCTGGTTATATAATAGAACATATGATATGAAGAAGACAGGTACAGGAAGGACAAGTTCAGGAGGAGATGAAGGTGTGAAATTTTCTATATTTCACTTTTCATACGCGGGTTCTATGAAACAAAGTCGTGTATACACGCGATTTTCATCAGACACAGTCGCGTATGCATTGATGATAAGAGAATTTATCTGATAGCTGAAGATCTGGAGCAGAGGTCCATGGGGAGCATTAGTCTATCTGCTGATGATTGCACTGTTAGCATTATTCTGGTTATACTCATGATAATGAAATGATGCATGGGTTCTTGTGTTGAAGATTATGGATGAAGCCTCGTAGCTTTATGATGAAGAGCATTCGTTGTTGAGTTGAAAGTATTATAATTCAGAGATGAGGACAGATCATGCAGAGATTGTTGCTGATGACTTGTTGTTGAAGGTGTTTCAGATTGCACAAGTTAAGGAAGAGCACTGGTTTAGGGGGAGCAGCAGGTTGAATACTAATGATTGCATTGTTGGCAATATGACTGCTTATTCTTTGGTTTTTGTGATACTCATGCTCAAATGATGATGACTTGGTACATGGTTTATTATAATGATTTTTTGAGCCCTGGTTGCTGATAATTATCTTTTGTACTCACACATGGATGAGTTGGATGTCATTTGATTCAGAAATAAATCATGCAGAGTTTGTTACTATGGTTGAGAGATCTTTTGCCTACATATGTTACTTCATGTTAAATTTTGAGGATCATGGTGATGTTGGACCACATGGATGATTGCTTGACACCTATGTGAAGATGTTGTTCTGATATGAGAATCTCTCTTGGAAAGATTGTATTGATGCTGCAAAGAATCTGAAGGCTTGGTTACTATTGTGCTGATGCTACAACCGTTGGATGATGCTTGAAGACACAACTACACTGTTCTATCTATCTGTAGTCCAGGGAAGCAGTCAAATATCTCAGAAAGAAGCTGAACACTGTCTTTTCCTCACAGAGGATCAGATCTGGTCAAAATATAGAAGATGGTAGTGGATACGCGGGTTTCCTGAAACACAGTCACGTATATACGCGAGTTCCTGCACAGAAAACCGCGTATGTATGATTGCTGACAAATTTTTGCTTGGAGTCAGCTCTCTTCAGCACAGCTGCAGTGCTGTTTGGTATATCTGATACTGTTTGGTATCTCTGGTGGTGTTCCAGTTCTCATAATTCTTTTTCTCATGTTTTGATGAAGATGCCTTGATGATTTGTTGGTGAAAGTGTTCAGGATGCACAAACTAAGGGGGAGCCTTAGTCATATGAAAAGAATGCGTGGATGCACAGATTCAGGGGGAGCAGTGACATTGCTGAGTTAATGCATTGTTGGCATTATGATGATTCTAAAATATGTTCTCTTTCTTGAGGAATTTCTGGTGTTGGTCTTAAATGGTCATCTTTGTAATTTGTTGAAAAGGTCTTGTTGAGACTCATGTTGTAAAATTGTAATATTCAGTCATGTAAGGACTTGTCAAATTTGTAAACCCACTTGGTTGGGTAGCTGAGTCAAATTTTGTAAACCCACTTGGTTGGGTAGCTGAGTTGAAATGTGTAAACTCACTTGGTTGGGTACTTGAGTCTTATATGTAAATCCACTTGGTTGGATATTTGATGTAAGTATGAGTCTTTTGGTAGGAAGTTCATAGAGTCATATACTTCATTGAAAAAATAGGTTTGAAGATTCAGCATGAACTCAGAAGGAGCTTGGTCACTTCAGTATACATCAGATCTGCAGAACGCTTCTTCTACATGAAGAGAAAAGGGGGCGAGTATGTTGGTTTTGATCCGCCCGTTGCCCTTGATGTCAAAGGGGGAGAGTGTGTTGGTTTTTGATCCGCCCTTTGCCCTTTGATCCGCCCTTTTCCCTTGATGTCAAAGGGGGAGAGTGACATGGTGTTTGAATGCAGATAATGGTGTCAAAGAATTGGGAGAGTGACATGGTGTCAATGTACTTATCTGTTGTGGTAACCAAACACCATCGTGGTTGCCATCAAGTCCAAAGGGGGAGATTGTTGGAAATATGATGCCGAGTGTTGTCCTTGATGGCAACCCACTGAATGAAGATGAAGACATGTGACTGTTGACATGTGTTGTCCTTGATGGCAATCCACCTGATGAAGTTATTCTTGACTTGATGGACTTGGTAAATGATGTAAATCTGATGTGATATGTTGTTGAGTGTTGTCCTTGAAAGGCAACCCACTTGATGAAGATGATGAAAACTTACTTGATGAAGTTGTGCTTAAGAGAATGTGTTCCCGATGAAGAAAATATGATGTTTCTACAGTGTGTACAGAAGGCTATGAAGAAAGGATTTCAGAATGTACTCAAAGTATGATGAAAAAGAGTATGTCTCTTGGTATACGCGGATTGGCCTAGGGGAAGTCGCGTATGCACGCGGAAAAGAACGTGCCAAGTCACGTATGGGCTAAAGCGCTCAAAAAGTGCAAAACTAAGGGTAACCACCATGGTACTGGCCCATTGTATTGGGTAATGATCCGCCTAAATGACCCCGTCCATGTAGTTTTGGGCACGTGGTATTGGTTTGGCTCGTGGTATTGAAAAAGGGGCCCGTGGTATTGAAAAAGGATAAACCTATATAAGGAGAAGAAATTCATTATGCAAATCATATGTGTGGGTGCAAGATGTCTGAGCTTGAATGAATACTTCTCTCTGAAGTATATCTGAATGGAAAGGGTTACACTTGAATGATAAATCTGATTGTATGATGCACCAATGATGAAGAAGGGGATCTAGATCTGAATTGCTCTTGTATTTGCTAGATCTGATTATGGAAGGCTTAGATCTGTGATGAGGCGAGCATCTAGGCGAACATCTATCTGAAGCAAAAGGGTAGATCTGAACTAAATATCTGATCTAATGAAGTATGCTGCTCTGTAATAATTGAAGATCTATACGCTACTTCGCTGCGGAGGAAGCGCGTATATACGCGGCCCCCGGCGAAAGCGCGTATGCAATAAAATACCTTGCGGTATCTGTTGGTTTGTGTGTGGACGGAGAGCGACGTATACGCGACATAAGGAAAGTAAAACGCGTATGCAAACTGGGGATTGCTGAATTTCTTGAAGCAAGAGAGTAGGAAATATCGATATAATTACTGTTATCTACGATGTTTGTGTTGATATGTATACGTTTGATGATGTATGTTTGTGCTTAAAAGTATGGAGTGGGTCCAGTCTGAAAATATGATGAAACGTGGCCTGCAAGTTGTGCTCTATTAAAGTTGTTGGATCCAGTGTGAAAATTGATGAAACGTGGTCCATAGAGGTGCTGAGGGTTGTAGCCTTCAGTCAGGGGGTCGTAGCTCCCTTCCAGGAGAGGCTGGTAAACGAGATCAGGGGGTCGTAGCTCCCTTCCAGGAGAGACTGGTAAACGAGTCAGGGGGTTGGAGCTCCCTTCCAGGAGAGGCTGGTAAACGAGCGCAGGTGGGTGCCTGCGTGCTGGTCAAGTCTGCGCCAGCACATATGTTGTAAGATGTTTTTCTATATAATAAAATATTGAAGGCTGAGCAACTGCAGCGGTGGTTTTCTCCCGATTTGGGTTTCCACCTAAAAATCCCTAAAAATCCTGGTGTTCATGTGTGATCCTTTGTGTGATGGTTTATTCTGTTCTTACTGCACATGTTTACTGTTTATTGAACATCTGATGAATGATGGAATAATATAAGTGAAGATTTAATGACAGATCTAGATCTCTGTGTACACGCTAGTTTAATAAAGGGGATCTGCGTATATACGCTAGTTTGCTGAAGGAAAGTAGCGTATGGGTTTAAAGGAATGAAAAAGTAAAAAGATTTGATTGTTGCGATAAATACGCGATTCCCCTCTCGATATTTTTCCCAATAATTGAGTATCGAGAGGGTCCTTGTGCAGCAGCTTGATCGCTCAAAGGAGATCCGTCGCAATGGGAAGTCAAGAAGGAGTAATGTCTATAAAGCCACCTCTATTCAATGGAAGCAATCTGATATTCTGGAAGGTACGAACAAAAGCATATCTGCAAAGTCTTGGTGCGGATGTATGGGCAATCGTGGAAGAAGGTTATCAATACCCGGCAAGTATTCCTACTGATGCAGCTGAAAGAAAGAAGTATGAAATCAATGCCAAAGCAGTGAATGTCTTATTGGGAAGCATGTCTGAATCAGAATTTGCTAAAGTGATGCAACTACATTTGGCAAAAGACATATGGGACAAAATCATTCTAAGCTATGAAGGAGACACAAAGGTAAAAAGTGCAAAACTCCAAACTCTTAGAATTGAATATGAAAATTTGAAGATGCATAGTGATGAGAGTGTTGCCGGTTTCTTTCTTCGTCTGGATGATATTGTAAATCGAATGAGAAATTTGGGTGAAACCATAACTGATACTACTCTGGTGGAAAAGGTCTTAAGATCATTGACTTCAAAATTTGACTCTAAAGTTTCGGCTATTGAAGAAAGGCAAGATCTGCAAACGCTTACTATTGTTCAATTACATGGTACTCTGACTGCTTTTGAAATGAGACAAGGAGGTCCTTCTCAAATAAGAGAAGCTGCTTTTAAGGCATCTACAAAAGGAAAGGAAAAGGAAGTTGTCAAATAATCCAGCTATATATCCGATGAAGAAGAAGCGAATTTCGTGAGAAAGCTCCAACTAGGTACTGGAAGATTCAAAGGTAAGCTTCCCTTCAAATGTTTTGAATGTGGAAAAGTTGGTCATTATGCTGCTAAATGTCCTTATAGAGAAAAGCATGGTAAAGGGAAACAATTTGAGAAGAGAAAGAGTTATTATGCAAAAGATGATGATGATGAAGTGTCCAGTGAAGATGAAGAAGATTCTGACCAAGATCTGAAAGTGCTCATGGCTAAGAAGCAAAAGAAGAAGGCTACTGAAAAAGAGATATCTCAGAAAACATGTGCAGCAGAAAATGAAGAAGATGAAACAAGTATTGATTGTTGTTCTTGTGATGCACTTTCCTGTGCATGCAATGGTGAAGATAGTAAAAATAAAGTTTTGGATCTAAAGGAAGCTATCAAGAAAATTGAAGATCAACAAAGATCATTTAATAAAAGCGAAGCTATCTACAATGAGATGATCTCTCAAATGAAAGATCAAATAGAAATGCTAAATGGACAGGTGGAAAAGTATCAAAGGTTTCATACTTATGCATCCAATCGAATTAAAGAACTAGAAGCAAAAATCAACGATCTAAATGCAGATCTCGAAAAATCAAACAAGAAGAATGAAGGACTTGAAGCTGCAGTCATCTCTCTACAGACAGATCTTGAAGCATCAAGTAAGAAGATTGAGGAACCTCTACAAACATTTGAAAAGAAAGGCCTTGAAGCAGAAATCATCTCTCTCAAAGAAGATCTGGAAAACTCAAATAAGAAGAATGAAGAGCTGGAACAAACATGTGAAGAAAACGAAAATTGGCTGAAAGAAGAGATTCTAAATCTGAAGGATCAAGTAGAAGATGGAAGAAGGAAAGAAGAAAGCATGACAAAGCAATGTCAAGCCTTGGAGGTTGAAGTAAACATTCTTAAAGGCAAATTAGAAGAAAAGGTAAAACTGTTGAGGTTTCATGATAGTACTAATATTTTGGACAATATTCTGAGTAATCAAAGGTCTCCTACTATCAAACATGGTCTTGGTTTCCATGAAACTGTTAAAGGAGAATCTAGCTCACAAGGAAGTGTCAAAAATTCAGAGGATGTCAATGCAAAACCTGATGTACCAACAATCATGAATTCTCAAAGGAATTCATTCAAGAACGTTGAATGTTTTAAATGTCATAATTATGGGCATGTTGCAGCAAATTGCAGGAGCAGATCATTTCAGCCTCAATCAAACAGTTCCTACATAGAAAGGTACTCTGGTTTCTTCAAAGGATATTGTTTTTCATGTAACAAGTATGGACATAAAGCAGCTGATTGTAAAAGGAGGAAGAATAGAAATACTCATTATGATTCTTATGTTTATTTCTCTGGCCACATGAGATGTTATGCTTGTAACAAGTATGGGCATGTAGAAAAAGAATGCAGGATGAACAGATTTGGGAAAGTGGACAATTTTCAGCACACAGTTGGAAAGCTCAAGCAAATTTGGAAAAAGAAGGAGGACCGATCAGAAACGTATGGAATTCAGACCCTACTGCAGTCATCCGCTTCTGGAAGCTTACTTCTCTAATTGACTACAGGAATGATGTGGGATACATTATGGGATTTAGTAATGTATCTTCACAAGGGGAGCAATGCATGATGACTCTCATGGTTGATTTGATTATTCTGGTTATATAACAGACCATCTGATATGAAGAAGACAGGTATAGGAAGGACAAGTTCAGGAGGAGATGAAGGTGTGAAATTTTCTATATTTCACTTTTCATACGCGGGTTCTATGAAACAAAGTCGCGTATACACGCGAGTTTCATCAGACACAGTCGCGTATGCATTGATGATAAGAGAATTTATCTGATAGCTGAAGATCTGGAGCAGAGGTCCAGGGGGAGCATCAGTCTGACTGCTGATGATTGCACTGTTAGCATTTTTCTGGTTATACTCATGATAATGAAATGATGCATGGGTTCTTGTGATAAAGATTATGGATGAAGCCTGGTAGCTTTATGGTGAAGAGCATTCGTTGTTGAGATGAAAGTCTTATAATTCAGAGATGAGGACAGATCATGCAGAGATTGTTGCTGATGACTTGCTGTTGAAGGTGTTTCAGATTGCACAATTTAAGGAAGAGCACTGGTTTAGGGGGAGCAGCAGGTCGAATACTAATGATTGCATTGTTGGCAATATGACTGATTATTCTTGGCTATTGTGATACTCATGCTCAAATGATGATGACTTGGTACATGGTTTATTATAATGAGTTTTTGAGCCCTGGTTGCTGATAATTATCTTTTATACTCACACATGGATGAGTAGGATGTCATTTGATTCAGAAATAAATCATGCAGAGTTTGTTACTATGGTTGAGAGATCTTTTGCCTACATATGTTACTTCATGTTATATTTTGAAGATCATGGTGATGTTGGACCACATGGATGATTGCTTGACACCTATGTGAAGATGTTGTTCTGATATGAGAATCTCTCTTGGAAAGATTGTATTGATGCTACAAAGAATCTGAAGGCTTGGTTACTATTGTACTGATGCTACAACCGCTGGATGACGCTTGAAGACACAACTACACTGTTCTATCTATCTGTAGTCCAGGGAAGCATTCAAATGTCTCAGAAAGAAGCTGAACACTGAATTTTCCTCACAGAGGATCAGATCTGGTCAAAATATAGAAGATGGTAGTGGATACGCAGGTTTCCTGAAACACAGTCGCGTATATACGCGAGTTCCTGCACAGAAAACCGCGTATGTTTGGTTGCTGGCAATTTTTGGTTGGTTCAGCTCTCTTCAGCACAGCTGCAGTACTGTTTGGTATCTCTGGTGGTGTTCCAGTTCTCATAATTCTTTTTCTAATGTTTTGATGAAGATGCCTTGATGATTTGTTGGTGGAAGTTTTCAGGATGCACAAACTAAGGGGGAGCCTTAGTCATTTGGAAAGATTGCTTGGTTGCACAGATTCAGGGGGAGCATTAGCTTTGCTGACTATAATGCAGTGTTGGCATTATGATGGTTCTAAAATATGTTCTCTTTCTTGAGGACTTTCTGGTGTTGGTCTTAAAAGCTATATTTGTAGTTTGATGAAAAGGTCTTGTTGAGACCCATGTTGTAAAATTGTAATATTCAGTCATGTAAGGACTTGTCAATTTGTAAACCCACTTGGTTGGGTAGCTGAGTCATTTTTGTAAACCCACTTGGTCGGGTAGCTGAGCCAAATTTGTAAACCCACTTGGTTGGGTAGTTGAGTCTCATATGTAAATCCACTTGGATGGATAATTGATGTAAGTATGAGTCTTTGGTGATAGGAAGTTTATAGAGTCATATACTTCATTGAAAAATATGTTTGAAGATTCAGCATGAACTCAGGGGGAGCTTGGTCACTTCAGTATACATCAGATCTGCAGAACGCTTCTTCTACATGAGGAGAAAAGGGGGCGAGTATGTTGGTTTTGATCCGCCCGTTGCCCTTGATGTCAAAGGGGGAGAGTGTGTTGGTTTTTTATCCGCCCTTTGCCCTTTGATCCGCCCTTTGCCCTTGATGTCAAAGGGGGAGAGTGACATGGTGTTTGAATGCAAATAATGGTGTCAAAGAATTGGGAGAGTGACATGGTGTCAATGTACTTATCTGTTGTGGTAACCAAACACCATCGTGGTTGCCATCAAGTCCAAAGGGGGAGATTGTTGGAAATATGATGCGGAGTGTTGTCCTTGATGGCAACCCACTGAATGAAGATGAAGACATGAGATTGTTGACATGTGTTGTCCTTGATGGCAAACCACCTGATGAAGTTATTCTTGACTTGATGGACTTGGTAAATGATATAAATCTGATGTGATATGTTGAGGGTTGTCCTTGAAAGGCAACCCACTAGATGAAGATGATGAAAACTTACTTGATGAAGTTCTGCTTAAGAGAATGTGTTCCTGATGAAGAAAATATGATGTTTCTATAGTGTGTACAGAAGGCTATGAAGAAAGGATTTCGGAATGTACTCAAAGTATGATGAAAAAGAGTATGTCTCTTGGTATACGCGGATTGGCCTAAGGGAAGTCGCGTATGCACGCGGAAAAGAACGTGCCAAGTCGCGTATGGGCTAAAGCGCTCAAAAAGTGCAAAACTAAGGGTAACCACCATGGTATTGACCCATTGTATTGGGTAATGATCCGCCTAATTGACCCCGTCCAAGTTGTTTTGGGCTCATGGTATTGTTTTGGCCCATGGTATTGAAAAAGGGGCTCATGGTATTGAAAAAGAATAAACCTATATAAGGAGAACAAATTCATTGTGCATAACATGAGTAAGGGTGCAAGATGTCTGAGCTTGAATGAATACTTCTCTCTGAAGTATATCTGAATGGAAAGGGTTACACTTGAATGATAAATCTGAATGTATGATGCACCAATGATGAAGAAGGGGATCTAGATCTGAATTGCTCTTGTATTTGTTAGATCTGATTATGGAAGGCTTAGATCTGTGATGAGGCGAGCATCAAGGCGAACATCTGTCTGAAGTAAAAGGGTAAATCTGAACTGAATATCTGATCTGAAGAAGTATGCTGCTCTGTAATGATTGAAGATCTATACGCTACTTCGACGCGGAGGAAGCGCGTATATACGCAGCTTCGCTGAAGTAAAAGCGCGTATGCGCAATGAAATATACACTGAGGTATACGCTGGTTTGTGTGGACGGAAGCGCGTATATACGCGACATAAGTGAAGTAAAAGAGCGTATGCAAACTAGGGTTTGCTGAAGCAAGGGGTATGAAATATCTGAGCTGTTCTGCTGTGTTTATGCTATCTGATCTGTGTTGATATGTATCTGTTGATGATGTATGGTTGTGCTTAAAAGTATGGAAAGGGTCCAGTATGAAAATATGATGAAATGTGGCCTGCAAGTGGTGTTCTATTGAAGTTGTTGGATCCGGTGTGAAAATTGATGAAACGTGGTCCAAGGTGGTGCTGAGGGTTGTAGCCTTCAGTCAGGGGGTTGTAGCTCCCTTCCAGGTGAGGCTGGTAAACGAGATCGGGGGGTCGTAGCTCCCTTCCGGGAGAGGCTGGTAAACGAGTCAGGGGGTCGTAGCTCCCTTCCAGGAGAGGCTGGTAAACGAGCGCAGGTGGGTGCCTGCGTGCTGGTCAAGTCTGCGCCAGCACATATGTTGTAAGATGTTTTCTCTATAATAAAATATTGAAGGCTGAGCAACTGCAGCGGTGGGTTTCTCCCGATTTGGGTTTCCACCTAAAAATCCTGGTGTTCATGTGTGATGCTTTGTGTGATGGCTTATTCTGTTCTTACTGCACATGTTTACTGTTTATTGAACATCTGATGAATGAATGATGGAATAATATAATTGAAGATTTAATGACAGATCTAGATCTCTGTGTATACGCTAGTTTCATAAAGGGGATCCGCGTATATACGCTAGTTTACTGAAGGAAAGTAGCGTATGGGTTTTAAGGAATGAAAAAGTAAACAGATTTGATTGTTGCAGTAAATACTGATTCACCCCCCCCCCCTCTCAGTATTTTTCCCAACAGCATGATACTTTGTGTTGATGTGCTTGGTTTGATCATGGAACTTTGGATTCTTGGCCAACTTTACTTCAGAAGTATTGTCAATCAAAAGAGGATTAGAATTCCCATGTTTCTCCTGTAAATCTTCTAGAATTTTTCTGACACAC
>CM076578.1:260906170-261074596 GCA_034641835.2 Pinus albicaulis
CATCACATATTTCATGCATATACAATACTCACAAAGAGGCATAGTCTATTAATAGAGGACGGAAAAAGGGGGGCGAGGCGGATCTGAATTTCATGATCTGAAATGTTGAATAAATCTGAATAATGCCGAATTGAATTCAAATTAATTGTATTGTGGATTATGAGGGGTGTCCATGTTGGTATTTCGTTTCAAACATCATGCATGTGACAGTCTATGGAGAGTGCTAGGAATGGGTGTGTATGACCGGGGTTGCGATATTCGATTCAACTTTGTTGGTGAGGGAACTCAGAGAGACCATTCGATCTACCAAATATTGAATGAACATGTTGAATCGATGAGCCTTCGGGATCTCCTAAAGGAATAAGAATGTGTGACCGCGGTTGGTGTTTGACTCAACAACGCTTCCGGGTAATTCGAGGAGACCATCTGACTCTTCTGGCGTGTTAAGTACTGGCGTGTTAAGTACCCCGATTTCATCGTAGAAGACTGCGAGAGGAGACAATATATGTGTTTCTACTATATATCAAAAATGGTTTCGGTACGTAATCTAGAAAAAAAAATTGCCGGACAATGTAAAACAGAAATGCGAATGAACATAAAATTATATAGGGCCCCTAAAATGTTTTGTTTCTAACGTTTGGAAATATCAATTAAATTTCTATTCTTTTTAAGGAAAATATACTTATAAAAGTGTTATATATTTCATAACACTTTTAAAAAACTATTATAGATAAAACTATGTTGGAAACTAGAAGCATAACACCTTGCAAATATATTTTAATAAATATTATTATGAAGAGAGGGAGTTGAAAGTATGTGAGCATTATTTGATTGGAGATATATATAACATATTTTTTAACAAAAAATTATAGTTAGTTTTTTTTGCATATTAGTTTAACTACAAATTGCACCACATGCTGCAAAGGAAACCTCGTAAGGTTGTGGTATAGGAAAGAATAGCCTATAAGAAAGAAGAGGTAGTAGGAACTTTCTCGGCTCCAACTGATCCTCCAAAATAAGGGGTGGAGAATTATGTTTACTGAACCTCAAATCAAAATATCCATATTGGGTAATTGATTTGAAACAACTTCTTTGTTACTAATTGCATGTAAGATGTGTTTTTTCATAATGGATGAGACATTTTGGCCAAAGTACTCAAGACTTTTATATGACGAAAGACCTCTATATGATGTGTTTTTTCTGGATGAAGGATGCACTTGGTTTTTATGACCAAGTTAGGCAGAGTTCACCCTTCCACGAAATTATTTTCTTCTATGACATTTGCAATGTTGAATTCCTCTAATACTACTCCTACAAATCTACTCTGCTCTACATCTAAAATTATTTAATGGAATAAAAAATTATCACTATGACATGTTGTACTTCATAAGAGACTACTAAGAAGCTTAAGTATGGTAAATCCATCTTCACGTGTCATTTTAACATAGAGCATAGAGTTCTCTTAATCGTCAATTTTATGGATAAGAGACATTTGGGCATTTTTTAACCCTTGGGGATTATTAATTAATCTCAATTCACATAATTTATATTAATAAATTATCTATAATCATATTTCCATAATTCCTCTTTGAACCACCAATATTCCAATTCTTTGTAACTTTTCACCTCAATCAGAATAACAAACATCATGAAGACCCAAAAGTAAGAAGAAAAAATAAGCTCATAATCAGAGAATCTAAAGACTTCTTTAAAGATCATAATTCAAGACTTTAATGTCTTTTAAAGATCATTTATTTTCCCATCAAATAAAAACTAACAATCAAATTTTGTAGTGATAAGAATGAGAACAAATTTTAAATGTAATAACTCCCTTCCCTAGTGATAGTACATTTTTTTTTTTAAATTAAATTATTTTCCCGATAATAGATTCCTCCCCAAGTGACACTTTAAAGATACATTTTTTTTTTCATCTTAGTGCAATAGGTAAGTGTCTTTTTTCTAGTATTTTATGAGTCCTCCTTACAATCTGAATGTTTCTCTTCCCATAACTCTATGTTATAATTATAGCTTTCTCTTGTTTATGAATAAATTGTCTCTATGTCTCTATTGTCTATCTCTTTTTGAGAACTTTCTTGAATCAGTGAGATACTGTAGTTCATCTGGATTCCAAAATCCTTGAGTAACACATTTTCTAAAGAGTCCTCTTTTATTTTTAATTCTGCTATTTCATCCTCCATATCCTTGTGAACGTAGTTTCCTGCTAAAGAATCATACATTTTTTATCAGTATCGATTGTAATGCTTTTCTTCCTCCATATACTTCAGATCTAAATGAATGGAACATGACATAAGCTTCGTGACATTTTCCAAATTTCAAGATTTTTCATTGTAATTCTCATGTGTATCAGGGAAAATGGATTCCATACATTCAAGGGTGTGTTTTTATGGCTTGTTGTAAGGTTGGAAGTTTCTCTTCACCATATCTCATTTCTTTTGTATCCTTGAATTTCATACAAACAATTGTTACCGACCCCTTTTAACTTAAATTTAGTGTTATTTAAAAAATGAGAATTTTGAACATTCATCATTGTTCCTCAATATAAATCATGTCATCTGAAATAATTTGGAAATTTAAAAAAGATCACATATTTTAAAGAAAAGTCCTTATTAATTTAAATTTTTATATATTAAGAAATAATACTCATGAATTATAAACCATTTGTATAAAAAATAAATAAATAAATAAATAAAAAAAAAAAAAAAAAAAAAAAACAAACATGTATTTTTGGAATAATAAAACGATGTATATTTGGAGGTATGAAAATTTAGATATATTTTATTAAGCAAATTTTTTAAAGATTAATGGTTATAAACATTTAATTTTTTTTATTAAATAATTAGTTTATATCTAGAGTTAAGATTGATTTAGGTCATCTTAGTTCGCTCTATAAAGAAACTACATTCCACATAAATACCATGGAAGAATACCATGGGTTGTATTTATAGTTGATCATTATTTTATTTTATTTTATTTATTTGTTATTGTATTTTTACCTACTTAAAATTTTCATTACATTATGTCATTTGGATATATGAAAATGTAGACACATTTCATTAAGTGAAATTTTAAAAGAATAATGCTTATAAACATTTAAGAATAATTTTATAGAATAATTAGTTTAGATCAAGAGTTAAGATTGATTTAGGCCATCTTAGTTCCCCTCTATGAAGAACTACATTCCACATGAATACCATGGGTCAATAGCATCATTACATTATGTCAATCCTTTTGTTTAATTTACTTTTATTTTTAAATTTGTGTAATTTTACATAGTCAAAATTTTAAACATGACCTTAAAACCTTTTTATAATACTTTGCTGGAGAACATAGTAGCACAAAAATATAATATTTAAATATATAAATATTTATTTTTCTTTCTTTATATTGTTTTTTATCCATGTCATACTTTGATTGAATATCAAATCATAGTAAATAAAATGAATACTTAAATAATTCCTTTTTATATTACAGTTTTTACCCATGTACAAATACTAGATGCAGAGCTACAACATGATGCGCCATACAACACCGCCACGAGCTGCCAGCAATATTGACATGGGTTAAAGTGGTATTATCAATTATTATTCATCTGTGTACCTATGTTTACTATTTTACAAATTTTCATATTCAATAAACTAATTTATGTTAAATCTAGTTTTGTCAAGTTATTAATGAATTGTATTAAAAAAATTGAGGTTAAAATCTAACAAATTTTTAATAACAACATTTTAACTTAAAAGTCACCAAAACCTAAATTCAATCTAACTTATTAAAAAGAAAAAAACTAAAATTATAAAAAACATATATAAAAATATTTACTTGATCTAATGGGCTAAAACATTTCAGTCGTCTAACATTTAATCCAATGACTCAAACATGGACACAATGACAACTAGAAGATTTGTTTTCAAATAGTAATGCCTACGTTGTAATTATCGAATTTTGAAAGTTATGAGTAGTTAAAGTTAAAAATAATTAAAAACATACAAGTTTGTATAACTAATAAAATAAAATTATAATAACAAGATAATTTATGATCACATTATAATGAAAACTTTATTTGCATAATTATTTTAATAAATTTTAATGTCATATTTATTCATTTTTTTTTACTAAAGAACCAAGTATAAGGAGATGTGGAAGTTTTTCAATACCTCCGTTCTGTTTTAAAATAAAAATAGATTTTAAAAATGATGTTCTAAATATAAAACAAATTCTGATGATGCCTAATATGAGGGGATGTGTAAAAATAAAATAAAAGTTAAAAATTATGTTCTAACTACGAATTAATATTGACATATTCTTAAACGTTAGTAATAAAAAGCCATTTTAATTTGTCTTCTATATAAGTTTTTATGGTTAAAACTTTTATTTTTTCCATATGTACTAGATTTGATCCCTCTAACCTCATGTTAGATCCTTAAAATGAAATACATTGTCATTCAATTATCATAACATATCTATTTTTCAATATACAAAAATAATTTTAATGTAAGTTTAAAAGTCATAGTGAATTTCATAAATAAAAAATTTATTTAAAATGAGTAAATATTATTTTTACAAATTATAATCATTGCCTAATTATATAGAAAGATAACTCTAAATGCTAAATGTCAATGAGCACAAATTAAAAAAAAAAAAAATCACTTTTCCATATAGTTTTTTTATGAAAAAGTTAAAAATTAATTGCAACTGTTTTTTTTAAGTAATTAGTTTTTTTGCTTTTTATGGAAAACTAAAGTGTTTAAAACATAATTGCAATGTTTTTTTCTTTAATAGTAATTAGAAACTCTTTTTAAAAACTAGTTGGAATATATTGTCCATTTTGTAGTGAGTGTGATCTAACACAAAATTGTAATGAGTTAATTAAATTAAATCAATGGTCAATTATATACTATTATCAAAAGAATATTTAACCATATAGATTCTTCTCTCTGTAATTTAAAGAATCAGGTGGAAAAATAATAGTAATGACATTAAACATAGGATAGGTGATGAGCATTTAGTTTTAAGAACATGTATAAATTCTTAGATTTCTCATGGTAAATGATTAATGGATTAATTTAAATCTAATTAGCATCATCACACATATCCAAAATTTAATCATCAATATAAGAAATAATTTATTTTTTCTTACTTCCTAACATCTCAATATATACTTTCCTCAATAAACTAAAATAAAGTTTGATATAATATTTATAAAATAGTATTAAAATTAAATATTCCAAAAAAAATTAATAAATTGAATATTTTAATATTCACACAGATACACATACATACTTACCAATATAATGATTTTTAATTAAACAATAATTTTCCTTCAAATTTAAATTTAATTCTATTGAGGACCAATATTTTGTTTTGTATTAAATTTTTAATCAAATAATAATTTTTTTTTCAGATTCAAATATAATTGCATTAAGAGGGGCTCTACAACTCAGTATAAGATAGATGTGTAGACGTTACATGAATGTAATTTAAGGACAATTGTATGTCAACATTTTTATGTTGATTATATTATAACTAAAAATAATAATAATAACTTAAAAAATTACACAATATTCCATGTTTTCTTGTAGTGAAAAAATAATAAAATTTCTTTTTTTTGTATTTTAATTTTTATTAATAAAATTACTAACATTCTTTTGATAAACGTAGAATCGTAATACCATACAATACTCATGGTTTACTTAATAACATGGTCTATCTACGTTTTATTATTGTGTTATGGATCTAAGCATTTGATTATTATGCTATGAATTCCAAGATTTTAATTATTCTCTAAATACCATGGGCCAATACCATGACTTATTAATACCACATGCCCAAAAACCATAACTTATTTCACAATAAAAATATTTTATATGTATTTTATTTTATTAATTTTTTTAATTAAATATAAAAGCCAAAAGGTTATAATTACTTTTGAGATATATGTAAACCCTCCACCCTCACAATAATAAAAAAGTTGTTCTTAATAAAATTAAAGATTATAATACTTTATATCTATATTTTTGTATGTGTGAGAAATTTATATAATATAAATCATATTATTAAAAATCAGGATAAATGCATCTTAATAGAGGATTCAAGCAAAACGAGATATCAAAGTGATAAACAATAATTGAAGAAATATAGCATGATTATTTGGTGGTGAGGATACATAAGGAAGACAATAAAATGATCAAATTTGGTTAGTGAGTGGGTGGTGGCGAGGGAAGGGATAGATAGATATAGAGCGGGGAGAGAGGGGGACATAGACAAGGACAGAGGGATGAAGATAGTGATAAAATGGGAGGTGTAAAGAGAAACTCTACGATGGGGGAGAGAGAGAGAGAGGTAGGAGAGAGAACTTGAAAACAAGATAATGGGAGAGACAAATGGATTTGAAGGGGGTAAGAGAGGGAGGGACTAAGAAAGACATAAAAAGATAAAGGAGGCCAACAAGAATTGATACTAATCATAAAGATGGAAACACCAATAGTTGTGACAACAACAACAATAGAAGAAAATAATTTGAGATAGATCAAGATGAATATTGTTTGTAATTGAATACATTCTTATTATTCACATTATCTATCTTTCAAAATTGTCACTTTGCCTTCAAAATTTTGATTTCATCATTTTTCATCATCTGCTACTAATTTCCTTCTCAACAACTGTTGTACCTAAGAAAATTTAACTTTAATTTGACCAAATTAATATTATAAATATTTAATAGATTTAAAATGACCATAATAATTAGATTTTCAACAAATTTTATATGATCAAAACTGAAACCAACCTAAATCCATCTTAATCTTAGATGGATCAAATCTCTTGAGATACAAATATTTCCTCAAATTTTACACAAAAAATTCCACGTCAAGGTACATATATACTAATAATATAAATTTATAATTCCAAACATTTATAAGTTTTACTAAAATTTAAACAAATTTTAAATATCTTTTACTTATAATTTTTTGAGTATATATTAAACCCTTGAAGGCAATTTTTTTTCACATATAAATAATTTGAGCAAATTCCAAATAAAATAAATAACTTTAAATTTTCAAATGTTAATATACAAAATACTGTATATATTTGACTTTATCAATACAGGAAAAATACAAAAATATTTGTGTTTGGACTATTCAGTTGAATAATTAAAATATCATTATTATGATATAACATAATTACCTCCCACAACTTTTATAAACATCATGGTAAGAGCATATTTATAATTATCATATGAGTGTGGCACCTTCTGAGGTCAATCTTTAAATTTTCGAAAATAAATATGAGTTTTCTTAACCCTAAAGAGAATCTTAGCCACTCGGCCACTTTCACTTACATTAAAAAAAATTCATCCGTGCCACGTCTAGATTATTCCAGCAAATGATCCAATATAATCCCAAAAAAACACTATTTTATAATTTATTGAAGAATAGGTAACAGATGTATCGAAACATGAATGAAAATACCATAAAGATCAAAATCTATCCTACGACGAATGAGAACAGGCAAAATATCATCATCAATTGAAGTCTGATGATTCATCGTTATCTCTGCCTTCCCATTCACCTTCATCTTCTCCATCTCTGTTCGTAGAATTGGTGGACATGGAACATTTTTGTCGTGATGAGGCCCGCAAGATTTTCTAGCTAACCCCTCTTCGAACGAGTAACCAACAATACTGCTTTGAGGCGGTGGTGGCGGTTTTGGAACATGGTTGTTGGGTTGACCATCTAGAAGTGACTGCGATAGAGATAAACCTTCTACTGCCATATCAACGGAAGAATGAACATTCATTCGTTTATCAGTAATCCCATGCATTTTCCTGCATGTGGCGGAGACTTCCTTAGACAACAACGTCATAAAAAAGAAGGGGAGAACAGCATCTACAATAACAGACACACTGATTTTTATTTTCATAGGCAATGACATTATCAATTTACTTTTGTTTGTTGAAAACGATGTCCCAGGAATGGAAATTTTTATGCCCTTAATCGGATATCGCTGAAAAGATCGGTTGCTGATGAATAATGATGGTTCCTAGCTATTGGTTGGAGATATCAAAAATTATGGAAGAAATGCTTTGTAGGGCTGATTAATTTGCAATTGTACATCAACTATTTCATGCATATACAATACTCAAAAGGAGGCATAGTCTATTAATAGAGGAAGGAAAAAGGAGGGGGGGGAGGCGGATCTGAATTTCATGATCTGACTTCATCAAAGGTTTTCCCGGGACAGTTAGAAAGCATGATTTGATCACTATTGTGGTGGGCAGGTTGACAAAGGTTTTATATTTCATTGTAGTGAAAAATACATAATTGTCTAGTGATGTAGCACATGTGTTTATCAAAGACATAGTTAAAATTCATGGTGTTCCAAAGAATATCCTTTTCGAGAGGGATGCAAAGTTCACTTCCATGCTTTGGAAGGAGTTGTTTGCATGTTTTGGCACTAAGTTGGCCTTTAGCACAACTTATCATCCGTGGATATATGGAAAGAGTTAGAGGGTCAACATGATATTAGAGGATATGGTGAGGATGTATGTAGTACATTAACAACACAAGTGGGTATAGTATCTTCCACTGGTAGAGTTCGCATACAACAACATGTATCAAGAGCCATTGAGGATGATTATGTTTGTGGCATTGTATGGGTGGAGTTGCAACACTACTATGAGCTGGAGTGATGTGGTTAACATGGTACTGATTGGACAGGATATGTTGTTAGAAATTGAACATGAAATGTAGGTGATTAAGAAGAAGTTGAAAGCAATGTAAGATAGGCAGAAGAGGTATGCAGCCACGAACAATTTGTTCAAGGAGTTTCATGTTGGGGTTCAGGTGTACTTGCTTATTAATCTCAAGAAGATATCCTCATTGATTCGAATATCTTCCACGCTGGCACCACAAGTTTATGGACCCTTCAAGATCATTGAGAGGATCGTGCCATTGACCTATTGACTTGCACTGCCATTCACAGTGAAATTCCATGATGTTTTTCATATATCATTTAATAAAAAATATGTTAAATATTTTGATAATGTGATTGGATGGTTTGTATTGCAGGTGGATCGAGAAGGAGATTTCCAACCGGAATCACATTTCATTTTGTAAAAAAATACACTCATGCTTCAGAATCAAGAAATCAAGAAATATAAAGTGCAATGAAAGAACTTTGGGCCCAATGAAGCTACATGGGAGATAGTGGATCAGATGTCGGTTATGTATCCTTTATTGTTTTCCAGTGGAGAAAAATTAGTTATGGTGTAATGTTGGTATATTTTTTTATGATGTTATTATATGTTTTTTGATGTGATGATCAAATATATGTACATATGTGTATGGATGTAAATACCTCCATCAGATATGTTATAAAGCTCCAATAAGCGGTATGGGTTTCATGTCATTATAGATGTCATGTTGGTTTGCTTTTTAGCAGGGTGATAATTGTAAACACTCCATCGAGCTATGCTATAAAGCTCCATGGGTGGTATGTTTTCTTTTCGTAAAATTTCTAAGGTATATGTGTGATTGAACACCGAGGATGGTTTCTACCAATGGGGGCATTTTTGTAACAACCTTAGTGAAAATTCCATGTAATAAAGTTAAAATAATAACCACAGTTGATGGGACAATTATTCCAAGCTGAATATTGGGAAAAACATATACTGTGGGTATTCACATGGTTTATTATGGCTAAGGAAATTGGAAAAGGATATGGCTAGGGATTTGGAAAGGAAAGTTTTCATTTTGTCACATTTATTTATGAAAATAATCATAAATTAGGAGAAAATGGAGATGAAAGGTCGCAGGTTGCATGTGAGGAGGAAAATCACGGAAAATAATGTAAAATGAAGAAAATGGATGCATATTCTATAAAAAGGATTTATATGATTAGTTGGTACCTTTTGCTAGTGCATTTTCGGAGCTATCTCTCCTAGGCGCAACCCAATTTCACTTGGGTTTTGGCCAAGACTCTGCATTTTGTGGAGAAGAGTGCAAAGTTGACCACACAAAAAAGCATCTTAAATATACTGTGTGGTGCCATAGGGGCTTCAAGGCAAGTGGAGGCCCCTCCTTTTTTTAAAGCACAAAATTTGATAATGGTTTTTGGGTCATATTTTCTTGTTTTTGGGAGCCAATCATATTTGGACCATGGTAGTGTAATGATGTAAACTTACAATGTAACAATATATAAATAGTTGAAATGCTATGTTAAAGAGATATGATATGATAGATCTAAGGAGACTCTGTATTTCATAGCGAAGGGAACTCTCTATAGTTAAGTGTGCAGAGGCCTAGGAATAGCCTGCAGCTTAGTGCGTAGACTGCCTGCAAGTTAGTGTACATGTCAAGATTGGATGTATTCACTGATTAATGATAATAAAGAAGTAGTTTTGTAGATGATATTATGGTTTTCTTATGTTTTTTTGTATATATTTTCTTAATATCTCTTGTTGTGAAGTAGTTAGTATAGTTGCATGTTATGTCAACGCACTAATGGTTTATGGATTTATATGGAATATTTATGTCATTAATTGAATGTGGAGAATGTTTAAGAGTAAGATAAAATAAAATAAAACATCTTCTAGTCCCTCAAAATTGTATAAACCTAGTTCTGCATCAACTAATAGTCACTTTGGGTGAGACTATGATCCTCTTGCAGGTCGTTGCCGAAAGGGCCAGTGATGAAGGGTTTTGTTGGTACATAGTTAGATTGAACCTGGGTCAACCCAACGCAAACCAGCAAATGGTTTCGTTACTAGGACTGGGATATTTTTTAGGGATATGTGGATGTGGCACCTATCAAAGAAAGAGATTCAAGACTGGATAGACCTGAAAGAGCGAGAATTTGCAGATCAAGAAAACAAAAATTATCATCTCACATCTAAAGTGTGGTTACAAAAGAATACTTTTACAAATGAATTGATATAGCGACTCAAGAGCACTGACAATAGGATTTTAAGTGTTTTCAATTTATGGATTGATAGAATCTTTAGAGGATTCATTATAGAGTTTGTAGTAGACTTGAATTTTTCCTACAACGAAGAATAATGATGATTCTTCAAAGGACCACAAGTTTAGTACTTACAATATATGAAACTATCAATTAATATGCTTCTATGTGAAAAGGGAGCTTTACAAATGCAATCAGATTGCTAGTTTACTTATGTTTGGAAGAAGAGAGAATAAATCTGAACAAGAGACCAACGCAAAAAAAAATGGAAAGATATATATAGTAGATACCAGTAAGAGATATCATGGACAAGATCCGAACAATTTTATAGAAATTGATTATAGAGCTCAATTGAGTATTTCTGAAAGAAAAAGGGAATATAACCCCCAAGTAAATTCGTAGTATTCCCCCTTCCAGCCTGAGAGTTCATAGAAAGACATGTTCGTCAACTCCATAAATGCTACCAAATCTCTCTCGATGTTGGAGATATTTTCTCAATTGCCTTATTTTTACTACTCTTGAAGTGATGAAACCCACCTCTCCATACATTTTTTACTATCTAAACAAAGAACCAAAAAAACCAACTTCATATGAGCGATACCAAAAAAAAAAAGAACATGGCAGACACGAGGGACATCAATGGTAAAGAACAATGTGATATTTTGAATATTTTCAAAGATCGTGAAGGAAATAATACATAGGTGACTGAATAGGAATTGATCAAGATTTAATATGGAGGAACTGCACTAGAATAGCCTTTGATTTTGAAGTCAGAAAATCAGGATCTAATTCTTTATTCATGAGGCATTCATGTTGGCATGATGAGACAAGGTATTCAAATTAACTTCAACATAGGCCTCATGATTTGTCAACCTCAGGGAGATTTCACTACCTACTTCCATGGAAGAATATTTTGATTTTCATTCCTCACAATGGCTCCTTCTCTGCAACATATTATTTCTTCTAGGCTACTCTTTCCTATGCTATTTCCTTATAGAATTCTTTTTGCAACATATGGTGCAATTTCTAGTTTAAAATCATATTAAAATTAAAAAGGAATAAATCAAAACAAAATAAAGATAACCATAAATACTATGTTTCTAATTTGATATCACTCATTTCTTTATTTAAAAAAAAAATAAAACCTTATTGATATTTTTTAATTCTTCTTCATCCATGTATCATTAATTAGTTAAAAAAAAATTCAGAGTACCTAAAAGAGTTAACATTGAAATCTGGTGCATTTTACTTTGTTTCTACTTATCTTCGGCTTTAAATAAAAATAGTTAATCTCATCATTTAAAATGATGATTAGCATTCACTTCAACTAAATTTGATATATGATACAAAATCTAGCGAATTCCTTTGATTTCTTTAAAATTTATTTTTTTACTTAAAAGCCATACAAGAGGAATCAAAAAGTCATCATAAATTTCATGACATAAAACTATATTAAGGTTGGTACTTCAATATAATGTTTTACTTTGAGGGTCATAACGATTTGTTCTTTGTTTTACATGGATGAAAATAAAGAGACATTTTTAACATTCTAAATTAAGATTGGTTAATACTTTAATTTGTTTTTTTTTTTAATAAGACTAATTCTATTAATAGGAGAAAATTATGGTACAATCAAGCTTGCATGCAAGTGAAGCAGAAAAAATCCAGGGATCCGGAGGTGATACGCTATCAACCTTGCTCTTGGAGGACAAACGGAGAATGAGCAGAAGATAACACAGAAAAGTAGAGAAGCTGGAACAGTACAACGGTATCTACCCAGTGAGGGTGGATACTTCCAAACGAGATTTTTTCCCTTTTTTCTTGCTTACTTTGACCCAGCCAAAGGAATTTGATTGAGCCATGACTAGTTGAAGACTATTCTGGCCAGAGGGCGGAATATCCTTATCAGAGTCCGAGGATGAAGATACATGAGTGCGTTTCTGAGAGATAGGCGGGGCAGAGGGGTCCGCAAGATTGGCTGATGAAACATACAACGGAGACCCAACATTCTACCCATCTGCATCCATTTCCTCCTCATCTGAGCTGGAGTAATTCGAGTCATCCATGGGGGGGGGGGGAGGAACACAGGGATTCCAGCTCTTGGATTTGGGCTTGCGATTCAGATGCTTATTTTTGTCATGGAACTAGGTACAGTCATTTTGGAGGTGCCCCGTTTGATGACAATGGCAGCGAGGGAAGGCTGTATTTTCATAGTCCAAGGTTTGTGTCCAGTGGAAATCCCCAATCTTGAGATTGATCTGATCCGGCAATCCTTTGCTGATATCTATTTCTGCACATAACCTGTCATAGGTGTAGAGACCATTCTCCCTCGAGGAATCTGTAGCGAGATAGCATCCTAAGGTATCAGCAATGGAAATGAAAACAGAGATGTGCCATAGATGCATCGGAAGGTTCGGGAGTCGAGCCTAGATGGGAATTTTGGTGATGACAGCTGTGGAAGGGTCGAACTCTAGAAACCATGGAGTGAGGAAAAGTCCAGCCGAACCCCAGAACCAAGGGCCTCCTGTTAAGGCTTTCTGGTAATCTTCATCCAAGTCAAAAGCTACAATGGAGAATCCCTTTGAGCATAAGTAGATTTTTCTTTTATTGGTCCAGTTGGTATGGATCCATTGGTATAAATCTGCTGTACGAGGCGAAATACCATTAAATTTCCATATGATTTCAGATTCTGAAAATTGCTAGTAGTGATCGTTAATCGCAGGATGAGAGCATTCAATGGAAGGGATTTCCTCTGATTTATCCACCAAAAAGGGCTTGGAAGCCATAGATGGTTGAGCTGCTTTCGAGGAAGACTGAGGATGGGAAGCACCTTTATGGACTACATCTTTGAAAGAGAAAGGAGGAACAGAGGAGGTCTGCCCAAAGGACCCACCTCTTAGACGAGAAATGACCATAATAGAAGCATTTTTTTGAATATAGTAGAAGGAGAGAGGAAGGGGATCCTTTAGTTGTCTACCTTGATATATCAGTCTCTAGAAAGAGGATGGATCCCCAGCTGGAGTACGATTTTTAGCAAAATATCCTCCACAAGATCTGTAGCCCACGCCCAAAGCATCATCGTTTTGCTAGAGAGGAGTGTGATTTGGATCTGAAAAGTAGGTGTTTCTTCTGGCAGATCTGGATGGTTCGAGAGATAGATCTTCTTTCGGCGAGCTATGGAGGCAGAGACTGAAGCCTCACCTGTGAGGAGCGCAAGATCTGAAGCAACCTCAGACCAACTGCAAGCCACAATTCTGCTGTGGAGATGGGCATTCTGAAGAGCGGCTGAGCCAATAGTGAAAGCCACAAAAAATCGAGCAATAAAAGCATAGGCAGTAGCCCAGAGAGGAGGAAAAAACCCCCAATAATGGGCCTCATCTGAAGTCCTTCTCCTTACTATGAGGGCAACTAATGCAGTTCTACCAGAGGCGATAGCGAGATATGGATCCTCGTTATCAGCGTCCGCCTCTGAGCCAAGGAGAGTCCAATGCAGGGATTTACCGCCCTTCACAGTTGGGAATGCAACCGAATGATTGACCTTGCGAAGAACAACTAGATGAACTGAAAAGGTTACAGGGGCAAGTTGAGACCCCAAGCGGGAGCAAGCTCCGTAGAGGCGAGAGTCTGCAAGTAGCTGAAAACATTTACCTCTGCATGCGCATGGAGATATGTCAAGAGCGGGAAATCTGCATAAGGGGCTTAGAAACTCCAATCTGGACAGAAGCCTCCAATCACCAGGTTGCGAGGGGGCGGTAGACCTAGTGCCACAGAGGAGGCCATGACGGGGAACCCTAACAGTAGCGCTTTCCATTGTTCGTCCGTTAATCTGACTTGATCGGTTAATACTTTAATTTTGTTTTGTATTACATTTTTAATTAAACAATATTTTTTCTTCAAATTTAAATATAATTCTATTGAGGACCAATATTTTGTTTTGTATTATATTTTTAATCAAATAATAATTTTTTTTCATATTCAAATATACTTGCATTAAGAGGGGATCTACAACTCAGTATAAGATAGATGTGTAGATGTTACATGAATGTAATTTAAGGACGATTGTATGTCAACATTTTTATGTTGATTATATTATAACTAAAAATAATAATAATAACTTAAAAGATTACACAATATTCCATGTTTTCTTGTAGTGAAAAAATAATAAAATTTAATTTTTTGAATTTTAATTTTCTTTTTATTAATAAAATTACTAACATTTTTTTGATAAAAGAGAATCGTAATACCATGGGCCAATACCATGGTTTACGAATACCATGGTCTATCTACTTTTTTGGTTATTGTGTTATGGATCTAAGCATTTGATTATTATGTTATGAATCTAAGATTTTAAGTATTCTATTAAAATACCATGGGCCAATACCATGACTTATTAATACCACATGCCCAAAAACCATAGCTTATTTCACAATAAAAATATTTTATATGTATTTTATTTTATTAATTTTTTTAATTAAATATAAAAGCCAAAAGGTTATAATTACTTTTGAGATATATGTAAACCCTCCATCCTCACAAATAATAAAAAAGTTTTTCTTAATAAAATTAAAGATTATAATACTTTATATCTGTATTTTTGTGTGTGTGAGAAATTTATATAATATAAATCATATTATTAAAAATCGTGATAAATGCATATTAATAGAGGATTCAAGCAAAACGAGA
This sequence comes from Pinus albicaulis, assembly GCA_034641835.2. Taxonomy (NCBI): domain Eukaryota; kingdom Viridiplantae; phylum Streptophyta; class Pinopsida; order Pinales; family Pinaceae; genus Pinus; species Pinus albicaulis. Next base: position 260,921,831 of record CM076578.1, read on the forward strand.
TATCAAAGTGATTAACAATAATTGAAGAAATATAGTGCATTATTATTTGGTGGTGGAGGGGATACATACAGTACAATAAAATGGGATCAAATTTTCTTGGTGAGTGGGTGGTGGCGAGGGGAAGGGATAGATAGATATGGAGTGGGGAGAGAGGGGGACATAGACAAGGACATAGGGATGAAGATAGTGATAAAATGGGAGGTGGAAAGAGAGACTCTGTGATGGGGGAGAGAGAGAGAGAGAGGTAGGAGAGAGAACTTGAAAACAAGATAATGGGAGAGACAGATGGATTTGAACGGGGTAAGAGAGGGAGGGACTAAGAAATACATAAAGAGATAAAGGAGGCCAACAAGAATTGATACTAATCATAAAGATGCAAACACTAATAGTTGTGACAAAAACAACAATAGAAGAAAATAATTTGAGATAGATCAAGATGAATATTGTTTGTAATTGACTACATTCTTATTATTCACATTATCTATCTTTCAAAATTGTCACTTCGCCTTCAAAATTTTTATTTCATCATTTTTCACCATTCAAGTTACTAATTTCCCTTCTCAACAACTATTGTAACTAAGAAAATTTAACTTTAATTTGACCAAATTAATATTAGAAATATTTAATAGATTTAAAATGATCATAATAATTAGATTTTCAACAAATTTTATATGATCAAAACTGAAACCAACCTAAATCCATCTTAATCTTAGATGGATCAAATCTCTTGAGATACAAATATTTCCTCAAATTTTACACAATAAATTCCAGATCAAGATAAATATATACTAATAATATAAATTTATAATTCCAAACATTTATAAGTTTTACTAAAATTTAAACAAATTTTAAATATCTTTTACCTATAATTTTTTGAGTTATATATTATCCCTTAATCGCAATTGTTTCTCACATGTAAATAATTTAAGCAAATCCCAGATAAAATAAATAACTTTAAATTTTGAAATGTTAATATACAAAATACTGTATATATTTGACTTTATCAATACAGGAAAAATACAAAAATATTTATGTGTTTGGACTATTCAGTTGAATAATTAAAATATCATTATTATGATATAACATAATTACCTCCCACAACTTTTATAAACATCATGGTAAGAGCATATTTATCATTATCATATGAGAGGCTAACCTTCTAAGGTCAATCTTTAAATTTTCGAAAATAAATATGAGTTTTCTTAACCCTAAGGAGAATCTTAGCAACTCGGCCACTTTCACATACATTAAAAAAAATTCATCCGTGCCACGTCTAGATTATTCCAGCAAATGATCCAATATAATCCCAAAAAAACACTATTTTATAATTTATTGAAGAATAGGTAACAGATGTATCGAAACATGAATGAAAATACCATAAAGATCAAAATATATCCTACGACGAATGAGAACAGGCAAAATATCACAATACATACTAGTGAGAGAAGGCCCATGGTTTTATATACTAGTGCGAGAAGCCCCTCGGTTTGATAATGGAATTAAATCATCAAACCGGTCGTATCTGCTCATTTGTTCTTTCCAGCATCAATGGAAGTCTGATGATTCATCGTTATCTCTGCCTTCCCATTCACCTTCATCTTCTCCATCTCTGTTCGTAGACTTGGTGGACATGGAACATTTTTGTCGTGATGAGGCCCGCAAGATTTTCTGGCTAACCCCTCTTCGAACGAGTAACCAACAATACTGCTTTGAGGCGGTGGTGGCGGTTTTGGAACATGGTTGTTGGGTTGACCATCTTGAAGTGACTGCGATAGAGCTAAACCTTTTACTGCCACATCAACGGAAGAATGAACATTCATTCGTTTATCAGTAATCCCATGCATTTTCCTGCATGTGGCGGAGACTTCCTTAAACAACAACGTCATAAAAAATAAGGGGAGAACAGCATCTACAATAACAGACACACTGATTTTTATTTTCATGGGCAATGACATTATCAATTTACTTTTGTTTGTTGAAAACGATGTCCCAGATTGGCAATTTTTATGCCCTTAATCGGATATCGCTGAAAAGATCGGTTGCTGATGAATAATGATGGTTCCTAGCTATTGGTTGGAGATATCAAAAATTATGGCAGAACTGCTTTGTAGGGCTGATTAATTTGCAATTGTACATCAACTATTTCATGCATATACAATACTCACAAAGAGGGATAGTCTATTAATAGAGGACGGAAAAGGGGGGGAGGCGGATCCGAATTTCATGATCTGAAATGTTCAATAAATCTGAATAATGCCGAATTGAATTCAAATTAATTGTATTGTGGATTATGAGGGGAGTCCATGTTGGTAGATCGTTTCAAACATCATGCATGTGACATAGTCTATGGAGAGTGCTAGGAATGGGAGTATATGACCGGGGTTGCGATATCCGATTCAACTTTGTTGGTGGGGAACTCAGAGAGACCATTGGATCTACCAAATATTGAATGAACATGTTGAATCGATGAGCCTTTGGGATCTCCTAAAGGAATAAGAATGTGTGACCGCGGTTGGTGTTTGACTCAACAGCGCTTCCGGGTAATCCGAGGAGACCATCTGACTCTTCTGGCGTGTTAAGTCCCTGATTTCATCGTAGAAGACTGCGAGAGGAGACAATATATGTGTTTCTACTATATATCAAAAATGGTTTCGGTAGGTAATCTAGAAAAAAAAATTGCCGGACAATGTAAAACTGAAATGCGAATGAATGTAAAACTGAAATGCCAATGAACATAAAATTATATAGGGCTCCTAAAATGTTTCGTTCCTAACGTTTGGAAATATCAATTAAATTGCTATTATTTTTAAGGAAAATATACTTAGAAAAGTGTTACATATTTCATAACAATTTTTAAAAACTATTATAGATAAAACTATGTTGGAAACTAGAAGCATAACACCTTGCAAATATATTTTAATAAATATTATTATGAAGTGAGGGAGTTGAAATTATGTGAGCATTATTTGATTGGAGATATATATAACATATTTTTTAACAAAAATGTATAGTTAGTTTTTTTTGCATATTAGTTTAACTAGAAATTGCACCACATGTTGCAAAGGAAACGTCGTAAGGTTGTGGTATAGGAAAGAATATCCTATAAGAAAGAAGAGGTAGTAGGAACTTTCTTGGTTCCAACTGATCCTCCAAAATAAGGGGTGGAGAATTATGTTTACTGAACCTCAAATCAAAATATCCATTTTTATGGTAATAATAAATTTTAAATATTCAAATTTTTTATTTTTTTTGTAAATTTGGTGGTACTTTCTATTTTCTAATTATATGTAAAGACAGGTTACAGTATAATAAACATTCTTAGCCTCAACCTGCCCGCAGGAAACCAGGTCTGTTGGCCATCTAATTCCGTTAAAAGCTTGCCAAAATTGAAATTGTCTCATTCTTCTATACTTCGCATGAGCTAATTGTCCTATTGTTTCAACATGTTCAAGCTTATCATATAAACTAAGTTCATAAACTTTCCAAAAAACCATAAAACAGAAAACTAAGAGTAACTAGCCATCTGACGAGGACACCGGGGCTGGATCATTGGCACGAGATCCAGGCATCTCAGCCTGTTGCATGTGCTGGAGCAGTTTCTCTAATCTTCCCATTCTGTCATCCAATCTCTGAATTGCTTGATGTTGGGTAAATTTAATATGTTGCAGGTTGGTGTCAATATTCTCCAACAGGTCTTTGAGGAACAGCTCTGTCTTTGGCTGAACTTTATACTCTGGAGGTTGTGCACTCTGAATTGCTTTTGCCAGAAGACATTTCATTACCCAATAAGTGTGAATGGTTTGGTTAAATAAGGTGAAGCGTCCACGAGTATTGCCAGGATCCTGAATGAAGTCAAGGATATCAGCAGCAGCTTCATTGTCTTCAGGGTTTGTCTGCAGTTCTCTTTCCCAACCACGAATTTGATTTCGGGTGGGAGATGTATTGCCTACTATATAGTTCAGCACCAGATTCTCCAAATGTTCTTTGTTGGTTTTCCTTCCTCTTTTCACTAGTACCTGTTCATTCTGGATCTTTTGTTTTCCCTTAGCTATCTCAGAACGGAGACAGCGTTTCCCCATAGTAGCTGTGGTCCTGTTCAGTAGGACAGACAGAAAAGTAATAACAGTAATAAAACCCAGAGCACTGATAAAATATCTGTTCTCATTGCCATGCATTTCGACAGTCCAATCCGAAACATGAAAATTGCAGACCTCAGAGCCAAGGCAAATGGTTTGCAACCGAGCATTATGATTAGGAGCATGAGTACCAGGTTGCACTCGTGCATAGCACATTTTGACCGCAAGAGCAGAAACCATGCCGGCCGCCAATAACCTGAGCATGCAACTACAGGGGTTTTGCAAGCCTCTTGTGTCGTTATCCTTCGAGGTTTTGACAGACTCCAGACCACTATGTACTAAACCCAAAGCATCAGTTTGCGTATCCGCCTTCCTAAGGAGGATCAGAGGTATCACACAACCAATACTGACTCTGCAATTTAACCAAAAAACCAAAGGCCAGGGTTGTGGAAGGGGCCTTTTATCAATAGAGTACCAGAGAATTAAAACTTCCCGCAGCGTATGATTGGCCATGGTAATGGTCTTGCTTCTACAGGCATTAAGAATTAGACAAGGATCCCTAAAACAGGGGCGGACAGGGGTTTTCAGTGGTGCGACAGACCAAAGAAACCAACTTAAAATCCTAGCAAGGCGACCTATCTCTATCCAGTTTCGATTATGCAAGAGAGTATTCATGGAAATGAGGACAGATACGAATACATACCTAGTCTCAATTGCACTCGCCCTCCTCTGCTCCCAAGCTTTTGCTCGCAGTAGGTTCTGTAAGCTATGCATAGGCTTTTTGGGCAAGAGGGGCATATACATTACCTTAAACTTGCCATCCTTCCGAGGCGCTGAAAAGCCAGCAGAGCACGTTATGTTCATGATTACGCTAACACATGCCACCACCCACATTACTAATACAAATTGGCGGTGCGTCATTATAACTGTTAATTGTCCGTAGGGCGGTGTGCCATGCGATTGCCACCGGTTGTCCTATTTTCCTGACTTTCACCCCGATCGGGGGGATGCATATCCTTATCTACTATCACTTGGAGGGAGTATAATTCAACCTCCCAAATTGCATCAGTGGGTCGAGCATCGATAGCTCTATCGTTGTTCTTGCATCCCCAATTTGCAAGGAAATCTGCAGCAGCATTTCCTTTCCTCCTGATATGCGTTGGCACCATGTAATGAATCCTCTTCAGCAAGTGACTTATTTCTTGAATGAGGCCTGCTGTCCTCCAGCTTTGGGCTATTTTCTCCCACGGTGTTCCTTGTTGCAATTTCCTGAGAATATTTGTTACAAGGGCGGAGTCTCCTTCAATAATAAGTTTATGATAATTATCCCGGATTGCTATGCTAATACCTTGTTGAACTGCAATTAATTCCGCTTCATTGTTCGTTGCATGTCCCAAGTCTAATGCATAAAAGCGGCATACATTCCCCTGCGAATTGCGAAAGATTCCCCCTGCTCCTGCCTGGCCCGGGTTGCCTTTGGAAGCTCCGTCAAAATTTAATTTAATGAAACCTGGTTGAGGTGGTGCCCAATGATCCTCCGTAGTCTCTCTTGGTGGTCTGAACTTCCATAAGTGCCTGTAAAGCATTTGGGGTGTTAGATTTAGATACTCCAGAATTTGAACTTCAACACCTGTCACTTTCCAATCTTCATCTGTCCAGCTTTCACTGAGGATGGTTTCTCGGATATTCTCAATGGTTCGTTGCCAGATTTGTTGCATTGGGAGCTTTATATCTTTAAAAATTCTGCTATTCCGTTCTTTCCAAGTGTTTCATATAAGGAATCCAAAAGATAGGTTCCAAGCTCTATTAACCACTTGACTTTGAAACTTACCTTTTTGCCATTTCCTGATTGTCTCAACGATGCTGGTGTTGTCTTTGTCTATTTGCCTGAAGAGGTTTGCCAAGTTTTGCCACTGCTGATGCACAAAAGGACAGGAAATGAGGATGTGATCTGTTGATTCTTGCTCTTCTTGACATAGGGAGCATCGAGAGGGACCTACCATTCCCCGTTTTTGAAGGTTCTCCCAAGTTAAAATCCTATTATGACTGACCAACCATATGAAGTACTCTACCTTTGGCCATTGTTTTAATGCCCAGATCTTTTTACACAGAGAGTTGCCTGCCTGAATACGTTGTTGTGATTGAATCCTATAACCTTCTTTTATTGAGAATAGTCCTTTAGTTCCATATCCCCATCGGAGTATGTTCGGTCCCCCTGCTTTCCTGATTTTCCTTGTTTTAAGTTCCTTAGCGAAGTTGCCCCATTGCTGAGTTTCTGGAGCTGTCGGCCAGGTAGTTTTGTCTTTCCATTTCCTCCACTGGTCTTGATTGTTGTGTTCCCAATAATGTTGAAGTAGTCGTTGGTTTGGACTACTTGTGAACAGGAAAATTTCGCCCAAATCCAACCTACTGAATAGTTTGTCCCTCTGCTGCCATGAGTCTTCCCAGAAGAGCGTTGTGCTGCCATCCTTAATCTCCCAAAAGCTGTGTGATCTTATCAGGTGTCTGTTGAGTGATGCCAGGTTCCAGATTGGGGATCCTTTGGGCGTGGTGTCTATCTTTAAACGGCCTGATATGTTTTGGGGCATTCCGTATTTGATTTTCCAAATAGTTTTCCAAAGATCTGTGCCTCCCTGCACCCACCTCCACCATAGCTTTTCTCCCATCACGTTATTTAGGATAGCTGGATCCCTTAGTTCCAAACCGCCTGATGCTTTTGCTTCTAGTAATTTCTCCCAAGAAAGGAGCGCCCATTTCTGATTAGCTTGAGCTCCCTGCCATAAGAATTTTTTAAATTGCCCTACCAATTTTAAACAAATTCCTTTTGGACATGCTCTTGCAGACAATTGGTATATCGGTAGAGCTTGCAATACTGTCTTTAGGAGGATAAGTCTTCCTGGCGCATTTAATGACCTGAAAGCCCAGTTTTGGATCCTAGTGTTTACTCTTTGTAATGTGTCCTGCCATTCTGCTATTCTGCTAGGTCCAGGATACAGATTCATGCCTAAATATTTCATTGGAAATGATCCAATTTGGAATCCCAGTGTTCTGGCAAGAAAGGTCTGACTTTGTAAAGGACAATTAAAAAAGTAGACATTCGACTTACCATTATTCACTTCCATCCCTGAAGCTGCCATAAACATATTTAAAATTGTTTGAATTGATTTGCATTCTTTTAAAGTTGCATGTCCAAACAATAAAACATCATCAACAAACTGTTGATGAGTCAATGATAAGTTCGGTCCCCATAATTTTAGACCTTGTAACTTTCTTTCTACTAGATGGGCTTTGAGGAGTCTGCCAAGGCCTTCCGCTGCTATTATAAATAAGAATGGGGAAAGAGGATCCCCTTGTCGCAAACCACGGGAGCTTTGAAAAGGGTCAGTCGGGCTGCCATTAACTAAGATTGAGTAATGGGCTGAAGTCATGAAGGATGTTAGCCATTGTATCCATCGTTCTTCAAAACCGAAAGCTCTGAGCACCTCTGTGAGATATTGCCAACTTATTCGGTCATATTCTTTCGATAAATCTAGTTTGATCAGCATTCCTCTTCGTTTATCCGTCTTAAGGGAATGCATGGCTTCCTGGGCTGTAATGATCCCATCAAGGATTTGTCGTCCTTTCACAAAACCTGTCTGTTCCGGAGAAATGAGATTAGACAATAAAGGCTTTAGTCTATTTACCATGATCGTTGAGATAATTTTATAAATTACATTGCACAGTGCTATTGGTCTGAACCCTTCTGCTGTGTCTGCCTCTTTATGCTTAGGTATAAGAGTGATAAAGGTTGCATTCATTGCTGGGTATATCGTTTTTAATCTGCGTGATTCCTCTACGACTTCCAGAATGTCGGTGCCCATGAATGGCCAGGCTGTGATGAATAATTCACTCGTAAATCCGTCTGGTCCCGGTGCTTTGTTCTTGGGCAAATTCAGCACCACCTCCTCCACCTCCTTCAGTGTTATTTCCCTTAACAAGGCTAGATTTTGCTCTCTAGTGATCAGTTTTGGAATATGAGCAGTTACTTTTGCAATGGCTTCCTGTCGATTAGGTTGGGGTTCTGTGAGTCTGTCTCTAAAGTGATTCACTAACTCGCCCTCTATGTCCTCATGTTTGATTTTCCTTTCCCCATTGGCCGTTTTCAAAGAGAAAATTCTATTATGCTGGCGGCGTTGCAGCATGGCATTGTGGAAGAACTTGGTGTTGCGGTCTCCTTCCTTGAGCCATTGTATCCTCGATTTTTGTTTCCACAAGATCTCTTCTTGTTTACGCCTTTCCTCTAATTGACTGAGCGTGGCACCTTCTTCAATCACAAGTTCTGGTGTTCGTCCCTGTAGAATTATCTGCTACTGGATTTCTTTCATCTTTGCTGATAGGTGAAGTTGTACCTGGTGTATATTCCCAAATTCCTCTTTGTTCCATTTTTTTATTTCCTCTTTTAATTTTTTCAGGCGAAGTTGAAAAGAATGCATTTTATTCCTCCCTCTTATTTGGATTGTGCTCCACCAGTTTTTGATTTTGTTGATGAAGCTCGGGTCTCTTAACCAGAATTGTTCAAAACGGAAAGGTCGGTTATGGGGGCTTGCCTTGACATCCACTTCTAGACGAATTGGCCAATGATCCGACCCCAAGGTTGGAAGAATGGCTGCTTCAAAATATTTATCCTGACTTATAAATGCTTCTGAGGCGAGGAAGCGATCCAGTCGCGATGCTACCTGGAATCTTTGTCCTCTCCTGTTATTCCATGTAAACTTCCCATTGATCGTTGGGATATCAACTAGTCTTAGGTCTGTTATTAGATCTCTGAAGAGTATCATATCAGGATCTTCCCTCCTTATACCTCCTTTTTTTTCTGATAAGTCCGAGATCATGTTGAAATCTCCACCTATTATCCAGTACTGTTCACCATGTAAAGTTTTTAAAGTGTGTATACTCTGGACGAAAGCAGCTCGCTCTCCTGGAATTGGGGGTCCGTAAACTGCTGAGATGAAAATTCTTTCTTCTGCACCTATTTGTCTAAATGTTGCTGAGAGAATCCTAGGTAGACTGATCCACCCGTTTGCAACTATTTCAGCAGTGTTCCACAAAATTGCTAGGCCGCCTGAAGTGCCTACTGCATCTATAGCGATTGCTTGGTATTGCAATTTTAAAGATTGAATGACTTCTTCTAGTTTATGTCCTGTTACCTTTGTTTCTTGAATGAGCATGACCTGTGGCTTTTCCTCTTGCAATTTCTTCTTCAAGTTTCTCTGCTTCCCCTTACTATTGAGACCCCTTATGTTCCAAGAGAGCACTTTCATTATGTGTGTTTGGGGATTTGTTGGAACACCGTTGTTAACGGCATTATCCTTCCTGTATTTATCAAAGATTCACCTACTAGTTGTATAGATTCCTGCAGAGTTCTTCGGCCCCTCTTCTTTGCTGGCTTTGGAGGTACTGGCTTCTTGCCTGATTTTTGTTCGCTTTCTTGAGTTTCTTTCCGAGCCTGTACTGTGAGGTAGTTCTCAAATGTCTCTTTATACAGTTTCTTCTGATCTTCTGGTATGAAACGGTCATCCAGATTCCTCCATTCAAACAATAGACGCTTGAGCAGTTTTTCTTCAGCACTCAAATCTTCTTTAGGCTGTTCCACCTCCATTGGGGTCTGTTCTGGCATTTCCTTTTCCTCCTGGTTCTCTATCTCTTGTCCTGCTTTCCTTTTGGATGACTGAGGCTTTTGGTTCTCTACTACGTTCCCTGCTAGTTTACCATCTTCATCATTTTCCACCATTGTCGATTCCTCTTCCTCTTGCGCTGCTGATACCTCTCCCTCCTTCTGTAAGGCCTCATACCTGTTTCCTGTAGCCGTTTTTTGAAGGTTTTGCTTTGATGCTGCTCCTGGCCCATTATTCTTAGTTCTTTGGGTTCTTCTGCGGGAGTTAACTGGTGTGAACCCATCCTCTTCTTGCCGATTTTGCTCTTCTCTTCCACTTGCTTGGTGTGGCTGCTGTTGCACTTCATTTAAGGGGCAGGATTTGTACAGGTGGCCGTATTCGTGACATCGTCTGCAACGAAACGGAATATGTTCATAATCTAGAAGCTGTAGCCACACTTTTCCTTCATATTCCAGTTCTATCATCTCCGGCAGAGGCTCAGAAATATTCATGTATACACAAATTCGTGCAAACGAAGTGTACCGTCCACGGGCTGTGGACTCTGCTGTCTTAACAAAATTTCCTATCGAGTTGCCTATTCCCTCCAAAATTTCTGGGTCCCAAAAATCAATGGGCAGCCCAAATAATCTGACCCAAACGGGAGCCGCCAAGAACTGTTCTTGTTCTGGGTTGTAGCATTCCTCCCATTGGCGTAGGAAGAGCCCCGCAGTGCTATAGAAATATGGTCCTCCTTCAAAAATACGTTCTTTATCATTTAAATTTGAAAAAATTACTGTAAAAAATCCTTTGGCCCCAAGTTTTAGGTCAATGTGACCCTTGGGCTGCCATTTTATTTGAATCCATTTTAATAAATCCTTCTCCGAAGGCCAAATACCTATAAACTTGCAGATCAGAGCATGATTTTTCATATAGTGTCTATATTCATCTAGCTTTGATGTAGGAATCACAAACCTCGACTTCTTTGATGCCCTCGGTAGACATTGACCCTTCATTTTTGCTTGCCAGTCTGCACCTAAAACAGGGCCTGTTCTTTGCTGTGCTGTTGCCTAGTGGTCTGATCGCCGCACATGATCACCGCTGGTGACATTCCTGTATGTGGGTGCCGCCCCTCCTCCTGAGGAGGCCGCCATTGCTCCGAACTTGGCCGCCGAGGCGGCTATCTGTCTTGCCCTAGCTTACCTGCGCATGTTCTCTCGAACCCTTATTTCGTGAACCCTTATTAAGAAATATTCAAAATCTTAAAACTTGATAATCACAAATTAAATTTTCAAATTTTAAGTTATTTTTGTTCTAACAAAAAAATAACTAATACCTTATAACTTATTTTTAATAAGTAAGATGTATTATTAGGGAGTCACAAGAGGCTGCGCTAACATGTCAACTACTGAATTGGTAGTGTTGTTCAGTTAATGAGTGGCTACGTTAATGGGTGGTTGAGCTTTGGGGAGTTTGCAAGCCATCTTAGTTGCTGAATGGCACGGTAGGTAGCACTATCACCAAAGTGAACCAGTTGAAAGTTTACATTGCACCTAATTATGTTTAGTTAGTTTTGATATTAGTTATAATTTCAAGTTTTAGTTATATGATTTGTAATATTAACAAGTATTTTTGACTTTGGAATATGGTTTTTAGAATTTCAATTTAATTATAGGTAAAGTGGGTGGATGGCAGAATTTCATAATTTATGGAATATTTTAAATATTTTTAGTGATAGTCACAAATCAAACATTGAAATTTATTTTCAAAGTAATTATATCTTTTTCCTTTTTAATTAAAATGTAATTCAAAAATATGTCAAATGCACTAGTGTCATATGAAATGAATTGTGGATTTGTGGCCATCATATATTAATAATCCATTTTATTATACAGAGTATATATACAACTTAGAAATCAACATGGTAAAATGAGGTTAAATTTTCATTGAGTTAAACTGAGTTTATATGCTTTGTATATATGTTTAACTCATATATTATTTTTTTATAATTAGTAATAATAATTTAATGTAAAGTTATAATTTAATTATTTTTTTATGAATTTTTAATTTTAACTCCGTGAAATGTATTATGAAATAAGTTTAGATGCTTATAAGATATTAATGCATATATGTGTTTAACATGGATTTAATTTATATAATTATTATAGTACTATATTAAAATAAATTATTTTTCACAAATCTTTATTATTTATTATACAAATTTTATATTCCTTTCAAATCTTTTCAAATCTTGATTCATTAAAATTTTATATTAAAAATAATAATTTTTTCAATTTAATTTAAATAAATATAAACTCTTTGTCTCATATATTTCTACATTCATTAGAATATTTAACCCTGTTTTCTATGTTAAAATTACATTTATATTGTTTTTGTTAGATGCAAACTATTGGAACCATTGAGAATAGTAATGAGCCCTACTCAGTGCTAACAGCACACCTTAGGAGAAATTATAGTTGAAAATGTTTGAAACACATTATCTTTCTTCAAAGACAAAAATAAAAAGAATTTGAATAATAATGTAAAAGTGTTAAAGGAAAATTTTAGCAATCATATATATAATTCATAAAATAAATAAATAATTTGGTCAAAATTATTCATTATCATTATTATAGATTATAATTTTTGGTAACAGAGTATGAAGAAGATAAAGAAAAAAAAATTAAACAACAAAAGTTAATTAGTAAATTAATTTAAATGGAAAGAAAAATAATAATAATTAAATTAATAAATTGGTTTTAATGAAAATAAAAAAAATTAGATACATGGATTTGGGAATATTAAATAAAGATTATATATATATATATATATATATATATATATATATATATATATATATATATATATATATATATATTAAAAAAAGTGGAAAGATTTATGGAGGGAAATTATCACTAGGTAATAAAAAATTGGGCTTTTGGAATAAAGGACCTAGTTAAGAGGCAGGAAAATGAGAATGAGATGTGGGAATAAAATGAAAATTTGAATAAAGACAAGAAGAGAGCTAGAAGAAAGAGAGAAATACATGAAGAAAAATGTATTAAAGAAGGAAAAGATAGATAGAAAATGTACTAAAGAAAAGAATGACAATTAGAAATTGATTTGAAAGACGGAAATGAATTATAGAAGAAAAAGGACAAGGGGAAGTTGTTCAATAGGGAGGGGATGGAAGAAGTGGCAGAGAGAAGCAGGAAGAGGAAAGGGGTCAAGAAAAAAAACTAAGAACAAAGCTGATGAATGACAACTTTACACAATTGGCTTAATTTGTATTTTCCTTCCCTATTAAAGTTGTTTTGGTGTTTTTATTGTTAATAGAATCTGAACAATCTTCCCTTTTGATCAAAGAAAATTAGGTGTTTAGAGTTATGAGAAAGATCACAATGGCTAATTTAGAGTTACCGTTATGATATACACTAATACACTAATACTTTGCATTATGTGCAAATTTTTGAATTTTATCAAAATTATATTATTATAATATATTTTTTTTAAATTAATTACATTTAAAAATAATATTTCTTTAAAATAATATTTATTTATTAAATAAATAGAATAATGATAAATTATTATTAATAAAAATCTGACTTGATCTCCATGAGCATTAAAATAAAAATCATAATAAACCATGGAAAAATGTATACTAGAGGTCGATGAAAGCTTTTTGCCCTCTGATATCTTTCGTGATAGTGCCCCGTAACCTTCTTTCAACTTTCCTCTTTACTTCTTATTGTCCCTATCTGCTATCATAGTCATAGAAAAGTATTGCTTGGCCCATATGTGAACACCATGGTCACCTCATGAGTTCTGGGATATTGATATGAATATGACTTCAATCCTCAAACAGTAGAAAAGTTGAGCAAACGCCAGAAATGAAAGGAGACAAACCAGTCTCTGAAAACCATATAATCCGGAAGAGGCTCTGCCACTGATTTTTTCTTCATAATTTGAACAACACGCAGGGCCCATTTTGCAGAGGGGTCTGGAGTCTGGACTCTCGGCCAATATTTCTTGGCAAGTCAGATGCGTTATTGGCAAGTTGCGAGAGACTGTGCTGACATGTCTATGGACATACTAGTTATGTTGTGATGTTCAGTTTGTCGGTGGCAAATTTTCTGGGATGCTTGCAAGGCAACTTAGCAGTCGAGGGGACATTGTATACCATGCAGAACAATATACGTGCCTTCATTCGCAAGTTTCTTTAAGAAATAGGTTTTAATATTTATGAATATTTGGTCGGGGTGAAAAGCTATTTTACAAGTTATTAATAAAATAATTATTATAGGAATATCACAGTGTGGTTTTTTTAAAATAATAACAATATTGAATTAATTATTATTGATAAATAACCATCAATCATAATAATTTCCACTATTAATTGACAATAAAATTAATTTTGACACGGATGCATGCTATTAGAGAAGTAAAAAAAAATTGTTATGGTTGTAATGAAAATTTTCAGTAATAAGTTTAGAAAATTATACTAATATAATTTTCTAACTTTAAAATAATGTGCTTAGGATCATAAACTTTCTATCAAGAATTAAAATTGATATTGTCATCACGAGTGAAGAGCTTTTAAAACTGATATTTGAAGAGCTTTTTAGTTTATTATAGAAGAGTAGAAAATTATTTTTCATATAAATGGAAATTAATATTAAAAATTGTTTATAGAGATTGAAATTATAGAAGTGATGCAGACTCGGTTCAGAATCAGCCAATGGACGTCCCCACCGATGCTCAGGCGCACCCTCCTGATAATGCTGTTGCTCAGAAGCGCTCCCATGGGACCTCCTCTTCCGGCTCTGATAAGGAGCTACCCCCTATGGAGAACTCCGATCTTCATGTTGTTTTAGCTCATTCACCCCAGGATGGATGGGTTAAAGTCAGTAAAAAGAAAGGGAAAAAGCTTCGTATTGAGGCCTCTGCCCACTCTGGATAGTTTTCAGTCTTTTTGTCATCCAGTGTTTTCTTGTGATTCCTTGCTTGTTCCTATCCTTCTCCAGAGCCGAGGTTGATAGTTTTTTCATTTCCGGTTGCTGGTTTTCTGTTTCTCATGATTGTATCATCATCTTGTACTATACTTCTGCTTAATAGAATCAGTCTTATTCAGAAAAAAAAAAAGAGTATTTGTTTATTATTATTTAAAAAAAAAAAAAAAAAAATTCCTCTCAAAGGCTAGTTTATATTATCATATTAAAATTGACAGTAGAAGTCAATAAAGTGGTATAAAATTTAGACAATCCATAAGGCATGCAGTCTCTAGAAAGACTTGGGTGCTTTCCATTATTATTCGCACAAAATTACAAAACAACCAAAGTAGTATTTTCATCATGGGGAAGGTGCAGGGGACCTGCCAAAGGAGCCGCGAAGATGTGTCCGTGATTGTGCATGTGGTAGTTAATATGGTACACTTGGGCCTCTAAAGCTCGAAGGTGGTCATGAGAGCATCTCAGGAGATGATGCAGACTCTCCGGAGCTTCAAGGGTCTCATTCTATAGGTTTTGAATAGCATTAATGTAGGTGACAAGTTCATTACGATCATCATACCTTTGTTCACGCAAAGTGTCCAGGTTGAGTTGGATCTGCTGGAGTTGAGCAAAAATTGCTTCAAGGGTGGCAAGAGCCTCAACCTAGCCCGATGATTGAGTCAGAGATACTGCCATGGCCACCACCGAATGTTGACTCTCAGTAGAGTCCGAGAGTGAACTCGAGTCCCAGGATACCTAGGGATTTTCCATGCTACGTCCAAGACCTCCACGTTGAGCTCGACCTCGCTCTCGCAGAATGCAGTCATCTAACACTCTCCCACCCTTTGTTGGGCTGCAGCGCCAAGTCACTCCGGGTCTGGTAGCCCCTAAAACCCCCGCACCGTCCTCGCAACCATGACGAAGTTTATCACTGAACACCTCCTGAGCACCGTGGATGAGAGACACAATTCCACCACCAGTCACAACACTACCCTCAGATGAGGTGCGAATTCGCCACCACCTACAGATGTTAATCACATGAGAGCTGAAGTGCTCAGTAAGCCCAAGGCTAAACTACCCTAGGGCCTGGCCAGGGAAGGACCCTTCTCGCGCAGTCCATTTACTATCTTTGGTCGCTTGGGCTGAACACTAGAACCACCCATCAAGAGGCACTTCCTCCGCTGAGAAATCAACTTCACCACCTTCATCCGTCTCCTGGTGCAGTGTGTTCTTGCAATTGCCAGGATTCCTCCCAGCATTCAGACTCCAGCCACAACTTCCCGACTGCACTTGCACCCACTTTGTCTCCTGTCGGTGAAGCTCAAGCCAAGGCTTGAGAGCCAGCTTTTTCTCGTTTGTGAAAGCCGAAGCACCAACCTTCACCATCGCCCACGAAATTTGCCGAATGGACTGGCTCATGTTTGTTGCACACTTAAATACAATTTCCTCTGACGTAGGATCACGTACCCTGAGGACCATTACTGCTCAAGCGTGGGAGGGTGATGAGTCGACGGGCATGTGTCCGAGGGCTAGTCTAACCATAATTGTCCGCTGCCCACTTGTCTCTGTGATTGGACATTCCCGGTGGGGATTTAAACTTTCTTCTTAAAAAAAAAAGAATAATTAGATTTTTTCACAATATAAAAAAAAATAAAACAAAATAATAATAATAAATAAATAAATTCATATTGTTAAAAAAGAATATTTAACTTTTTTTTCTCTATCATGCCACTTAACACAATAATTATTATAATTTTATGTAACACAATTCTATATTTATGAAGCTCATGTATGTATCTCTTATTATTGAAGTTATCTTTCAATAATGGGCATGGGTAAATTCTATTCTTGTTGCTCAAAGAGGAGAGATTGCAAATTGAATAAGCCTTTATGATCCATTTTTTTGTTTCTTGGTTTATCGATTGTCATCTTTTGTGGCTGCATAGTCTTTCCCTGCAAGGGAAATGTTGATTTTAGAATCTGGATGTAACTTGATTTAATTTATTTTGATTTCATGCATGTGACTTTTCTTTATGGCGGGGAAAGGCACTCTCCAAAGCAGTATGGAAGAGATGTTGTAAGGGTTATTCTATGTTATGTAAATGTTTTGACTGGGTGAGCCTACATCCATCTTAATTCTGGATCTATCAAGCATCTAGAGGGATCAATATTTCTAGGTTCAAACCTTTCCTGAAATTTACACTCAAAAGAGAAATTTGCACCTTGAGAAACTTGATCCCTCTCTAGTACACTTGATAGATCCCAAATTAAAATAGATCTAAGCTAGTAAATTATGTTACGTAAATTATAGATTTGACAATTTTTGTAAATTATGTTGTGTCGCATGTTTTGATCAGTTGTGAAATACAAAACAAGATCAACATTTTAAAATATTTTCATTAGAGTACATTCATTTTAAATATAAATAAATTATAATCCTTAACAGCCCTATATAGATTTTTCAAAATGTTAATTTATAAATTCAAGCTCATGACATATACTTTATTCGATATTAATTAACCCATATATAGAATTCCAAAAAGACTAATATAGATTTCCAAGAAAACAAATGTATAAATTCAAACTCATGACATATACTTAATTCAATATTAATTGACCCAATAACATTGGTTTTAAACCCTGAAGAAAAATGCCTCATTTATTGGTCGATCCAAGCATTAAGACAGAGATTGATTCTGTGCTGCGTTGAGTGAGATGGGTCTGGTATGCGATGTTGACCAGTCCGCCAACGGCTTGTCAATGAAATACTGCATAGTGCTCCTCTTAGGTAGGTACCTCTCCCGTTGGTCGAGCGACGCTGATTAGGTTAAGAACCTTCTAGGTAAGGGTCCATACTAGCACTCTAACCAAGGTCAATCATCCACCCAAACTGAGCCATCCATATGTCCATGAAGTATCGCCATGGGGGCTAGGAGATAGCATTTCATGACAAGTGGTTACGAACGGAGCATTTTATCATTTACTTGTGAAGCTTCCCCGTAATCAATAATAGCTTTTTACGGAGCATTTTATCATTTACTTGTGAAGCTTCCCCGTAATCAATAATAGCTTTTTAATTTACCGCTAAGTGTTATTTGTTATTATTATTTAAGCTCTGGTGATAAGTTATATGTTGACTTTGATAATTATGTATCTTTTTTAGTATCTCAAGAATTTCATCTAAGTAGATTGGAAGCATGGAGGAACATGAAAAAGTTTAATTGTCATGATATTTATTTGACTTTTTAATGTTTAATATTTTGAATAAGAATATATTTTTATTTAGTGAAAGAAGTTAAAATGTCATGATAGTATTTTTAATTTTTAATGTTATTATAATAATATTTATAATGCTTAATGTTATTATAATAATATTTATAAAGGTATTATAGTTCATTATTAGTGAGAATTTTAATTTCAAAGATAAAAATAACAATTATTTAGCCGAATCACTCGAAATAATTCAAATTAATTTTTTTTCATTGTATTATTGATTTAGTTAAAAATAATTATGTCTTGAAGATACTTTTGTTAAATATTTTACAATTAATAACTTATAAAGTATTAAATATTTTATTAATCTTTCAATTGGTGTTGATGTTTGTATCTATTACTAAGTGTATATTGGATTATTAATATTTCATATTGCTTTAATACATTAGTTTGGACTTCCTATATTATTTAAATGATCTAACACCTCTGTATTGTTATGAATGTGGTATTTACATTAGATATTTTCGTGGATTGCTTAAAACAAAGAGTTATGATTTATTTCGGGGTTTCTTTGGAAACTTCCATGGTACATGCAGCTCCCATTGAGGGTTCCATAGTATATGTGGGTTTCATCACGGTTCCACATTTGTGTACGTTGACCTAAAAAGTGGACTTTCGTGATTAGCCTTTGCGTGACGAATGCTGGAGAATACTTTAGGGTTATTTCACATTTGTAATGACTACCGTCACATTTACTTTTCCTTATTCATTCATGCTCAGTATTTCACCACACTTTATGCTCTGTAATTGGAAGTTTAGGGTTGAAGCTATTATTTAATTGTTAGGTTTTTTTATTCATTTATCAATGAGAACTTTGCATTTGTATGAGTTCCTTCCTCTCACTTGACCAAATCATGTTGTAGAGGTAACTTTGTATTTACAATTCTTTCTTAGCTGTGAATTGCTTATTCCTATGATTTCTTTTGCAACTTATAACTTACATTCGTTTTTTTGCATACACAAGGAAATAAAGGAGTTCTTCCTCAGTCAAATAATTGCTCCTTTAATAATCCCTCTCATATTCACACAAAGGGTATTTTCACTAGTACAGAATCTGACTCACCTTGAAATGATTCCCTTTTTCAGCAAATATGATAGTTTGTAACCTCCAATCGTCGGAGTTAATGAGGTAAGGGTTATACTTCCTCCCTCTAACATATTAATTCTTAATACTTTGAAGAGACATTCAATATAAGACTATTTTCCATGGATTTCTCATAAAATTTCTAGAGTATAAATGAGATTCAAACCCTCAAAGGTCATTTTACTTTGATGTGGACGAAACCCATCTAGGTTTGTGTGTCCCTCTATTGGCCAAAACATTCTATTTTTTTCTTTCGATATATATATATATATATATATATATGTGGATGGTATACATTTTTTCTATTCTCCTTACGGTTATGTCTGAAGCAAGTCTGCAAAACCCTTAATGGGTTCTCTCTTTTCTTGTTTGAATTTCAAATATACAGTTTGGGCACTTCCTATCATAACTCAGTTTGGGTTTGGCCTTGCTTTCGAACCCTATGGTTTTTGTATTGTATATTATTTCCATATCATTAAGGCTATTGTGTTCATTAATATACTATTAAAAAATTCTCGATCTTTGCAGTTATTTTATTATAGGTTATTATTCACCCTTTTACAAGAGATTAATAACAACGATAGTATTTACAGTGTGTTTATTACTCTTCTTAATATTTTACAGTAAAAAATTATTGTCCTTCCATCCATACAAGTTATATAATCTTTGTTTCCTTCTCATTTTTATGTTCAATATTTTCAATTTATTATTATTATTTTAAATAGTATAGTAACCTTTTTAATTTCATTTTAAAATGAATGGATATGTGGTACTTATAACAGATATTTCTTAGGTAATTTACTTACCCATTAATATTCCAGCTAATTCAACATTATATATATATATATATATATATATATATATATATATATATAGATATATATATCATTTACTAAATATTTTCTAAAAATTCTTTGGTTTAATGTCTATAGGTATTATCCCACTAGATATGTGAAACCATATTTCTAAATCCAAAGAGAGTTGAAACTAAAGGGTAAAGGACCATAATTTATGCTCTTAGATAATTCCTATTTAATTGGCTAGTGATCCAACCCACTCCATGGGAGGATGTGAGACTTAACATGAAAAAATATATGCTGGAACAAACCTTTTGTTGTTCCACATATATTTGTGAGTGATAGGTTTTATGTCCAGTAGAAAAAGTTTATGGATGATATATTCCATGTTTTCTTGGAATTGATATCTGGTTTGGGTGCCCCCTTTTTTTTCCTACTTATGCAAGGTGGTATTAAAATATCGTAAAGAAATACAATTGGTATTGTAGATGGATTCATCCAAAAGAATTATTGAAGCCCAACACTCTGACTTCTCTTAGAATTTAATCGACATATAAATATCTATGAATGAATGTACCTAATTTAAAGGGAGGTGCAATAATTATGTCACCAAGCAATGTAGAGCTGAATACTTTTTTAACAACTGGAATTGTTAAGGATTCCACATTGTGCATAAACCTCCAAATGCTCCTTGTGAGATGACATATGATATTTTGTTTCCTTTTCATAACTTATGATGTCTTTGGAGGAGGTCACGGTCGTCCATTTTTTACTCTTGGATCAGGGCCACTCTAGGCCTCTCTTTTTTTTATTAGGGACTTTTCCTCTACCATTTTTGTCTCTCACCCTAGGCTCCTATAGTTCTAGGAAACTATTTTCATCATTTATATTATGCATAGGTTGTCACTTGAGAAGGGGCAGTGTTGTGTCCTTTTCTCGTGCTTCTGGGCCCTTACATTTTTGGAAGTGCTGCTTGGAGTCCATTTTTTTTTCCTTTTCCATCTTTTCCAACTGAATTTCCCTACTTGGCTTTCTTCCACCTCTTCTATGTTTTCACTCTTGCTCTTGTTATTTTTTAGTTTATGATTTTTCATTAGCAGAACTGGTGATAACTAATCCAATGCTACAACGCTAAAATTCAAATAACATCATGCTTAGATATATTTTTAATCTCGAAACCTTTATTAGAAGTGGATGTCTTCTTGGAATCAATTAGTCTTCATTGTCCATGTTCAAATCACTAGCCAATATATCTAGAAATAGATATCAAAGTTAGCTCTAAAAATAGGCCTTTTGGATTTGAGAATTTCTAGCTTAAGGATCCATCATTCCTTGAGAAGGAAAAGGTGTGGCGAGAAGAGATATTTCCAAGTTTCAACAAAAGCTCAAGATTCTTTTAAGACAAAAATAAAAAAATAGAAGAAAGAGGATTTTGGAAATATTTTTCAAGTAAAACAAGAGATGGAGGTACAAAATTAAGAGGTTCAACAACAAATAATTCTTGAGGGAAGAATTAAAGATCCTCATTTACTACAAAAGAAGGAGAACTAGTCGCAAAAATAGAGGACAAAAGGAAACATGAGGAAATATTATGGAGGTAAAAGTCAAGAACCCACTAACTTTGAGTAGGGGAGAAGAACACAAAGTTTTTCCATAAATTGATGATTAAACACCTACACGTGAGCCAGGTGGATATTGGTGGCCACCTGCCTATTCCACCTAGACCCGCAGTCGATTTCATTGGTTTTCTTGTTTATAGCAGCATTTACTATTTTTTTTAAAAATTCAGGTCTTGAACTCTCAGAGCAGTTTTGACCCCCTAAATGTCGTTTTTTTGAGGTATGCAACATACTCGTAGCCATAGTCTAGGCCTGTGGAAATTACGATAGTACTCAGAGAGATATTTTTGAAAATGTATTGTATAGGCCAAACATAGATAATATGACCATGTTATCACCTAGGGAAGTTGGTTGCCCAACTAACCCCAACGGGGCCCACAAACTCTCGACATTCCATCTCTTGGGATTAGGGTCTTCATTTTTTAGGGTTTTCCTTTGTTGTTCAATAATAAAACAACCCTTGAGCCTCATTGTAACATAGTTGAGTGGCATGTAGCCACCACATCTCTTCTTAGAGATAAGCTACCATTGCCTGAGTTAGTTTAATTCCATTATGTATGTAAGCATATTTCAGCTCTTTGATATTAATGAAATGAATTTTTATTTCTGATGCACTTTTATGTTTATGTTTATATATGTATTCTATTGCGTTCCTACATAAGTTCATATTAGTGGTATCAGAGTGGTTTGATCTTTCTCGGTTTTTCTTTGCATGTCCTCAACAAGGTCAGGGTATAAGGAGTTAGGGCTCGATTTGTTTGAACCTTTGCAAGATCAACCTCGAAAGCCCTGATGGCCTCCCATGGCAGAAGAAAAGAAAGAAGAGGGAGCAAGAGATCCTTTCAAAATGTTTCTCGAGGAGGCCCTCGAGAAATAGAGGAACACAATGATGGATAACCTTTCCCATATCATTCGACGACTACCCATAGGTGACACATCTTCATCTGGAAGCCACTCTGGAGGTGCCATGCCTTTTAAGGTACAAGTTTTTAAATTCCCATATTTGAAGGCCAAATAGATGTGGATGTCGTAGATAAATGGTTAAATATGTTGGAAGGATATTTTTCAATTCACGACTTTTCCAACTAGGAAAAGATCAATTTTTCACTCTTGAAATTCGCCCCCCATGTCAAGGACTGGTGGAAAAACTACTGTGAGAAAAAGGACGAGGGCGAACCCTCACTATTCTTAGCCGCACCCACTTGGAATTATTTTTGAGACACCATCAAGGAACATTATTACCCTGTCAGTAGCTATGAAGATAAATACATAAAGTGGACCATGTTGCGGCAGGGAAGGGACCAAGATTTTCTAGAGTTCACAAATGGTTTTCATGCCCTTCGAAGGAAGCTGGGCATCAAGGATTCCGAGAAACATTTGGTACTCAAGTACTGCGACTACCTGCAGAAGTACATCCAGGATGTAATGGAGTTCTTAGACATCTCCTCGCTCTGTGTCTCCTATCGATATGTTGTCAAGATTGATAAGAAGTTTAAATAAAATAAGTGAAACTTTGCATATGTTAATCTAAAGCAAGGGAAAGGTGGCCCCAAACCATGGAACAAAGGACAAAGCCAAGGCAGGGATACCCAGGATAACCCATCGAAGCCCCAAGTAAAAAAAACACCACGAAGACAAAGAAGGACACGTGAAAGTGGTGTGAGTTCAATAAGAGCTCCACTCATAACATGAGTGAGTGTCGAGCCAAGAATTCATTGGTGGTTGAGCTGAAGGCTTCTCAATCAGATGCATGCTTTGAATCTGAGCTAGAACTTGATAAGGGGAATGGAAAGGGGAAGCACATTATTGATGCAGAGCCTAGTGCCACCATTGCCACCACCAAGATCCAGAAGGATGAGCCTGAAGATCCAGAGGAGGGGGAGCACCTATTCCACTCAGAGATGTGGGTAAAGGGTTCTTCAATGAAGTTCATTATCGACAACAAGAGACAAAAGAACCTCATTTCAACAGGTTGTGAATTGGTTAGGCCTACCGACCACAACACACTCGTATTCATACACCATCGGGTGGCTTCACAAAGGATGAGATCTTCGTGTTAGGCAGTGGTGTTGCCTCCCTTACAACATCAATCCCTTCACAAATGAGGTATTGTGTGACGTTGCTCCTCTTGAAGTTTGTGATGCATTATTAGGCTAACCATACTTGTGGAAGCGACATGTTGTGTATGAAACTAGGCCTCGCACTATTATTATTACTTTATGAAACAAGTTGTACAAGATACCGAAGGTAGCACCACCTATCGCCATCTCTATGATCACTTCGAAGTAATGCAGTAAGATCATCTCCCAGACCAAGAAATTTGTTTTTCTTATTATTTTCCCTCAGGGCCAGAAGAATATTATGGCCACGGCCTCTAGACAGGGCTCCTCTGCACGACAACAATAGATGGAAAAGGTCACGAAGGAGTACATGAAAATATTCACCTCTCCCATAGGGGTACCTCTACACTGTCAAGCCAAACACTCCATCGATATGACCCTGGGCACACGGCTACCCAATGAAGGATCTATCAACGTCATGTTCTGGAGAATGTTGAAATCAAGAGGAATATTCAAGAGCTACTGCATAAAGGGCACATTAGGTCAAGTTCATTGCCCTGTGGGAGCCCGATCATGTTGGTATAGAAGAAGGACGGGACCTAGAGACTCTATATTGACTATCGAGTGCTGAACAAGATCGTTGTCTGAAATAGGTATCTAATTCCACAGATTGATGACATGTTCGACCAACTCAAGGGGCCCAAATATTTTAGCAAGATTGACTTGAATTCTGGGTATCACCAAGTACCAATCGAACCCTCCGATATGTGGAAGACTGCCTTCAAATCTAAGGAAGGCCTTTCTGAATGGTTGTTCAAGCCTTTTGGGTTCATGAATGCCCCCATAAAATTCATGATGTTGATGGATGAAATATTGCGACCTTTAACCATCTCATTCGTGGTGGTGTATTTGGATGACATCCTAATATTCAACTAGAGTTGGGAAGAGCACCTCCACCACATTTGACATGTCCTCCAAACACTACGGAAACAAAAATTGTGTGCCAATTTGGAGAAATACACTTTTTGCATGACCCAAGTTCAATATCTCCGGTACAACATTGAT
Organism: Pinus albicaulis; assembly: GCA_034641835.2. Taxonomy (NCBI): domain Eukaryota; kingdom Viridiplantae; phylum Streptophyta; class Pinopsida; order Pinales; family Pinaceae; genus Pinus; species Pinus albicaulis. The sequence goes on from CM076578.1 coordinate 260,946,423, forward strand.
GAGTGGGGTGTGCATTTGGACCCAACCAAGATACAGGTAATTCAGGATTGGTCAGCCCCAACCACTCTAATAGAGCTCTGCAACTTTTTGGGTCTTGCCAACTTCTACCATAGCTTCATGTTGGGCTTCTCTCATATCACTTGGCCTTTGAGTCAAGCCACCAAGGGAGGGGCGAAAGAAAATTTCTTTTGGTATGAATCCCAATAGAAGGCATTCATCGAGTTGAGGCATCAAATCTTCATTGTGCTAGTGCTCACATTACCAGACCTGCAACAACCAATTGAGATCAAGACAGATTCCTACGACTATGTTATTAGTGCAATCTTACTCATCACAGGCATCTAGTGGCATATCACAGTGAGACACTTTCAGACACAGTCCGAAAGTATCCCACCTATGAAAAATAAATATATTCCATTGGGAAGGTCTGCCAGAAATGGAAACATTACATTTTGGGGAAGGAAACAGTCATCCACATAGACCACTAACCCCTACAATTCATATAGATATAATAGAAGTTGCAGAAAGTACATTAGATCTTGCACTGCCTGCATCGTTTCCAAACTGACCATCAAGAAGCAAGGCCTATATACTCCTATGCCTACTCCTATTTGACCTTGGGAATCCATCTCCATGGATTACATTTCAGGCCTTCCTTCCACTAAGCATGGCAACAACTATGTTTTCGTGGTCATCGAGAGATTCTCTAGGATGACCATTTTGGAGGCCTAAAAGAAGAGTATCACAACAGAATTCATTGCTAAAATATTCTTTTAACGAATGTGGGCACACTTTGGTATCCCACATTCCATTATCTCATATAGGGACAGAAGGTTCCTAAGTACAATTTGGTCAATTCTCTAGTCGATGTTGGATACAAGCTCACTAAGTCCATGACTTTCCACCCCCAAAATGATGGCCAAACAAAGGTCGTCAATAGAATTTTTATCCATGTCAGCCCCCATCAAAAATTTTGGCCATCAGCCCCTCCTGAACCATTAAAATTCCCTATCGTAGCCTAAGACATCTGCCTCTTACCTATCATTATCTTTCCCGCTCCCTAAAATGCATTTAAAAAGCCCACAAATGCGTAGATAAAATCATAAAAGACCTAGCTCTTTTGGCCATGGCCCTCTGTCTTCCTACTCCACGCGACCGAAGGCTGAAACGCTATGCCAAACCAAAAGGTGCTTACCGTATGTGGTTATCGGGTGGATTCTCAACTGCCCGATTAAACAAAGATCAACGGTCCGCCGCTTATTGCCCTAGTGATCCCCACCCCGTGTCCATCGCTCAAAAACCAAGCTTGGTTTCATTGCACTGCCTTTCATAGGCGAGCGGTATTCTCTAAATCGGAGCGATTCCATTGGGCGCCCGCCACGCGTCCCTGAGTATGGTGTCAAAACCGCTCCTCATCGCGCATTATTGTCCGGACAGAACCACGGAGCGAAATCGATATGAGTCGTTCGATCTGTAAGGCATTATCCTACGGTTGCCGCGCTACGAAGTTGTGTATGTGTTAAGCTCATTGTACAGTGTTTCGGGCCCACAGTTCATCACCCTCCCATCAAGTTTTAACTGTTGATTTCGTTTCTGATCGTGTGGCCTGGAATCATTCACACATCCTACTGACCGCACGATTCCACCTCCATGTCACCCTTCCACCTGTCTTTCGTATATCCCTGCCATCGTCCCACGTGTCTATCGCGTCTTCCTCCATCATTCACATATCACAATTACGCACCATATTTTAGCGTTTACGTTATAAACCTCCCCATTGTCCGTTCATGGTCACCCCACTGTAATTTTTATCGACACCCTTCATGCTTCCACCATTTCGCTCCGTCGCCCCCGCCATCTCCACTGCATCCACTCTCCCGTACACCGGTTTTATTAACAAGTTTGTGTATTTTGCAGGGTGCGAAAGGAAGAAAATCGCCTTTAATTATCGCCTCCATTACAAAATCTAAGATGCATCTAAAGATCAGCTTGCAGGAGGAGAATTTATGAAGAAAATCCCGGGTAGTTGTAGAGATATGACTGCCATTTAAAGAGCAGAGATCGAAAGCTATCAAACCCTCCAGAGTAATTTAAAAGGCAGATTGCACAGCTAGAGATTTTAATGGTACGACAAAGGAGTATCAGTCAGAGAACAGGAAATTCAACGACCGGTGCTGAAGGTTTTAAATAGCAATCCTGCATCCAGAAGGCAAAGAGTACAAGTGCCCTAAAATCATATCTCCCGGGCTTTATTGCAGCATGCTTCTGTTTCAGAAAAGGACATAACATTTGTATATTTTATTCCCTATGTTTTGTTTCTGAGAAGATTTTTCTTTTTCAGCATTTATTCCATAGAATAGCAGCAGAGTACCTACAGCAGTCTAACGCCGTCAAAGAATATAGGCGGGTATTTCATACCAACTCGCTTTAATGAATCCATTTAATGTGTATCACCTACCTCATTCTCGAGGGCTTTCTGCCTCTCCTATAAAGCTCCAGAAGAAAGACATTGTAAGGGTTCCAGACTTGTATCAGAAAATTGTGCAGTGAAAGGCACGTTTGTATACATTTTGTAAAGCTTCTGTATGAAAGCTCAGAGCCCGTAGGGTCTCAGTGAGGAGGAGTTCTATCTGTAATGAGGATTCTGGTCTTTGGTATTTCACAGTATGTAACCTTCTCTTATGTGATTAATACAACATTTCACTTCATATATCTTCTTGTATCATGTACTGGAATGCGAGTGGCTCACTGATTTTAGGTAAGTATTCATCCTAGTCGATGCCCATACTTGGATCAGTCAAGCACTTTAAATATGGCTCAGGCATGATATATTGTTTCATGTTCATTTCATCCATCTTTCTGCTATGTTAGTTTCTTTGGGAAGGTGCTTTTAAAACGCCATTGTCATATATGGATTCTTAGAATGATAAGCCCATTTGTGATTCTGTTGTGTATCTGGGTATCAGACCAAAGTTAACTAATATCTTCTTATATTTCTTTCACTACATACACCTTCTGATACTTGATTTCTATGGCATATTATTTGAATCGGCCCTCTTTACAGTAAATTGTCTCTTAACTGTCTGATGCTTTTTGTGTTGAAGTTTTACATCTTGCCTCTGCAACATTACTTTTCCTTGGTAGTTTCTGTAAGTTCTGGTCCCATCTGAATCAATATTTCCTTTATATAGATGATAGCAAGTGAGTTGAAGCTGACAACTTCACTTATTACATTATACACTCCTTGCTATGCTAAGATGTCCTAGGCACTGGTCTATGGCAACTCTAGACTGTCTCTAGGGAAGACAACAATTGTCGACAACAAGAATGATCATGCACATTTTGCACATGTAAAACTTGAAGCATCCTCGCACATGGGATGAAAGCCTTCCCTATGTCCAACACAGCTACAACTAATCTCTTCACACCTCAACATGCCACAACCCCTTTCAGGTGGGGTTGGGATTCCAGCCATTATGATCCATTGATGTGGTCATACCATTTACAACTAATCAAGCATATTCGGCTCATGTCCAGTCCGAAGCTGACATGGAAAACAACTTCATTGAGAATATTCATCACATCCTCTAGCAGGTCCATGACATATTAGAGAGAGCCAATGCTAAGTACAAGTAGCGACATGATCAACATCGGGTGCCACAGAACTTCCAGGTGGGAAAAAAAGTTTGGCTACATTTTCAAAAGGAGTGCCTCGCTGGATCCCACCACAAGTTTCACCTACTTTGATATGGGTCATACACCATCACCAAGGATGCAGGAGAAAATTATTTTGAGCTCATCATTCCACCATTCCTTGGTCTGCACCCATTGTTCAGTGTGGACCGCCTCCGGCCATACTTTCCACCATTATTGGACACATCCGACATTGTAAAATAACTCACACCCACATAGTTAAACCTAGATTGCATGGAACAAGCCACAACTGATCGAATCATGCACACACATATCAATAACACCTGCAAACAGAGGGTCCAACTATATCTAGTTGTCAAAGCATGCCAATGCCTTCATCAGGGAAATTGGTTCACTAGGGACCATGTTCAACAAAAATTTCCTCACCTCATAGATGCTTTGCACGCAATGGGGACCATTACTTCCTAAGGGGGGAGGAATGATCCAGGTGTATATTGGTGGACACCGACTTATTCCAACTAGACCCCTAGTCGGTTTCATCAGTTTCCTTATTTATAGCAACATTTATTATTTTTAGCCTTTTTTTGGGTCTTATACTTCCGAAGTAGTTTTGAACCCCCTAAATGAAGTTTTTTTGAGGTCCGCAGCATGCCCATAGACATAGGTTGGACCTGTGGAAAATCCTGTAATACTCAGAGAGATATTTCCAACAAGGTATCGTATGTGTCAAACGGAGATAATATGACCAAGTTACGACCCCGGGAAGTTGGCTACCCAACTAACCCCAATGGGGCCAACAAAAATCTTGGCGTTCCATCTCCCGGGGTTATCTTTTTGGTTTTTTAGGGTTTTTCCTTGTTGTTCAATAATAAAAAGGCCCTTGAGCCTCATTGTAACAGTTGAGAGACATGTGAGAATGTAGAAACAAGACTATGAAACTCTTCAAGATTTCTGGGGAATAAGTCTAGATATTGAAATAATATCCTTAGAGAAATGGATTCATCCCGACGGAGGCTCTGCAACTAAACCCTAGTGGGACGAGCAGGATGGTGGAATATTAATGGCAAAACCCCAGGATTTCTAGAATAAGGGAACCCTAGTTGATTGTCATTGGTGGTCGCAGAGGCGCATTCGGGTGGACACAAATGGCACATGCATGGGGGCGGGTATCTGGTTGACAAGCGAGCCAGGTGTTGTTGGGCAAGGGTAATGTTTTCTCCACTTCGAATTTCTGACCACAACCTCATTGTTTTTCGGGCCTCAGGCACATGGGTGGTCATCCCTTGGTCTTGTTTCACTTTGGTCTTTCGTTCCTTAGATTTTTTTTTTCACAGGGGAAGTTAGTGAACCCTATTTAATGTGGAAAGGTTTTTGTTACTATGCATTTCATTTTACCAAGGTCTTATTTCACCTCTGGGACCGATGAGATTCACTCACTGCGTTTTGGGTGGCGGTAAGTTTTCATCTTCACCTTTACATTGTGGGGTTTCCGTATTTTGGTTATGACCTCCTTTTAATGTGCTTGTTAGAAGTGATTAGGCTGTGAATTTTGGTTGGGGTTTGTATTTCATTCATCTTGGAAGTTATGAATGATGTTCTTCTTTTCCCTTAATTTTTTCACCGCCTTGTCAAGGGTAGTAAACCGGTTTCTTATTGTCGTCTACTTGAGTGATTATTTCATAAAGGTTAGGGATTGTTTGACGGTTCCGAGTTTTTCTGCATTATGGGTAAGGAGAAGAAGTTTGTTGACGTGGAAACCATGGCTGAGGATATTCTCTCTGTTTGGGGGTTGGAACCGACAAAAAAATCTGGCCAAGGTTTTCCTTCTAGCTTGGTCTGATAAAGAGAGAGTTGGGGAGGAGAAGCTGAGGTGGAACCCTATGGAGGGGTTTGTCTCCCTCATAGGGGTGGACCTCAAAACCTAACCCCTTGAGTCACTGATAATCCTGGGATAGCCTCTCTCTGGGATTCAATAGGGTCGGTGGCTGATAGATGTGGTTTGGTTACAACTCCAATGAAAATAAAAGGGCTTAAAAATCCATGTACCCCCTACTATGTTTATGTCTCGTGGACTGGACGACATCGTTTTTGGGGCGGGTGGAAAAGGAAAGTCAGGATTTGGTACAAACTCTAGAGCCGGGGCTCTGAACATTTATGAGGCAAAAGGTGGAGGGTCTTCCTAGCAAACAAATACTGATACTTTTGACTCCAGCTCGGGTAATGATACTCTTTTTCCTAGAGGTTTATATGTGAATGAAATTACTGGCCGCAATGAATCTATATGGGGAACCCGAGGAGGGTTTGGTAGTTTTACATTTGGAGGCTTGAGCGGCAGACTCACGGCACAACCGAGGTTTATCAATGAAAGGGAAGGTGAAAACTTTGTAGAGGATTGTCCTAGCATTTGGGTAGGAGGAATTGGGGTCCCGACATCTCGTTTTTTTGCTCCACTTCTGAGACCGGAAGGGGACGATGTTTTTCTGGGTGGAGGAAAAAATCCCTTTGATAGCACTAAGAAAGGGAGGCCACGGAAGGACAATCCAAATCATGAAATTTTTTGGTGAAATTTGATGGTCATACAGGTATTAATACAAAAAAAGGAAAAGTTATTAAGGAGAGCTCTGAATGCCCGAATTTGGTTTTTGGGGTAGACCTTCATTTTGACAGGGTGATGGCGACATTTGAATCAATTCTGGTGGGTAGAGCCAGAGGAAAGTTTTTCCATGCGAAATAAATCTTGGAATGGATTAAGCGAAGTTGGGATGAAGCTTCAGACAGGGATGTGGAGGTCATTACCTTGTCTAAAGGATGGTTCATGGTGAACTTCAAGAACCCAGTGACCTTGGAATGGGTATTAAAGATACAATGGGGGTTTGGCATAGCCCCAATTCTTTTCAAGAAGTGGACGCCCTTATTTGATGCTAATAGAGAGAGGGTGGATGAGACACCTATGTGTGTCAGTATTCCATCACTCCCTCCATAGTTCTGTACGATGGAGATCTTTCGGGCAATTAGAAACAACTTGGGATATTTTCTAGAGGTAGATATGTCTTTTCTGGAAACCCGTTCCAGGAACACTGCAAAAATTCTTGTTAAATTGGCTCCAAGAGAAGGATTGATTGCAAATATTATATTGAACGTGGATTTTCATGCAATCGATCAGTTGATTGATTATGAAAATTTTCCCTTTAGGTGCCACAAATGTCATAAGCTAGGACACGTGGCCCAGGACTACCCCCTTAGCTTCAACAAAAATAGGAGGTAAAAAAGTGGGACTACCCATGGGCCACTTATAAGACATGAATTCACTCATCAGGAGGTGTTGGATGACAAAATGGGAGGGGATACTATGGTTGGTATCCCTCATATTGGGGAAGAGACACACAGGGAGGATCTGACTCCTACAAATAAAGAGGAAATGCAGGATGCGGTTATGGAGCCCATTCAGGAGCAAATGGTAATCATCCTTGTTGATCTAGTGTCGGATTTAGTGGGTATTGTCCCTTGCACCTCCTCTTTTGCTTTGAAATTTTTATCTATTATTAAATTGTATGAGATTCCCTGGTTCTTCCAGATGGGATTCAAATTCTTCACTTTGTGTTAGCAACATCATTTTGGCTATGGATAGCACTATAACTAATATTCCCAAGCTCTCTATAGACAATGTTCCCTACAACCTGAGACCCTGAGATAAGAAATTTTTGGATAGGGAAGTATATGGTGGCTTAGGAAAATCGTCACCTATTGATAAATTTAAAAGAATGAGGGGGAGAAAGTCTGATCTCTCCAAAGCTTAGTTAAAAGCCATAATTGATATTGTTGATGGAAGACAACTCTCCCTCAAAGGGGCGCTTAGAGAAATGGAATCCCTGGAGCTGGTGACTAAATGATTGTGTTATAATTCAATTGTATGGGCTTGGCTAGTGCTCCCAAAAATCTAGCCCTTAAAAATCTCATTTCCCACTATAAATCTGATATCTTATTACTATAAGAGACATTGGGATCGGGAGAACATATTTCTACTTTCCTCTCTTCTTTCCTCCCAGGGTGGTATTTTGCAACCTATGATGTTAGGGGTCGTTTGGGAAGCTTAACAAAAGGTTTAAAAAATGGCACTGTCAAACTCAATAATTTTTGGACCTCAGAACTCTTGATTGGGGTGGAGGTTTCCTCCCTAGAACTTGTCTCAAATATCACTTTAGTTAACATTTATGGCCCTTGTGCAGATAGAGTGGGATATTGGAATACCCTGTTAGAAAAAAAATTTCATGAAAGGCTTGAATCTGATTGTGGGAGGTGATATTAATTTCTCTTTGGGAAGATTGGAGGCTTGGAGTCCAAATGCTAGGACTGATCCCCTTATGGATTTCTTCCTTAAAAAATTGTGGGAAGGCAACCTAATTGATACAAATCGGATCAAGTGAGTTCCTACTTGGAGAAACAACCGGGCAGGCAAGGCCAGGATTGCAAAAAGGTTGGACCATTTTCTCTTGAGTGAAGACTTTGCCAGTAATGTTGCAATTTTTCATCAATGGGTTGGCACAGGAGGTGAATCAGACCACTCCCTGATTTTACTCGAGCTAACTAGCCCAAATAAGAATCCTGCCACTCCTTTTAAATTCAATGCGGGTTGGCTAAAAAAGGGGGACTATCACAAATTTGTGTTTGATACTTGGAGAATTTTCTATGTAGATGAGAGTGGTTCATATGCCCAGGATCTAATTAACAATATGAAGAATATTAAAAAGCCTACCATAAGTTGGGAAAAAAAGAAGGAAAAATTAGACTCAAAAGCCCTTCAAGATATCTCAGACTCTCTGGAAAAGATGTATGGCGATGAGGATGAAGGCTTTCTGGATGAAGCTTCGAGAGGTAGGATCAAAGATCTTGAAAGAAAGAGATGGAAAATATTGAGTGACAATGAAGAAAAATGGAGGCTAAAAATTAGAGCCAGTTGGCTTACTGCTGGTGACGAGAACACAAAGTTTTTTCCATAATTACGCTAAGGGCCGAAAGAACACAAATACCATATGGGAACTTGCAACCCCAGAGGGAGACGTGGTGAAATATTTCAAAGAATTTTCATGTTTTGGGAAATCATATTTCAAGAATCTTTATGATGACCAGGGTGGGGTCTCGATTGGGGAAATCATCTGGGTAGCTCAACTTTTTCCTCGTTATGCTAGCAAGGAGGATAATAACTATCTCATGGCTCTAGTGGAGAAAAATAAGTTGAGATAATCTTAAAATCCATGAAAAGAGATAAAAGCCCTGGCCCAGATGGTTGGACGGTAGAATGTTTCCAAGATTTCTTCGATCTAATGGGGGACACCATCACGAATGTGGTGGAAGAGTCCAGGACACTAGGTCACATCCATGATGCACTCAAGTCGACTTTCTTGGCTCTCATTCTGAAGAAGGACTCTCCTATCGCTTTCGATGATTTTATACCTATATCCCTTTGTAATTTTATTTAAAAAGTCATTGCAAAAACTATTGCTAACATGCTAAAACCCATATTATCTAATTCTTTATCTAAAGAACAGTTTGGTTTCCGGGATGGCAGGCAAATTCATGAAGCCATTGGTGTGGCGCATGAGACTCTTCACAATATTAAGTTATCTCAAAAAAAATGTATGATTGTGAAGATTGACCTCTCAAAGGCTTATGATTGTATCAACTGGATCTACTTAAGGCTTATCCTTATGCATCTGGGCTTTCACATTGCTTTCATTAACGGGATCATGAGTTGTAATACAAATGTGTCCTTCGTTGTTCTTATTAATGGGGAAACCTCCCCCTTCTTCCTCATTAAAATAGGGTTGAGACAAGGTTTTCCCCTCTCTCCGCTGTTGTTTCTCCTGGCTTTTGAGGGTCTTAGTCAATTGCTTCATCAGGCCAGGAGGGCCAAGGATTTTGGGGGTGTTGAAGTGGCCACAAATATCTATATATCTCATATCCTTTTCATGGACGACATCCTCTTGTTCTATAATGGGAGGAGACTAGAGATTCAGTGCCTAAAAAATATGTTGGACCTCTTCATGAAGGCTACAGGCATGACTACCAACTATCAAAAGTCTTCTCTCAATCATGAGGTCATTTTGGAGGCAAACCTGGTTTGGACGTTCAACATCATCCATTTAACCAGTCCTCTTTCAGCTCTTGCATTAAATATCTAGGGTATTTTCTCAAACCAGACTCCTACCATAAACAAGACTAGTTCTATATGGTTTCAAAGATTGAAGAAGGGATTAATGTATGGAGCCACAAGTGGCTATCCAGGGTTGGGAGATTGGTTCTTCTTAAATCTATTTTGATGGCTATTCTGGTGTACTGGATTGCTCTGGCATGGGTTCCCATAGGTATTATTAACAAAATCAGAAGTATATGCAACAATTTTTTATGGTTTTGGGAAAGAGGATAAGAAGATACTTCCTTCGGTGGCCTGGGAAAAAAATGCCAAACCTAAGGAATGGGGAGGTTCGGGTATCAAAAATCTCAGACACTTTGCAACATCTTTGGCTGCAAAATGTGGCTATCGAGTTCTTACAATAAATAACCTCTGGACTTTTATGGTAAAGAGAAAATATATTGACCCCATCCCAGTTGATGATTGGATTAGGCTTTTGGATAAAATCACTTGCAAAGTATCCTTGATCTGGAAGGCTACCTTTTCATCACTTGGTCTGGTGGAAAATGGTTTATCTTGGAGAATTGGGAATGGTGAGAGGTGCCGCATCGGTATGGACCCCTAGGTGGGTTGCAACAACAAGTACATTATTTCGGAAGGCTTAATGGAAGCCCTTTAACACATAGAGTTTATAACGCTGAATTAGATTAGTGATCCGAAGGGCACCACTATTTGGGCACAGGCCTGGAAAAATGTTGAGGACATGGGTCTTGATGACCAGTGGAAGAAGGAATGACAGGGTTTTATCTTGGAGCTGGAGCACACAGGAATTCACCTTAAAGACTCTCAAGATTCTCTTTGTTGTGTCCACTCAAAATATAGAATCTATTCCCCTAAAGAAGGTTATGCTCAAATCATGAAAACAAATGAGAGGGGAAATTTGGAATGGTGGTTCAAGGCACTATGGAAATTGGGGGTCCGGCAAAATCTAAAATTCTCTTCTGGTGCATTTTAAGGCAGAAGGTCCCAACCCAGGATATCCTCCAAAAGAGGTTCCTGTATTGTCTTGGTTGGTGTTGTCTATGAAAAGAGGCCGAGGAAACCATTGACCATTTGTTCCTTTTTTGTCCTTTCTCCAAAAAGGTTTGGGATTTCACTCTGGCTCTCTGCAACATAGACGGTAGTTGGAGAGGTGACAATTTATGTGAGGCATGGAAAGGATGGTGGGATAATTGTAAAGATCAGGCTAACATATGTATCCCCCTCATTTTCTCTTGGGGTATTTGGCTTGCTAGAAATAAAGGTGTTTTCATGGATATTTTAACACCTCCTGCTCTTGTGGCGACCGAGTGTGCTGCTATCTTATATTTCTCGCCCCCGTCTAAAACCCCAACAAATCATAGGAGGGTTTAAATCAAGATTATTGATTATGATATTCCTAGGACTTATTTTGATGGGGTTGTGGATCATGGTACATGTGGTGCTGGGATGACAATTCACAAAAATCACAACTCTTCGCTCACCGCTTCAGTGGGTCTTAATGATGGCTCAAACAATTTTGCTGAACTTCAAACGCTAAAAATTCTTATCTGCTGGCTTATTCAACTGGGCATTGACTCAATCCAAATCTTTGGGGATTCCCTGAATGTTATATACTGGTTTAACAACTCTCAGACATGTCAAAATTTTTTATTACTTCCTATTCTTGAAGAAATAAAAGCTCTAAAATATCATTTCATATTGATTTTTGTATGCCATATTTACAGGGAATGCAATAGGGAGGCTAACCATTTGTCTAAAAACGGTCTTCGACATGATCCGGGCGCGTGGAAAATAGAGGAGAGGGATGGTATGGTGGTTCATGTGTTGAACACTAGACCATACTGATCGCTGCTCTTTTTCCTTCATCTACATGTTGTTTATTTTGATTTTGCTCCAACCATGTTACATCTCCTGGAGGCTTTTTTGTACAAAGCATAAATATTTTGAACTCTAAAAATACTTTTATTTCACTATTGTTATTTTTTGGGCATATATTGTTTCTGCTGGACTATATTTTGGGGTTGTTTTCTCATTCGAGAGGCATGTGTATATATCCTTCTTGTGTTTCTTGTTGTAGGGTGTTTCTCTGCATATGGATTCCATTATAGTTCATTTTTTGATCTCTTGTTGATGCTTCAACTCCATCTGACATGTTGTTTTGTCTCTTCCTCGTATTTGGGAAGGGGCACATGTGCAACTGCTTGTCTTTGGTTTTTCAGTTGTTTTGCTAAACACACCTATTGGTTTGGCCCTACTCTATGGGCATTGATCTCTTATGGAATGCTGCAGCGTCTATGATGTAACCTTTTGTGAATTTTTATAAAAAGTTCAATTTTTTATGTGGAAAAAAAAATAGTTGAGAGACATGTAGCCGCCACATCTCTTCTTAGAGATAAGCTACCATCGCTTGAGCTAGTTTATTTCCATTATGATTGTAAGCATATTTCAATTCTTTGATATTAATGAATTGAAGTTTTATTTCTGTTGCACTTCTGTGTTTATGTTTATATATGTATTCTATTGTGTTCCTGCATAAGTTTGGATCGACACCATAACAAGATATTTTCTATGAAAGATGAAACAGGTTGAAAACTCACATATGACAAAGAGATGGGGCAAGAATTGGTTAGATATTATGGATTACTTTTAGTTGAACCAAATCAAATTCGATGGAGACCAATTCAAAAGATCAGGGAAACCATCTGAATGATGATTCAGAAATATCATAAGGTTTCATTAATGTGATAGGTATCCCATGCCAAATTCGAAGAGGTGGTAATGTGCATGCTAAAAAATAAAGCATTGGGTCTGAATAGGTTCAGCACAATATTTTCCAAGTTTCTTGGCATTTCCTTGGTGAAGAAATCCATGACTTGATGGAGGAATCTCACAACATGTGCTCTTTATTTCTAGCCTTGAATGCCATTCTAGTAACTCTGGCACCAAAGTCTCATAAGGCCCAACATCTTGGTAGCTTCAAATCAATAGCCTTATGCAATGTGATATATGAGGTTATTTCAAAAGTAATTGAAAGTCATCTAAATCTGCTCCTTACAAATATAATTTCAATGGAGTAGACTAGCTCTGTGGAGGGAAATTCGTTGAAAAAATATAAAAATGTGGGAATGTTAATTAAGCTTGACTTGTCTAAAGCCTTCGCCAAATTTATTTTGTCTTATCTCTTCAAGGTTCTCACTAATAAAGGTTACCAAAATGTCTCTAGCAGTGATGTAGTTTTACAATGTTTATATCCAACTTTATAAGTTCAAATATTTATATTTATAAATGTATATAGGGTTAAGTATTAAAATTTATTTGATTTTACAAAAATAAAATGTAATTTTATTTTTTATAATTTGAAATTAAGGTAGGAATACAAAAATCATATTCATATATATATATATATATATATATATATATATATATATATATATATATAGAGAGAGAGAGAGAGAGATTAGTATATATTTACTTCTATTTCAATGTTAAAAGAAATGAGATAGTTTGAAGAATTGCATAGTAAAAAGGGGATTTTATTCCTTGCATTCTAGGATGAAAGGAAAGAGAGTTGGTGCTATTAAGGATAGTTGTAAGGTTCATGGAATATGAATTCTAGGAATTGGACTATGTGAAGAAAGATAAACTCAACCATAGGTAAATTTTCCATTGCTAAGTTATATCCTAGCCTTAACTTTGCATTGAGAAGTTATAGCCTAGCCTTAACTTTGGAGTGACATTTCTTAGAGAGACATTAAATAAGGTAACCAACCTATAGCTAGAAAGTCAACCAATGAAGTATTGCATCAAATAAACAACCCATTATTACATCAAATAAACAACTCTCAATTTGTTACATATGATAAATTTATTACAGCCCTTGTATAAATTAGCTAACAATAAAACTTATCATAAAGCACTTTTTTTATGTAAAAGTTACAAGTTTCAAATCTCAATTTAATTCTGATATTAACCTATATTAATAGAATATCATTTCATCATTAATTATGTTTATTAAAATATTAATATCATCTCATCATCAATTCTATTTATTAAGAAAATAATTAAAATAACACTAAAAAATAATAAAACTCTAACAAAATAAGCAATACCTTATAATATATATTCCTATACTTCTAACCAAACACTTCAATTATTTTTTCAACTATAAACGGAAGGGAATAATTAAAATAACACTTAAAAAAACCATTAAACTCTAAGAAAGTAATCAATACTTTATAATATAAATTCCTATATCTCTAACCAAACGCTTAAATTATTTCGAAAGCAAAAAAAAAAATCATCGAATCGATATCTATTATTTTTAAACTACAGGCCGGCCATTTTCTTTAACAAGTTTGAATTCTGTCTTAACTATTTCGGATCTATTAAAGCGCAAGAAGGATCAAATATCTCGAAATTGAAAATCTACTTTTTGATGCAAAACTTCGGAAGGTTTTCACCTCCAGAGATTTGATCCCTCTCGGCACTTGACAGATTTGGAGTTAAGATTGATCTAGGCTGGTTTCAATCGTGTGTGACCAAGGAAAATCTATCAATAATATGAGGAACATATGCTTAATTTTATCAATAATATGTAAATACATCTAATATTAACATAACCATTTTAAATATGTTAAATATGTCTGAAATTTATTGAGTCATTTTAATTTTAAATTTAATTAGTTACCTCAGTTTGTTGAGATGATAAATATTGTAAAATAACTTTAATGATGAAATAAAATTTTGAATGCAAAGTGACAATGTAATAATATTGTATGATAGAAATTGTGAATACTAATAATGTAGTCAATTACGGATAGTCTTCATTGTGATTGATTTCTGAAGTTATTTATTTATATTTCTCTCTCCCTCTCTCTCTCTCTTTACCCACCAACTATGTTACTATATCCCTCCCTCTCTCCTTATATCTCCTTCTCCCCCCTATCTCCATCCCTCCTTATTTGTCTCTTTATTTCAGCCCCAAACATACACGCTCTCTCTCTGTCTCTCCCTTGTCACTCCTTCTCTCCCTCCACTTCTGACTCTCTATATTTCTTATTTCCTACATCTCTCTCCCTCCAACTCCATCTCTCTTATCGATCCCTCTCTCCTCCTCTCTCTCAAGTCCTTTCTCTCGTCCTTCCTCTCTCTCTCTCTCCAATACTTTCTCTTCCCCCATCACTATCCTCCTATCTCTCATCCTTCCTCTCTCTCCCTTTCTCTCCCACCTCTCTCTCTCTTTTTTCCCTCCAATCCTCTCTCTTCCCCCATATCTCTCTCTCTCTCTAATCCTCTCTCTTCCCCCATCCCTTTCTTTCTCTCTCTCTTTCCACCCCTCTCTCTCTCTCCAACTACATTACTATATCCCTCCCTCTCTCCTTCTCACTTCTTCTCTCCCCCTTCTTTCCATACATCTTACTTTGTCTCTTTATCTCACCCCTAAACATACACACTCTCTCTCCATCTCTCCCTTATAACTCTCTCTCTCTCTTTCTTCTTAGTTATGTAAACTAATGAACACAAATATTTGTAAATATAAAGCAGATTATGGAGTAAATATGAAAAGAGGTTTTATTTACTTAACATACCTCTAGTTTATTTATATTTTTATTTATTTACCATACCCCTTTTCTTTACTATGGTATTTGGCCCATAGGCTTGTTATATAATTAGATTTTTATTTATAATCCTATTTGATATATTGTTATTTATTTACCTTACCTCTTCATGCCTCTTTTATATTTATTTATTTACCATACCTCTTTATATCTATTTTATATTTATTTATCATACTTGTTTATACCTCTTTTATATTTATTTATTTACCCATGGTATTTGGCCCATGGTATCAATATTAATTTGTCCCATGGTATTCGTCCCATAGGCTTCATCTAAATAAAACCTCTTTTTAAAGTTTTTTAAATATAAAAAGGTTTATGGAATAAATATAAAAAGAATTTTTATTTATTTACCATACATCTAGTTTATATATTTTTTTATTTATTTACCATAGCTCTGGAGTAAGTGTAAATTCATTTTACAAATATTTAATTAAAAGAAATATTAAAAGATTTTGGATTTTGATTGTTTGTGTTGAATTAACTCTTTTCCTTTGATTTAGGAAATGGTATTGACTTTAGTAAAGAGTAAATATGTTTAAAATTTTACTTAATTTGGAAATTCAATGTGGTAACTTTTTTTTGTTAAAGGTAAATTTATGATCCATTCAAATTCACGTATATAAATTACTATCCATTCAAATTATATAAATAATACATAATTGTATTAGAAATTGATATATGTTCTAGCAAAATGCAATTTTTTTTATTTGTTTTTAATTTTAAAACTTAAAAAGCGAGCATTTTGTGAGGACGTGACCCACGACATCAGAATTCATGCGGGACGAATGCGCCTCTGCCCAATGAAATACCATGGCAGAAAACGATTTTAAAGAAGTTGTGAAAATGATAGTGCCCCATATACTCGTTACAGCCTTGTCGTTCCTATCTGCTATCCTACTCAATTTCATAACTTCTTGAATCTTTTATTTAGGTATTAATATAGGCATTGTACCAAACACATTTTTATGATGGTAATAAATTTTAAACCTTCAAAATCTTAAAATTTGATAACTACAAGTTAAATTTTCAAAAAAATTTATCAAATTTTAAATTATTTTTCTAACAAAAACAACTAACCTATTATTATATTAGCACTTATTCTAAATATGTAGGGAGTCACAAGAGGTTGTGCTAACATGTCAACTACTGAACTGGTAGTGTTGTTCAGTTAATGAGTGGCTACGTTAATGGGTGGTTGAGTTTTGGGGAGCTGGCAAGCCATCTCAGTTGAATGGCATGGTATGTAGCACTATCATCAAAGTGAATCATTGGAAAGTTTACATTTCACTTAATTATGTTTAATTAGTTTTAATATTAGTTATAATTTTAAGTTTTAGTTATATGGTTTATAATATTAATAAGTATTTTTTATTATTTTTATTTTGAAATAGGATTTTTGGAATTTAAATTTAATTATAGATAAAGTGAGTGGATGGTATTGTTTCAATTTCATTTTTATGAAATATTTTAAAATATTTTTAGTGGTAGTCACAAATTAAAAATTGAGATTAATTTTCAAAATAATTATATATTTTTCTTCTTTAATTAAAATGATTAAGTAAAAAAAATGTCAAATGAACTAGTATCATATGCAATGAATTATGGATTTGTGGACATGAGATATTAATAAGCCATTTTATTGTACAAAAGCATATTTACAAATTAAAAATTAACATAGTAAAATGGGGTTAAATTTTTATAGGGTTAAAATGTGGTTATATGTTTTGTATATATGTTTAACTCATATATTATTTCTTTATGGAGTTGTTTATCTAGCTAGAGGAATTGCTCGGACTGCTAAAATTGGCCGGAATCCGAGTAATTTTTTTTTTTTAATTTTGCAATAGGAGTGTTTGAATCATGTTTTTGATGGTGGAAATGGATTCAGCACCATTGAAAACCTTTAAGACACCCAAAATATTGAAGTTTGATAGCTATAACCTGAATTTACAAAAATCCTTGCCAAATTTTCTTAAAATCTTACCTGAATTTGGCAAAAAGACAGTCTCCTTAGACTACTACTTTCTTTATAATTAGTAAAGTAATTTAATATAAAGTTATAATTTAAATATTTTTTATGAATTTTTTATTTTAGCTCAGTGAAATATATTATGAAACAAGTTTAGATGCTTATAAGGCATTGATGCATATATGTGTTTAATATGGATTTAATTTATATAATTGTGCTATTTATTTAATTGTTATAGTACTATATTAAAATAAATTATTTTTCACAAATCTTTATCAATTACTACATAAATTTTATATCTCTTCCAAATTTTGATTCATTAAAATTTTATATTAAATTTTTTTTTTTCCAATTTAATTTAAATAAATATAAACTCTATATCTCATATATTTCTAAATTCATTAGAATATTTTACATCAGACATTATATAAATAATAATAATATATTAATACCATTTACATTGTTTTCCATATTAAAATAAAATTTATGTTTTTGTTAGATGCAAACTATTAAAACCATTGAGAATAATAACTAACACACCTTAGGAGACTTGCCTATGTTGCTACTCATGTTATTGATTATCCATAGATTATCCATAGAGGTAAGAACTCAAAGTAAAGTAAACGATAATTGTAATATCCCTAAAACCATGTAACTAGAGGTGGGATTAATAAACAAATATTATTAATTTAATGGATTTGGTTTTCATAAGATAGTTAGGGATCGATAAGGTGAAACTACCGAATAGTAACCTTATTATTTTTGTGATAATGAGAGAGGAAAGGGGGCATACTCTGTTTTTTGAAATTTGAAGCTCCGTGAGGTATACTTGCTCTGGTGGTGTTCTGGGGATCTGACCATACCCATGGCCTAAGGGTTTTAATGATAACATCAGATTGCAAATCCAGTTAGCCACAACATACTCTGTTTCTCAAATTTTGAAGCTACGTGTGAGATCATTGATGACTTTAGTGATCTTTCGGACGGCCAGTTCTATGGGCTGATGATGGACTGCTTGTGCCTGTGCTCGTTGGTGGAGAGGCGTTTCTGAAAAGAGCTTTGAATTTGAAAGATTAGGTTTGTGCAACCATGAAAGAGACTACACAAACGAAGAGAGTGACTGGTAAGAGCTGACGCAGGAAATATTTGCATTAAAAATGCGACCAAGAACTAAGGTTCGGAAAGATAAGTTATTACATTAATTTTCTTAATATTTTACATAGTTATCACTTATAGTATGTTTTCTTGGGAAGAGTTAAATACTTTAATACATGAGTTAAGTATTTTAATACTTGAAAATGGGTAGTGGGCTCAAAGATAAGTTAATGTGTTTTTTTGGAAAAATAATTCTTTGACTTTTGTTTAGAGAACTTATGTTATCTTTCTTAGTAAATAAAGATATTTTATTGTATGTAGATAAAGATAATAATTATATTAACTTCTTAGAAAGAAAATATATCTATCTACAACAGTAAAAGATAAATAACTTGGCTTGTCTTTATATATATATATATATATAAAGGAAAGTTACTATGTTAAATTTCTTAAAAAGACATAATCCGTGTATTTCTAGAAAATATTGGTATTATGTCAATCTTTTAGAAAGATAATCTTATTAGAGATATAGCATGGTAAAAGGAAAACTTATTGTGCAGGTTTTTCTGAAAAGAATCCATGTTGTCTCTTCTTGAAAAGATCGCTATTATGTTATTCTTTGCTATTATGCCAATCTTTTACATGAAAATAATAGTTAAGAGTGGTAGTATTCTAGGAATGTTTTTCTAAATAGAATCTATGTTGTCTCTTCTAGAAAATTTTTCTATTATGTTAAAGATTACTATTATGTTAAACTTTTTACATGAAAATAGTATTTCATGATGAGATAATTCTAAGAAGAGAATATATGTTGCTTGCAGTAAAGGAAGAGCTATCTCTCTTGCATGCACAAAGAGGGAGAGTTATCTCTCTTGCATGCACAAAGAATAGCCATTCTGTTATAGAGGTATGTTCTTTGCATGGATAAAGAAATATTGAGCTATCTTAATATTTAGGAAAATATGTGAGTACCTTTATGATATCAAATCTAATATGTTATTTTATGTTATTTCTTTTGGAATAAGATCAGTTATATTCATACAATATTTGTATTATATTTCATTGGAAAGAATATACATTTATCTGTGGAAAATGATAGCATATTTGTTATCTTACATTGGAAAAGATTTCTTTGGGAAAGAAGATTGAATTACATGTACAAAAGCTAAAGTAATGTTTTGGTTTCCTTGAAAATATATCTATCTATATATATATATGGGTAATGTTGGTATAATATTTGGAGAATAGGACATGTATTCTTATGCTTTATTCCATTAGTTTTATGGAAAGAAACCATGTTTTGCATGTCTATTATGTTATATTTCCTCGAAGAGGAAACATGTGTTTGCATGCTCGATTATGTGAATTATTCTATTGGGAAATTAATTTTAGAAACTTCATGCATTGTATGCATAGGAACAACAGTCAATGTGTTAACTTTATTATATTTGCATACTTCAAAGGCAAAAGTTGAAGGGCTGGTTCTTTTGTACAAATGTGAGCATGTGCGAGAAGTGTCATAATAATGTGGGGTTTATCTTGACATGAATTGATAATTACTTGCTTACACTAAGGTAGTTATGCTAGAATAAAGCATGTTCTGATACTGTATTCAAATTTCATGTATGCACATGAATAAGTATTAAAGGATTGCTTAAAGATTGATTATTGATTGATTGAGGCTTTATCTAATCATGCTATAAAAGCTTGTTTATGACATCAATAACAGGGAATGATGATGACTTATCAAAAGGAAATATTATGCTTAACAGTGGCGGGTAAATGATTAATGGTTCATGCAGATGGGTGTGATGGTTCATGCAGATGAGTGCGAGCTGCAAGATGGTCCATTGTGTGTTGGTACGTTGTAGGTACATCCATGCCACCAAGACATGAACATATGAGGATTAGTGGGTAAATGCTATCATATTTATTGTAATGGCTTTAAGCTAGATATTTGTAAATTTCTTTGTAAGATTTACAAATGATGGTTAAGGGATGGTCTCCCTTGTAAGCCATTGAGTGAGGGTTGAACATCCTCACGAGCGTTTAATAATGAAATTAAACGTTTGCTTGTTTTTACCCTACGGGGTTTCCAGGGTATATTGGTGTTCAATGATGTGATTGATTATTGTGTCAAATTGATGATTTTGATTCCTTTCTTGTTGAGATGTTCATGATGGAAAGTATGTGATGACTACATGAATAATGAAATGAATGCAAGGTATCTCATACAGTTTTATGTTAATGTACTATAATAGAGTTTTTTAATGGTTAAGCAATTTACCATTCTCAAACTAAGGTTACACTATGAACTGGTGAACATTCTAACTAATGATGTGTAACGAATATTTAATAGTGATTTGAATAGTTACCCGTGGGTAGCTTGTATAAAAAAATTATAACTCCTTGCATTCCCATGTGAAGTTATCGGTGTATGTTACAAGTGGTATTAGAGCTAAAGGTTGCAGCATTGGTGCCTTTGGGATTTGTTAAGCGAAAATAAATTGAGGTATGCTACTAATGGACATCAGTTAAGGTATGATTCTATAAATCTACATATTGAATGATATACGCAGTAGTCTACTCCTAACATGAGATGTGTGATTCATGTTTATAACTGCATTAAAGATTAATGAGTAATAAATTTTGATGCAAAACAATTTTCATAACATTGGAATCCCGTTGAGGATGAAAGACAATAAAACCTTTGTTGTACTTATGAATAACCTGAGTACTCACTAGTGAAAGTGAGAGTCATTTATTAATAGTGGTTATATGACATATTATTCATACATTTAGTGAACATAAATAAAGTTACCATGCACTACTTGAAAAATATGAATATGTATAGTGATGGTGAGTGAAACTAATGCATGAATGCAAAAGATGGGGAAAGTCCTTGAAGAGGATGAGAATGTTTTAAAATGAAATTGAATGAACCCTTTTAGATGTTAAAATACTTAATGGGTCAAGTAGTGAGACTTGAGTATAATGACTAGTTGATTGACTCGCTTTTGAATGAGTCATCATGGATGCATTAAGATTATTAGTGGCATTGAATGACTAGTTTTTGAATGAGTCATGTGATGGATGCATTAAGATTATTAATAGCATTGATTAGTCATGAATGACTAACTAATGAAAGTTACATGCACGAATCGATTTTGACTAAAGCTATTTCAAAGTCGTGAACAAGTGATTATGGTAATTACTTCATGTGTCAGTCTATTGGTAACAAAACATTGTGGGAATTGGAAATGTTTGCACTCATACCCTAATCCTTATTGACACATACGCATTAATGAATATTTTTATATAATTGTATGCATGAAAACATTGTATGTAGAAAATTAAAATAATTGTGTAAGATAATAAGCGCTTAAGAAATGCATATTTACAATTAGTATTGTTGCTTATAATAAGCATGGGTAGCTTAATGACAACAGAAAACCTATGAAAGTAAAAACATCGCAAACATTGCAATGTGAATTGCAACAGTAAATGTTAAAGTATCATGTTATAATGTGCATGATTTTGTTATTTGGGAAATAATAATGTACAACAGATGTATGTTAGTATGTTTCTTGTTAATCTAGATATCATTAGACCCATGTGAAGGGCCAAGTATGATGTATGATGTACATAAAGTTTTTTTTTCTTTATGTATAATGTGTGCATAGTTCATTATGTAAATTACTATGGGAAACAATGCTAAAAGAGAAATTTAACATGCCAGACAGTTGTGAACAATTCTGAAAGGCTAGAAGGCCTGGGTTGATGGTGGTTGCCTACCCGAAGGGGTTGATGGCGCTTACCTGCCCAGATTTCCTCTCCCTAGAGATATATGATCTCAATAGGGAAAAGAGTTGGCCAAGATGGTGAAGGGGAAAAACCTGAGGAAACTCTATTTATTTTGGAGCCTATTGGAGGTGGCCCAAAATTCCTCATAGACAGGACGTTGTCAGAGGAATAGGCATGATGTTGCCAAGAGGAATCCATACTGGACTTAAAATGATCTTTTGTAAAATAATTGTCTGGATGTGAAAATGACTCAATTTGGTTGCGAAAACCAACTCCCATGGGTTAGGAGGAGCATTTTGTTTACCATTGTGGCTCTCATGGCAGAACAAGTTAAGTAATCATTTATTTGTTATATTAAAATGAATTTTTATATGATTGTGTAAATATCTTATGTAGATATTAAGAGGAAAGGAGATTAGCGCTCAGAAAATGAATTACTGAATGTATAAGTTCATTTATTTTATTGCTAATTTGTTGAATGTCTTAGCAAAGGCTAGGATATGCCCATGGTGTATTGATTGACCATTGGTATGATTAGAGAGCTAGGTGCTCTCTGAGTACTTTTTGAAGTACTGTGTGGATGTCTTTAGCAGGAGCTAAGATAGTGTGCACGTGATGAATTGATTAGAGGGTTGGTGCTCTCTGAGTACTTATGGAAGTACTCTTATTAAAACATCTCTTGATATTGCATGAATGTTTGATAGTTGCAAGTATTTCATTTTATTGAAACTATGTGACTAATGTGATTGAATTGTTAGTCATACATTACAGGCTCTTTCCATGGAGTGTTGATGGGTTGTTCAACCATTCTTAGAGAGCTTGTGTAAAAGCCATCATTACTTCCAATAGTTATTGGTAAGTAATGGTAAGTTGGTATAGATATTTTTCTATATTTTTATGAAATTGAATAATGGATAACTGGTTAAAAATGGAAAGGGAACATTTTTTGAGGTATACATGCTTATGACTATGGATAAAAACATTATTGTTTCAATTAATGGAATTTAAGGAAAAGAAAGTGTTTCATTGTGAAGGGGAAGGATTCCCTTTGGGTTGTTTATATTATTATATCATGAGTATAAGTTTAAGTTTCAGTGAGAGAAGTACACTGAGGATGGTGTTCTCTTAAGGGGGGGGAGTATGTAACATCCCTAAAACCACATAACTAGACGTGGGATTAATAGACAAATATTATTAATTTTATGGAGTTGGTTTTCATAAGGTAGTTAGGGTTCGGTAAGGTCAAACTACCAAATAGTAACCTTATTATTTTTTTACATAAATGTTATGATGAGAGAGGGAAGGGGGCATACTCTGGTTTTTCAAATTTGAAGCTCCGTGAGGTATACTTGCTCTGGTGGTGTTCTGGTGATCTGACCATAACCATGGTCTAAGGGTCTTAATGATAACATCAGATTGCAAATCCAGTTAGCCACGACGTACTTCGTTTCTCAAATTTTGAAGCTATGTGAGAGATCATTGATGACCTTAGTGATCTTTCGGATGACCAGTTCTATGCGCTGATGGACTGCTTCTGCCAGGATAATATTTTAAAGAACTCTGACCGTGCCCAAAAGGAAAGCAGATCACGAGAGAAAGAGGGCAAGAAAGAGAATGAGGTGTCTACATTGACATGTGCCTCTGCTTGTTGGTGGAGAGGCATTTCTGAAAAGAGCTTTGAATTTGAAAGATGAGGTTTGTGCAGCCGTGAAAGAGACTACACAAACGAAGAGAGTGACTGGTAAGAGATGATGCGGGAAATATTTGCATTAAAAATGTGACCAAGAACTCATCTTTGGAAAGATAAGTTATTACATTATTTTTCTTAATATTTTTCATAGTTATACCGATAGTGGATAATCAATTATAGTATGTTTTCTTGGGAAGAGTTAAATATTTTAATACTTGAGTTTAAGTATTTTAATACTTGAAAATGTGTAGTGGGCTCAAAGATAAGTTAATGCGTTTTTCTGGAAAAATAATTCTTTAACTTTTGTATATGTTATCTTTCTTAGTAAAGAAAGATATTTTATTGTGTGTAGATAAAGATAATAATTATGTTAACTTCTTGGAAAGAAAATATATCTATCTACAACAATAAAAGATAAGTAACTTGGCTTCTCTCTCTCTCTCTCTCTCTCTCTCTCTCTCTCTCTATATATATATATATATATATATATGGAAAGTTACTATGTTAAATTTATTAAAAGGACATAATCCGTGTATTTCTGGAAAATATTGGTATTATGTCAATCTTTTAGAAAGATAATGTGATTAGAGATATCCCATGGTAAAAGGAAAACTTATTGTGCGGGTTCTTCTGAAAAGAATCCATGTTGTCTCTTCTTGAAAAGATTTCTATTATGTTATTCTTTGCTATTATGCCAATATTTTAAACAATTGTGTTATGTGCGATTGTTTTTATTGCTTCGTTTGTTTGCAATTGAGTTTAAATTTCCACAAAAGATTAACATTGGAAGGATTCTGTATTTAGCAAGAAGATAAATATTGTTAGATCAGGAGAATCTCAATATATACATGCATATGTTATATAATTTCTACATGGTATCAGAGCAGTGTTAATTCTTGAAGATTGCAATTGTGAAGAATTGTTGAGTTTGTGTTGGTGGACAATTCGAATTTGCTGCAGAAATTTCTTGGTGCGACAGTTAAGTATACATTGAAATGTCTTTCAATAAGTTGCGATTGGAGTATGCCTTTGAGGGTAGATCAAATTACATAGTCTGGAAGGATAGGATGGAGGCGATGCTGGAAGATAATGGACTGAAGGAGTTCATCGATAGCGATTTTCCTAAGCCTAGTTCTAGTGATGCTGCATTACTTGATGCATGGAAAAAGAAGGTAGTAAAGACAAGAAGAATTCTGTTGGAAGGTGTGAAGGACCATATTGTGTCCAACCTTCATGGGAAATCCACTCCATTTGAAATTTTGATGGTTTTGACAGATTTTTTCCAAAGCAGTAGCGACCAGAGGAAGTTGGCGCTGAAAGATAAGCTCGGAAAAATAAAAATGGAGAAGGGCAATATTATTCCAAAATATCTCACGAAGTTTGTCCACTGTAGGGATGAAGTGGGAAGTGTGGGGATTATTGTTGATGATGATGACTTGGTGAGCTTGGCTCTCCTTGGGCTTCCGAAGAGTTGGCATAGCTACGAAGACTCTGTCAATGGACAGGAGAAACTGCCGGGTTGGGAGTGACTTTGGTCAGATCTTGTGCAGGAGGAGATAAGGTGAAGTAGTAGGGATATATATTTATCAAAGAATGATGATGAAGAGAATTGAGCTTTGGCTGCCAAAGAAATGAAAGGGAAGGGGAAGAAATTCCCTTCAAAATCCGAGGCTAAAGGGAATAAGCAGAATTTGTCCAAGGTGAAGTGTTTTCACTGTCACGAACATGGGCATTTTACCAATAACTGCCCACAGAAAAAGAAGAACAAGAAGGATGTTGGAGCTGCATCTAGAGAGGCCTTAGCCTCGCAATTTGAATTTGATTTCTCTTTGATCGCATGCTTGGTTTCAAGTGTAATGGGATCAGTGTGGTATCTTGATAGTGGTGCATCTTTCTATATGATAGGAGACAAAGAGTTGTTTAGTGACTTGGAGGAGAAGGACCTTCAAATGCATATAGAGATGGGCAACGATGGTCGATATAGTGTGACCAGCATTGTGACCATTACCTTTGAGAGGGAGTCAGGTAATCCATTTCTGTTGAAATATGTTATGCATGTTCTAGGTCTGAAGAAGAACTAGGTCTCGGTCACAATGCTGGAAGACAGAGGTTATGACGTTGTTTTCAGCAAGGGAAAATATTTCCTGCGACATAAAACAACGGGCCAAACCAAGAGGATAGGGATTCGAGTTAAGAATCTCTACAAGCTGGAGGTAGATGGTTGTCCTGCAATGATGGGCAAAGCAGAAGACGTGGTGAGCCAGGATGAGGGTGAATTATGGCACAGGAGATTGGGCCATCTTCACCATAGTGCTTTGAAGATTTTGCAGCAGATTTCTACTGGACTTCACAAGGGTACTCTTTCACAGCCAGATCAGTGCAAGGGATGTATTATGGTTAAGTTTGTGAAGACCACCTTTCATGAGAAGGAGAACCGTGCTTCAGTGATCCTGGAGAGAATTCACACAGACGTGTGTGGACCTTTCTCAGTTTCTTCAACAAAAAAACACAGTTATTATATTATATTTGTTGATGACTATTCTCATAGATGTTGTATCTTCTTCATTCAAAAGAAGAGCAAAACATTCTCAAAGTTGTTGGGTGTGGAGCCTGATTATCTTGTTTACTTTGTATCACAGCATTGGACCCTTGTACCTTTAAAAGGGGCGGAAATGCCACCCGTAATTAATCACTTCTATGGGGGGTCCAGGGGGGGCGGCAGCGCTTTTCGGAGCCCCCCCCTGGCAGGGGGTTTCGGGGGCAGTGCCCCTGAAGCTAAAAACAAATGTAAAATTGCCTTGTAAAAGTATAGTAATTTCTAGTCAATCTGGGTCGTTCATAGGTGGATGATCTGAAGGTAGGAGTTATGTTTAGTTTAGGGTTTTTTGCCCTAGAAGGCAACCCCTCACTTTTATGAGGGTATTTTATTGCGGCTGTGTATTGTATGTGTATTCTCAAAGTGAGAAACAGATAGGGAGACTGTGAGAGAGAACAGAGGATATTATAGCAGATCTGCTATAGGTTTTGTCTCTTCATTTTTGCTAGATAATAGAAAGGAAGGACTGGCTGTTCGGGGTGGACGTAGCCCAAACTGGGTGAACCACGTATATCTGTGTCTCTTTAGTTTATGTGTTTTGTGTGCTTGTATTTTCCGCATATTTTATGTGTTTCCTTGCTCCATAATATATAATTTTCTAACAACTGGTATCAGAGCCGAAGGTATATTTGGCTGATAAAATTGCAGGAAAGAAGCGTTCGAGTGGGAGAAATGGCGGAAGATGTCAAGTTTAGGGTTGAGAAATTTAACGGCCAAAACTTCCCGCTATGGAAGATGCAGATGGAAGATTATCTGTATCAGAAAGATCTGTACCTACCATTGAGCAGAAAAAAAAAGAAGCCGGCGGCCATGACAGATGTGGAATGGAACATTCTCAATAGAAAGGCACTCGAAACAGTATGGTTGTGCCTTGCGGCATCAGTAGCCTTCAATATTTCGAAGGAAACAACAACAGAGGGTTTGATGCAGACATTAGCGAAACTATATGAAAAACCCTCAGCCTAAAACAAGGTATTTCTTATGAAACGACTATTTAATATGAAGATGTCGAAAGGTGGATCTGTTGCAGACCATTTAAATGATTTTAATACAGTTACCAGTCAGTTAAGTTCTGTAGGGGTAAACTTTGATGATGAATTTAGAGCTCTGTTATTATTGTGCTCATTGACAAAGAGTTGGAATGGTTTAGTAATGGCCATTAGTAACTCTGTCTCTAGATCTAGTACTTTAAAGTTTGATGATGTTGTTGGTGCTATCCTTAGCAAGGAAATGCGATGGAAAAGCTCCGATGAGACATCAGGTAATGCTTTGAGTGTAGAATCTAGGGGAAGAAGAATGGAAAGAGGAAAGAGCTCGAGATATCACAGTAAATCAAGAAAAGGTAGATCCAAGTCCAAATCGGGGATAGTGTGCTATAAATGCAGAAAGAAAGGACACCTAAAGAAAGACTGTAGATCTTGGAAGGGAAAAGAAGGAGATACACAGCAAGAAAACAATCATGAAGAAAATGTGACAGGTGATGTGTTACAAGATGCTTTGATTCTTTCTTTCGAAAATATTACTGATTCTTGGGTTGTAGATTCAGGGGCTTCATTCCATGCCACAACTGATAAGAAATATTTTCATGACTATGTTCAAGAATATTTTGGACAAGTTCGTTTGGGTGATGATAAACCCTGTAAAATTGTTGGAATGGGTAAGTTTCTTGTAAAACAGCAGAATGGAAACCAATGGCTATTAAAGGAGGTAAGGCATGTCCTAGATCTAAAGGAAAATCTGATTTCAACAGGGCAATTAGGTGGTGAAGGTTGTGTTACAACTTTCACAGATAAAGCTTGGAAGGTCACCAAAGGAGCCCTGGTAATAGCAAAAGGCGAAAAGGTTGGTACATTGTATTTATGCAATGGTATTTCTAACTCTATTAATGCTTTAACTTCCAAAGGAGTAGATGCAGCATTATGGCATCATAGGCTCGGACACATGAGTGAGAAGGGGATGAAGAGAGTCAGATTTCTTAGAGTTGGGAAAGAAAAGAAGAGCGAAAAATTGGATCTTGTGCATACAGATGTATGGGGACCCGCTCAGGTATCATCTCTTGGTGGCTCTCGTTATTATGTTACTTTTATTGATGATGCAACTAGAAAAACATGGATTTATTGTATTCAGAATAAATCTGATGTATTTGATACTTTCAAGAAATGGAAAGCTTTGGTTGAGATTGAGACAGGAAAGAAGTTGAAGTGTCTCAGATCAGACAATGGAGGTGAATATTGCAGCAAAGAGTTTTATAGGTACTATTCAGAGCATGGAATTCGTAGAGAGAAGACAGTTCCAAGAACACCACAAGAAAATGGTGTGTCAGAAAGGATGAACAGAACAATCATGGAGCGTGCAAGGTGCATGATATTGCATGCAGGATTGCCTTTACAATTTTGGGCAGATGCTGTAGATACTACTGTTTATCTAATAAACAGAGGGCCTTCAAGTTCCTTGGATGGTGGTATTCCAGAGGAAGCATGGACAGGTAAAAAGGTAAACTATTCTTTTTTAAAGCCTTTTGGTTGTGAGGCCTTTGTCCATATTAATAAAGAAAACAGAACAAAGCTTGAGGCAAAATCAAATAAATGTACCTTTATTGGATATGGTGCTAATGATTTTGGTTATCGCTTATATGATTATGAAAATCACAAAATCATTAGGAGCAGAGATGTAATATTCAATGAAAAGGTCTTGTATAAGAATCAGTTGCAGGAAAAGAAACAAGAAAAAGAAAGCAAGGAATACATGGTTCTTGATGAGATAACTGAAAAAGTAAAGGTGCCTGAAAATAATAATAATCAACAGTCACAGCAGCAACAACCACCACAACAGCAACAGGCACCTCAAACACCTCAAAGTGGTGTTAGAAGATCTACCAGGATAAGTAGACCCCCTGAACGATACTCTCCTTCATTATATTATTTATTGTTGACTGATTCTGGTGAACTCGAATGTTATGAAGAAGCAATGCAGGTTGAAAGCAGGAAGAAGTGGGAGCTAGCCATGGAAGAAGAGATGGACTCCTTAATGCATAACCAGACTTGGGACTTAGTCAGGTTGCCTGCAGGTAAAACTACATTGCAGAATAAATGGGTTTACAGGCTGAAGGAAGAAGATGGAGGAAAACAGAGGTACAAAGCTAGATTTGTGGTGAAGGGGTTTGCACAGAAGAAAGGTATTGATTTTGATGAAATATTTTCTCCTGTTGTTAAGATGACTTCAATCAGAACTATTTTAAGTCTTGTAGCAATGGAAGATTTACATCTTGAACAATTAGATGTAAAGACAACATTTCTCCATGGAGATTTGGAGGAAGAGATATACATGCAGCAACCAGAAGGATATGAGGTCAAAGGGAAAGAAAAATTGGTGTGCAGGTTAAAGAAGAGCTTGTATGGCTTAAAACAGGCTACAAGGCAGTGGTATCTAAAATTTGACAAGTTTATGTCTCAACAAGGTTATACTAGATGTCACTCTGATCATTATGTTTATCTAAAAAGGCAAAATGATGGCAGCTATATTATATTGTTATTGTATGTAGATGACATGCTTGTTGCAGGGTCTAACATGCAGGAAATAAATGTGCTCAAAAGAAAATTGACAAATTCATTTGCAATGAAGGATTTGGGAGTTGCAAAATAAATCCTTGGTATGAGGATAACTAGAGACAGGAAAAATCGCAAATTAACACTGTCTCAGAATGAGTACATAGAAAAGGTGTTGAAAAGATTTAATATGTAGAATGCAAAACCAGTTAGTACACCTTTTGCTATCCATTTCAAACTTAGTAAGGAGATGTGCCCCAAGACCCAAGAAGACATGGATTATATGTCTAAAGTTCCATATGCATTAGCAGTTGGAAGCTTAATGTATGCAATGTTTTGCACAAGGCTTGATATTACACATGCAGTGGGAGTTGTAAGCAGGTACATGAATAATCCAGGAAAAGAACATTTGATGGCAGTAAAATGGATTCTCAGATATTTGAGAGGTACTAGAAATCAAGCATTATGCTTTGGTGGTTCAAACATTGCCCTACAGGGATATGTTGATGCAGATATGGCAGGTGACAGAGATAACAGGAGGAGCACTACAGGATATGTATTTATTGTAGGTGGAACAGCTATCAGTTGGCTTTCAAAAATCCAAAGTGTTGTTGCACTTTCAACAACAGAAGCAGAGTATGTTGCTACTACAGAGGCTAGTAAAGAAATGATTTGGTTACAAAGGTTTATGGATGAATTGGGTAAGAAGCGTGATATGGGCATGCTATACAGTGATAGCCAAAGTGCCATTCATCTTGCAAAGAACTCAGCATTTCATTCCAGGACTAAACACATACATCTCAAGTACCATTTCATACGGTTAGTATTGGAAGATGGAGAGTTGAAGCTGGAAAGGATACACACTATCCAGAATCCTGCAGATATGCTAACAAAAGTTGTAACCAAGGAGAAACTGAGAATGTGCTCAGTTTCAATTGGTCTTCAAGGATGACGATGAAAACGAGGAACAACCAGGTCTAAAGAGGAGTCATTATCCAACAAATGAAGCAGCGGTGGAGTTGCTACAATCAGTCTCCAAGTGGGAGATTGTTGGGTGTGGAGCCTGATTATCTTGTTTACTTTGTATCACAGCATTGGTCCCATGTACCTTTAAAAGGGGCGGAAACACTGCCCGTAATTAATCACTGCCATGGGGTCAAAGCCCCCCCCTAGCGGGGGGTTTCGGTGGCAGTGCCCCCGAAGCTAAAAACAGATGTAAAATTTCCTTGTAAAAGTATAGTAATTTCTAGTCAATCTAGGCCGTTCATAAGCGGATGATCTAACGGTAGAAGTTATGTTTAGTTTAGGGTTTTTTGCCCTAGAAGGCAACCCCTCGCTTTTATGAGGGTATTTTATTGCGGCTGTGTATTGTATGTGTATTCTCATAGCGAGAAATAGATAAGGAGACTGTGAGAGAGAACAGAGGATATTACAGCAGATCTGCTGTAGGTTTTGACTCTTCATTTTTGTTGGATAATAGAAAGGAAGGACTGGCTGTTCGACGTGGACGTATCCCAAACTGGGTGAACCACGTATATATTTGTCTCTCTAGTTTTATGTGTTTTGTGTGCTTGTATTTTTCGCATATTTTATGTGTTGCCTTGCTCCATAATATATAATTTTCTAACAAAAGTTATGTAAGTTTAAAGCATTGGTGGAGAAGGAGTTGGGGAAGCAAGTGAAGGTTCTTCAGAGCGATAATGGTGGTGAATATATCTCGAAAAATTCAAAGACTTCTGTAGCAAAGAATGAAATCGAAGAGAAATCATAGCGCCTCATAACCCACAGCAAAATGGGGTCGCGGAGGGGAAGAATAG
Organism: Pinus albicaulis; assembly: GCA_034641835.2. Lineage (NCBI taxonomy): Eukaryota > Viridiplantae > Streptophyta > Pinopsida > Pinales > Pinaceae > Pinus > Pinus albicaulis. The sequence goes on from CM076578.1 coordinate 260,978,386, forward strand.
AATGATCATGGGTACTGCATGAGCTATGCTTGAGAGGGAGATAGTATTGCATGCAGAGGAGGAACTGCATGTTCCGAAAGATGAGCATCCAGATGTGGATCAGAGACAGGAGGAAGTTCATGGAGTGGAGGAGTCCACTCATTCAGAACCAAACATCAGAACTAGCAAAAAGCGTACCACAGAAGCTGAGACACTAAAGCTTGATGCAGCACAGAATGTAGGAGTCCCTACATCACAGCGCAAACAGAGACAGTCACCTGACCATTTTACTGGATACATGGCTCTTATGAGAAAGTGTATCATGACAGAGCCATCTTATTTTGAAGAAGCAGTGTAGGAGCCCACATGGGTAGATGCCAAGGTGGAGGAGTATGACTCCATTGTCAGAAACAGTGCTTGGGATATTGTTCCAAGGTCGATGGGTAAATGAGTTGTAGGATCAAGATGAATATACAAGGTAAAACAAGTTGCTGATGGGATCATCAAGAAATATAAGGCAAGATTTGTTGCCCGGGGCTTCTCACAGGCTGAGGGGATTGATTATGAAGAAACCTTTGCACCTGTCGCACAGTATTCTTCCATAAGGACCATCCTTGCTCTCTCAACGCAGATGGGTTGGTACATTCATCAGATGGATGTGAAGATTGCATTCATTAATGGGATCATTGAGGAAGAGGTGTACATTGAGAAGCTTGAATGATTTGAGATCTTCAACAATGAGTCGCATGTGTGTAGGCTCAAAAGAGCATTGTATGGGCTGAAACAAGCACCTCGTGCTAGGTACACACGGATCGATAGCTATTTCACTGGACTTGGCTTCACCAAGAGTGAGGCGGATGCAAACTTGTACCAAATTGTGGTGGAGGGTAAGCTTTTAATCATTGTTCTTCATGTTGATGATTTAATACTAACGGGTGATGAGCAGTTGATACACTCATGCAAGGCAGTTCTTGCAAAGGAGTTTGAGATGAATGATTTGGGCCTCCTTCATTATTTCCTTGGATTGGAAATACGGCAGAAAGAAGGTGAACTATTTGTGTGTCAAGGCAAGTATGCTCAGGAGATACTTGAGAAGTTTCACATGCAATACTGCAAGCCTATTGACACTCCTCTTCTAGGAAATTGGAGGAAAGAGGATGCTACATCGGCAGAGGTAGTGGATGCCACTGTTTATCGACAGTTGGTGGGTTTGCTCATGTATTTAGTTAATACAAGACCGGACATATGCTATGCAGTGAAATAGCTTTCACAAGTGATGGTTAAGCCTACCAAGCTCTTTTGGAAGGCAGGAAAGCATGTCCTGAGGTATCTCAGGGGCAAATTTGAGTATGGCTTATGGTACAGACAGACAGATGAGGTGAAGTTGCATGGCTTCACGGATGTAGATTGGGCAGGCAACCCAACAGACAGAAAGAGCACATCAGGAGGGTTTTTTAGTATCAGATCTACAATAGTTTCTTGGTACAGTAGGAAACAAAGATCCGTGGCACTCAGTTCAGCGGAAGCATAATACATGGCAAGAATTCAAGCTACATGTGCGGCTATCTGGATGAGGAACATCCTGGTTGGTTTGTTCAGTTCACATTTAGATCCTACAGTGATACATTGTGATAATCAGAGTTGCATTAAACTCTCGATTAATCCTGTGTTTCATGATAGATCTAAACATATTGATATCTGGTATCATCATATCAGAGATTATGTGCAGCGGAAGATCATGTTGCTTCAGTACGTTCCTGCGGAAGATCAGGATGCAGACATTCTGACGAAGGCGCTCACTAGGAGAAAACTTGAACACTTTGTGCGGGCTATTATTAGGTGTAAGTCTATTTTTAGACATGGTGATCATATTTCAGAAGCTACAGGATGCTATTTGTGGATGGTTGGTCAAGTTGAAAAAATAGATGAAATTCTATTTTTAGAATATTGGGTGAAGTTTATTTATATATCATCGATCTAAAAATAGATGTGTCGATTATTATTAGCCCTTAATAATAATCAGACTCTAAATATCAACTTACTCTCTTGGAGCACTTTATTTCAGTATACATATTTGGCAAATCAGTGGGCTAAAGGAATTACGCAATTCCTAGGGTTTACTAGTGGTTCATGCATGGAGGACTCAGTTAGAACTAAAGTGGCAAAGTTATGACAGATTTGGAAGAGTAGTTCATGGAGTTGTTATTTAGTTTAAATCAGTTAATGGAGTTAAACTCAGTTGAGCTAGTTGTATCTAGTCTAACTGAATGATACACTAGTGAGAGTGGAGTGAATTAATTAACTGAGCTAGTTGTATCTATTCTAACTGAATGATACACTAGTGAGAGTGGAGTGAATTAATTAGTTAATTAATTCAAAAATAATAACTCATTAATCAACTGAACAAATACAGTAGTTAAGTACAGTGCATGTCAGTTCCAGTGGAGACCCAATGGAGAGATAGGTGAAAGGGTGAGATGGACTATCTGTTGTGACTATAGTGATGCATTGATTGCATCACACACACATTGGAGTTTCCAATGAGGATTGCGCAGTCAAGGCAAGGCCAATTCGAATTCATTCAAGGGTCTTCTTCAAAAGGGATTGTGCAGTGGAGGCAGGCTATCAGGTGGCAAGAAATCAGTGCATGGATTTGGAGATTTCTTCATGTTAGTGTGTGACGATTGATTGTACTAAGAGCTTGATGTACTAATATTTGTATGAGATTGTTACATGATCTCCATGATACATAATATATGATAGTTGGGGTTTTTAGTTTCATGCTTTCCCGTTAAACTAATGTGTTATGTGCGATTGTTTTTATTGCTTCATGTGTTTGCAATTGAGTTTAAATTTCCGCAAAAGATTAACAATGGAAGGATTATGTATTTAACAAGAAGATAAATATTGTTAGATCAGGAGAATCTGGATATATACATGCATATGTTATATAATTTCTAAATTTCCTTGAAATATATATATATATATATATATATATATGGGTAATGTTGGTATAGTATTTGGAGAATAGGACATGTATTCTTATGCTTTATTCCATTAGTTTTATGGAAAAGAAACCATGTTTTGCATGTCTATTAAGTTATATTTCCTCGAAGAGGAAACATGTGTTTGTATGCTCGATTATGTTAAGTATTCTGTTGGGAAATTAATTTTAGAAACTTTATGCATTGTATGCATAGGAACAACAGTCAATGTGTTAGCTTTATTATATTTTCATACTCCAAAGGCAAAAGTTTAAGGGTTGGTTCCTTTGGTAAAGTTTAAGTAACTCGAATGCACATTGTGTCATTTTCCCTTAAAAGAATTCCTGGACAATTGTAGTGAATTTTCTTGTAGAAATGTGAGCATGTGCGAGAAGTGTCATAATAATGTGGGGTTTATCTTGACATGAATTGATAATTACTTGCTTACACTAAGGTAGTTATGCTTGAAGAAAGCATGTTCTAATATTGTATTCACAATTCATGTATGCACATGAATAAGTGTTAAAGGATTGCTTAAAGATTGATTATTGATTGATTGAGGCTTTATCTAACCATGCCATAAAATCTTGTTGATGACATAAATAACAGGAAGCAATGGTGACTTATGAAAAGGAAATATTATGCTTAAATGTGGCAGGTAAATGATTAATGGTTCATGCAGATGGGTGCGATGGTTCATGAGGATAAGTGCAAGCTGCAGGATGGTCCATTGTGTGTTGGAACGTTGTAGGTACATCCATGCCACCAAGACATGAAGATATGAGGATTAGTGGGTAAATGCTATCATATTTATTGTAATGGATTTAAGCTAGATATTTGTAAATTTATTTGTAAGATTTATAAATGATGATTAAGGGATGGTCTCCCTTGTAAGCCATTGAGTGAGGGTTGAACATCCTCACGAGCGTTTAATAATGAAATTAAACGTTTGCTTGTTTTTACCCTACGGGGTTTCCAGGGTATATTGGTGTTCAATGATGTGATTGATTATTGTGTCAAATTGATGATGTTGATTCCTTTCTTGTTGAGATGTTCATGATGGAAAGTATGTGATGACTACATGAGTAATGAAATGAATGCAAGGTATCTCATACAGTTTTATGTTAATGTACTATAATAGAGTTTGTTAATGGTTAAGAAATTTACCATTCTCGAACTAAGGTTACACTATGAACTGGTGAACATTCTAACTAATGATGTGTAAGGAATATTTAATAGTGATTTGAATACTTACCCCTGGGTAACTTGTATAAAAAAATTATAACTCCTTGCATTTCCATGTGAAGTTATCGGTGTATGTTACAAGTGGTATTAGAGCTAAAGGTTGCAGCATTGGTGCCTTTGGGATTTGTTAAGCGAAAATAAATTGAGGTATGCTACTAATGGACATCAGTTAAGGTATGATTCTATAAATCTACATATTGAATGATATATGCAGTAGTATACTCCTAACATGAGATGTGTGATTCATGTTTATAACTGCATTAAAGAGTAATGAGTAATAAATTTTGATGCAAAACAATTTTCATAACATTGGAATCCTGTTGAGGATGAAATACAATAAAACCTTTGTTGTAATTATGAATAACCTGAGTACTCACTAGTGAAAGTGAGAGTCATTTATTAATAGTGGTTATATGACATATTACTCATACATTTAGTGAACATAAATAAAGTTACCATGCACTACTTGAAAAATATAAATATGTATAGTGATGGTGTGTGAAACTAATGCATGAATGCAAAAGATGGGGAAAGTCCTTGAAGAGGATGAGAGTGTTTTAAAATGAAATTGAATGAACCCTTTTAGATGTTAAAATACTTAATGGGTCAAGTAGTGAGACTTGACTATAATGACTAGTTGATTGATTCGGTTTTGAATGAGTCATCATGGATGCATTAAGATTATTAGTGGCATTGAATGACTAGTTTTTGAATGAGTCATGTGATGGATGCATTAAGATTATTAATAGCATTGATTAGTCATTAATGACTAACTAATGAAAGTTACATGCACGAATCGATTTTGACTAAAGCTATTTCAAAGTCATGAACAAGTGATTATGGTAATTACTTCATGTGTCAGTCTATTGGTAACAAAACATTGTGGGAATTGGAAATGTTTGCACTCATACCCTAATCCTTATTGACACATACACATTAATGAATATTTTTATATAATTGTATGCATGAAAACATTGTATGTAGAAAATTAAAATAATTGTGTAAGATAATAAGTGCTTAAGAAAAGCATATTTACAATTAGTATTGTTGCTTATAATAAGCATGGGTAGCTTAATGACAACAGAAAACCTATGAAAGTAAAAACATCGCAAACATTGCAATGTGAATTGCAACAGTAAATGTTAAAGTATCATGTTATAATGTGCATGATTTTGTTATTTTGGAAATAATAATGTACAACAGATGTATGTTAGTCTGTTTCTTGTTAATCTAGATATCATTAGACCCATGTGAAGGGCCAAGTATGATGTATGATGTACATAAAGTTTTTTTTTTCTTTATGTATAATGTGTGCATAGTTCATTATGTAAATTACTATGGGAAACAATGCTAAAAGAGAAATTTAACATGCCAGACAGTTGTGAACAATTCTGAAAGGCTACAAGGCCTGGGTTGATGGTGGTTGCCTACCCGAAGGGGTTGATGGCGCTTACCTGCCTGGATTTTCTCTCCCTAGAGATGTATGATCTCAGTAGGGAAAAGAGTTGGCCAAGATGGTGAAGGGGAAAAACCTGAGGCAACTCTATTGATTTTGGAGCCTTTTGGAGGTGGCCCAAAATTCCTCATAGACAGGATGTTGTCAGAGGAATAGGCATGATGTTGCCAAGAGGAATCCATACTGGACTTAGAATGGTCTTTTGTCAAATAATTGTCTGGATGTGAAAATGACTCGATTTGGTTGCGAAAACCAACTCCCATGGGTTGGGAGGAGCATTTTGTTTACCATTGTGGCTCTCATGGCAGAACAATTTAAGTAATCATTTATTTGTTATATTAAAATGAATTTTTATCTAATTGTGTAAATATATTATGTAGATATTAAGAGGAAAGGAGATTAGTGCTCAGAAAATGAATTACTGAATGTATAAGTTCATTTATTTTATTACTAATTTGTTGAATGTCTTAGCAAAGGCTAGGATATGCCCATGGTGTATTGATTGACCATTGGTACGGTTACAGAGCTAGGTGCTCTCTGAGTACTTTTTGAAGTACTGTGTGGATGTCTTTAGCAGGAGCTAAGATAGTGTGCACGTGATGCATTGATTAGAGGGTTGGTGCTCTTTGATTACTTATGGAAGTACTCTTATTAAAACATCTCTTGATATTGCATGAATGTTTGATAGTTGCAAGTATTTCATTTGATTGAAACTATGTGACTAATGTGATTGAATTGTTAGTCATACATTATAGGCTCTTTCCATGGAGTGTTGATGGGTTGTTCAACCATTCTTAGAGAGCTTGTGTAAAAGCCATCATTACTTCCAATAGTTATTGGTAAGTAATGGTAAGTTGGTATAGAGATTTTTCTATATTTTTATGAAATTGAATAATGGATAACTGGTTAAAAATGGAAAGGGAAATTTTTTGAGGTATACATGCTTATGACTATGGATAAAAACATTATTGTTTCAATTAATGGCATTTAAGGAAAAGAAAGTGTTTCATTGTGAAGGGGAAGGATTCCCTTTGGGTTGTTTATATTATTATATCATGAGTATAAGTTTAAGTTTCAGTGAGAGAAGCACACTAAGGATGGTGTTCTCTTAAGGGGGGGAGTATGTAACATCCCTAAAACCACGTAACTATACGTGGGATTAATAAACAAATATTATTAATTTAATGGAGTTGGTTTTCATAAGGTAGTTAGGGTTCGGTAAGGTCAAACTACCAAATAGTAACCTTATTCTTTTTTTACATAAATGTGATGATGAGAGAGGGAAGGGGGCATACTTTGTTTTTTCAAATTTGAAGCTCCGTGAGTTATACTTGCTCTGGTGGTGTTCTGGTGATCTGACCATAACCATGGTCTAAGGGTCTTAATGATAACATCAGATTGCAAATCCAGTTAGCCACAACGTACTTCGTTTCTCAAATTTTGAAGCTATGTGAGAGATCATTGATGACCTTAGTGATCTTTCGGATGACCAGTTCTATGTGTTGATGGACTGCTTCTGCCAGAATAATATTTTAAAGAACTCTGACCATGCCCAAAAGGAAAGCAGATCACGAGAGAAAGAGGGCAAGAAAGAGAATGAGGTGTCTACATTGACATGTGCCTCTGCTTGTTGGTGGAGAGGCATTTCTAAAAAGAGCTTTGAATTTGAAAGATGAGGTTTGTGCAGCCGTGAAAGAGACTACACAAACGAAGAGAGTGACTGGTAAGAGATGATGCGGGAAATATTTGCATTAAAAATGCGACCAAAAACTCAGCTTTGGAAAGATAAGTTATTACATTATTTTTCTTAATATTTTACATAGTTATACTGATAGTGGATAATCAATTATATTATGTTTTCTTGGGAAGAGTTAAATATTTTAATACTTGAGTTTAAGTATTTTAATACTTGAAAATGTGTAGTGGGCTCAAAGATAAGTTAATGCGTTTTTCTGGAAAAATAATTCTTTAACTTTTGTATATGTTATATTTCTTAGTAAAGAAAGATATTTTATTGTGTGTAGATAAAGATACTAATTATGTTAACTTCTTGGAAAGAAAATATATCTATCTACAACAATAAAAGATAAGTAACTTGGCTTCTCTCTCTCTCTCTCTCTCTCTCTATATATATATATATATATATGGAAAGTTACTATGTTAAATTTATTAAAAGGACATAATCCGTGTATTTCTGGAAAATATTGGTATTATGTCAATCTTTTAGAAAGATAATGTTATTAGAGATATACCATGGTAAAAGGAAAACTTATTGTGCGGGTTCTTCTAAAAATAATCCATGTTGTATCTTCTTGAAAAGATTTCTATTATGTTATTCTTTGCTATTATGCCAATATTTTAAACAACTGTGTTATGTGCGATTGTTTTTATTGCTTCGTGTGTTTGCAATTGAGTTTAAATTTCTGCCAAAGATTAACAGTGGAAGGATTCTATATTTAGCAAGAAGATAAATATTGTTAGATTAGGAGAATATCAATATATACATGCATATGTTATATAATTTCTACATGGTATCAAAGCAGTGTTAATTCTTGAAGATTGCAATTGTGAAGAATTGTTGAGTTTGTGTTGGTGGACAATTCGAATTTGCTGCAGAAATTTCTTGGTGCGACAGTTAAGTATACATTGAAATGTCTTTCAATAAGTTGCGATTGGAGTATGCCCTTGAGGGCAGATCAAATTACATAGTCTGGAAGGATAGGATGGAGGTGGTGCTGGAAGATAATGGACTGAAGGAGTTCATCGATAGTGATTTTCCTAAGCCTGGTTCTAGCGATGCTCCATTACTTGACGCATGGAAAAAGAAGGTAGTAAAGACAAGAAGAATTCTGTTGGAAGGTGTGAAGGACCATATTGTGTCCAACCTTCATGGGAAAGCCACTCCATTTGAAATGTTGATGGTTTTGACAGATTTTTTCCAAAGCAGCAGCGACCAGAGGAAGTTGGCGCTGAAAGATAAGCTTGGAAAAATAAAAATGGAGAAGGGCGATAATATTCCAAAATATCTCACGAAGTTTGTCCACTGTAGGGATGAAGTGGGAAGTGTGGGGATTATTGTTGATGATGATGACTTGGTGAGCTTGGCTCTCCTTGGGCTTCCGAAGAGTTGGCATAGCTACGAAGACTCTGTCAATGGACAGGAGAAACTGCCGGGTTGGGAGTGACTTTGGTCAGATCTTGTGCAGGAGGAGATAAGGTGAAGTACTAGGGACATCTCTTTATCAAAGAATGATGATGAAGAGAATTGAGCTTTGGCTACCAAATCAAGGAAAGGGAAGGGGAAGAAATTCCCTTCAAAATCCGAGGCTAAAGGCAATAAGCAGGATTTGTCCAAGGTGAAGTGTTTTCACTATCACGAACATGGGCATTTTACCAATAACTGCCCACGGAAAAATAAGAACAAGAAGGATGTTGGAGCTGCATCTGGAGAGGCCTTAGCCTCGCAATTTGAACTTGATTTCTCTTTGATCGAATTCTTGGTTTCAAGCGCAATGGGATCAGTGTGGTATCTTGATAGTGGTGTGTCTTTCCATATGATAGGAGACAAGGAGTTGTTTAGTGACTTGGAGGAGAAGGACCTTCAAATGCATATAGAGATGGGCAACGATGGTCGATACAGTGTGACCGGCATTGGGACCATTACCTTTGAGAGGGATTCAGGTAATCCATTTCTGTTGAAATATGTTATGCATGTTCTAGGTCTGAAGAAGAACTTGGTCTCGGTCGCAATGCTGGAAGACAGAGGTTATGACGTTGCTTTCAGCAAGGGAAAATCTTTCCTGCGACATAAAACAACGGGCCAAACCGAGAGGATAGGGATTTGAGTTAAGAATCTCTACAAGCTAGAGGTAGATGGTTATGCTGCAATGATGGGCAAAGCAGAAGACGTAGTGAGCCGGGATGAGGGTGAATTATGGCACAGGAGATTGGGCCATCTTCCCCATGGTGCTTTGAAGATTTTGCAGTAGATTTCTACTAGACTTCCCAAGGGTACTCTTGCACAGTCAGATCAGTGCAAGGGATGTATTATGGTTAAGTTTGTGAATACCACCTTTCATGAGAAGGAGAACCGTGCTTCAGTGATCCTGGAGAGAATTCACACAGACGTGTGTGGACCTTTCTCGGTTTCTTCAACAAAAAAACGCAGTTATTATGTTATATTTTTTGATGACTATTCTCATAGATGCTGGATCTTCTTCTTTCAAAAGAAGAGAAAAAAATTCTCAAAGTTGTTGGTTGTGGAGCCCGATTATCTTTTTTACTTTGTATCACAACATTGGACCCTTGTACCTTTAAAAGGGGCGGAAACGCCGCCCGTAATTAATCACTGCCGTGGGGGGTCCAGGGGGGCGGCAGCGCTTTTCGGAGCCCCCCCCTGGCGGGGGGTTTCGGGGGCAGTGCCCCCAAAGCTAAAAAAAAATGTAAAATTGCCTTGTAAAATTATAGTAATTTCTAGTCAATCTGGGTCGTTCATAGGTGGATGATCTGAAGGTAGGAGTTATGTTTAGTTTAGGGTTTCTTTCCCTAGAAGGAAACCCCTCACTTTTATGAGGGTATTGTATTGTAGCTATGTATTGTTGTGTATTCTCAGAGCGAGAAACAGATAGGGAGACTGTGAGAGAGAACAGAGGATACTATAGCGGATCTGCTATGGGTTTTGTCTCTTCATTTTTTCTGGTTAATAGAAAGGAAGGACTGGCTGTTCGGGGTGGACGTAGCCCAAACTGGGTGAACCACGTATATCTGTGTCGCTCTAGTTTTATGTGTTTTGTGTGCTTGTATTTTCCGCATATTTTATGTGTTTCCTTGCTCCATAATATATAATTTTTGAACAACTGGTATCAGAGCCGAAAGTATATTTGGCTGATAAACTTGAAGGAAAGAAGCGTTCCTAGTTCGAGTGGGAGCAATGGCGGAAGATGGTAAGTTTAGGGTTGAGAAATTTAACGGCCAAAACTTCCCGCTGTGGAAGATGCAGATGGAAGATTATCTGTATTAGAAATATCTGTACCTACCATTGAGCAGAAAAACAAAGAAGCCGGTAGCCATGAAAGATGCGGAATGGAACATTCTCGATAGAAAGGCACTCGGAACAGTATGGTTGTGCCTTGCGGCGTCAGTCGCCTTCAATATTTCGAAGGAAACAACAACATAGGGTTTGATGCAGACATTGGCGAAACTATATGAAAAACCCTCAGCCTCAAACAAGTTATTTCTTATGAAACGACTATTTAATATGAAGATGTCGAAAGGTGGATCTATTGTAGACCATTTAAATCATTTTAATACAGTTACCAGTCAGTTAAGTTCTGTAGGGGTAAAATTTGATGATGAATTAAGAGCTCTGTTATTCTTGTGCTCATTGAAAAAGAGTTGGAATGGTTTAGTAATGGCCATTAGTAACTCTGTCTCTGGATCTAGTACTTTAAAGTTTGATGATGTTGTCAGTACTATCCTTAGTGAGGAAATGCGACGGAAAAGCTCCGGTGAGACATCGGGTAATTCTTTGAGTGTAGAATCTAGGGGAAGAAGAATGGAAAGAGGAAAGAGCTCGGGATATCGCAGTAAATCAAGGAAAGGTAGATCCAAGTCCAAATCAGGGATAGTGTGCTATAAATGCAGAAAGAAAGGACACCTAAAGAAAGATTTTAGATCTTGGAAGGGAAAAGAAGGAGACACACAGCAAGAAAAAAATCATGAAGAAAATGTGACAGGTGATGTGTTACAAGATGCTTTGATTCTTTCTTTCGAAAATATTACTGATTCTTGGGTTGTAGATTCAGGGGCTTCATTCCATGCCACAACTGATAAGAAATATTTTCATGACTATGTTCAAGGATATTTTGGACAAGTTCGTTTGGGTGATGATAAACCCTGTAAAATTGTTGGAATGGGTAAGTTTCTTGTAAAACAACAAAATGGAAACCAATGGCTATTAAAGGAGGTAAGGCATGTCCTAGATCTAAAGGAAAATCTGATTTCAACAGGGCAATTAGGTGGTGAAGGTTGTGTTACAACTTTCACAGATAAATCTTGGAAGGTCACCAAAGGAGCCCTGGTAATAGCAAAAGGCGAAAAGGTTGGTACATTGTATTTATGCAATGGTATTTCTAACTCTATTAATGCTTTAACTTCCAAAGGAGGAGATGCAGCATTATGGCATCATAGGCTCGGACACATGAGTGAGAAGGGAATGAAGATTCTCCACTCAAGAAATTTGTTGCCAGGTTTGAAGAATGTTGATTTGGATTTCTGTGAGAATTGCATTTATGGAAAACAGAAGAGAGTCAGATTTCTCAGAGTTGGGAAAGGAAAGAAGAGCGAAAAATTGGAGCTTGTGCATACAGATGTATGGGGACCTGCTCAGGTATCATCTCTCGGTGGCTCTCGTTATTATGTTACTTTTATTGATGATGCAACTAGAAAAACATGGATTTATTGTATTTAGAATAAATCTAATGTATTTGATACTTTCAAGAAATGGAAAGCTTTGGTTGAGATTGAGACAGGAAAGAAGTTGAAGTGTCTCAGATCATACAATGGAGGTGAATATTGTAGCAAAGAGTTTGATAGGTCCTGTTCAGAGCATGGAATTCGTAGAGAGAAGACAGTTCCAAGAACACCACAAGAAAATGGTGTGTCAGAAAGGATGAACAGAACAATCATGGAGCGTGCAAGGTGCATGAGATTGCATGTGGGATTGCCTTTACAATTTTGGGTAGATGCTGTAGATACTGCTATTTATCTAATAAACAGAGGGCCTTCAAGTTCCTTAGATGGTGGTATTCCAGAGGAAGCATGGACAGGTAAAAAGGTAAACTACTCTTTTTTAAAGCCTTTTGGTTGTGAGGCCTTTGTCCATATTAATAAAGAAAATAGAACAAAGCTTGAGGCAAAATCAAAGAAATGTACCTTTATTGGATATGGTGTTAATGATTTTGGTTATCGCTTATATGATTATGAAAATCACAAAATCAATAGGAGCAGAGATGTAATATTCAATGAAAAGGTCTTGTATAAGAATCAGTTGCAGGAAAAGAAACAGGAAAAAGAAAGCAAGGAATACACAGTTCTTGATGAGATAGCTGAAAAAGTAAAGGTGCCTGAAAATAATAATAATCAACAACCACAGCAGCAGCAACCACCACAACAGCAACAGGCACCTCAAACACCTGAAAGTGGTGTTAGAAGATCTACCAGGATAAGTAGACCCCTTGAACGATACTCTCCTTCATTATATTATTTATTGCTGACTGATTCTGGTGAACCTGAATGTTATGAAGAAGCAATGCAGGTTGAAAGCAGGAAGAAGTGGGAGCTAACCATGGAAGAAGAGATGGACTCCTTAATGCATAACCAGACTTGGGACTTAGTCAGGTTGCCTGCAGGTAAAACTACATTGCAGAATAAATGGGTTTACAGGCTGAAGGAAGAAGATGGAGGAAAACAGAGGTACAAAGCTAGACTTGTGGTGAAGGGGTTTGCACAGAAGAAAGGTATTGATTTTGATAAAATATTTTCTCCTGTTGTTAAGATGAATTCAATCAGAACTATCTTAAGTCTTGTAGCAGCGGAAGATTTACATCTTGAACAGTTAGATGTAAAGACAACATTTCTCCATGGAGATTTGGAGGAAGAGATATACATGCAGCAACCAGAAGGATATGAGGTAAAAGGGGAAGAAAAATTGGTGTGCAGGTTAAAGAAGAGCTTGTATGGCTTAAAACGGGCTCCAAGGCAGTGGTATCTAAAATTTGACAAGTTTATGTTTGAACAAGGTTATACTAGATGTCACTCTGATCATTGTGTTTATCTAAAAAGGAAAAATGATGGCAGCTATATTATATTATTATTGTATGTAGATGACATGCTTGTTGCAGGATCTAACATGCAGGAAATAAATGTGCTCAAAAGAAAATTGGAAAATTCATTTGCAATGAAGGATTTGGGAGTTGCAAAACAAATCCTTGGTATGAGGATAACTAGAGACAGGAAAAATCACAAATTAACACTGTCTCAGAATGAGTACATAGAAAAGGTGTTGAAAATATTTAATATGTAGAATGAAAAACCAGTTAGTACACCTTTTGCTAGCCATTTCAAACTTAGTAAGGAGATGTGCCCCAAGACCCAAGAAGACATGGATTATATGTCTAAAGTTCCATATGCATTAGCAGTTGGAAGCTTAATGTATGCAATGGTCTGCACAAGGCTTGATATTACACATGCAGTGGGAGTTGTAAGCAGGTACATGAATAATCCAGGAAAAGAACATTTGATGGCAGTAAAATGGATTCTCAGATATTTGAGAGGTACCAGAAATCAAGCATTATGCTTTGGTGGTTCAAACATTGCCCTACAGGGATATGTTGATGCATATATGGCAGGTGACAGAGATAACAGGAGGAACACTACAGGATATGTATTTACTGTAGGTGGAACAACTATCAGTTGGCTTTCAAAAATCCAAAGTGTTGTTGCACTTTCAACAACAGAAGCAGAGTATGTTGCTACTACAGAGGCTAGTAAAGAAATGATTTGGTTACAAAGTTTTATGGATGAATTGGGTAAGAAGAATGATATGGGCACGCTATACAGTGATAGCCAAAGTGCCATTCATCTTGCAAAGAACTCAGCATTTCATTCCAGGACTAAACAAATACATCTCAAGTACCATTTCATACGGTCAGTTTTGGAAGATGGAGAGTTGAAGCTGGAAAAGATACACACTATCCAGAATCCTGCAGATATGCTAACAAAAGTTTTAACCAAGGAGAAACTGAGAATGTGCTCAGTTTCAATTGGTCTTCAAGGACGACGATGAAGACGAGGAACAGCCAGGTACAAAGAGGAGTCATTATCCAGCAAATGAAGTAGCGGTGGAGTTGCTACAATCAGTCTCCAAGTGGGAGATTGTTGGGTGTGGAGCTTGATTATCTTGTTTACTTTGTATCACAGTATTGGACCCCTGTACTTTTAAAAGGGGCGGCAACGCTGCCCATAATTAATCACTGCCGTGGGGTCGGAGCCCCCCCTAGCGAGGGGTTTCGGGGGCAGCGCCCCCAAAAGCTAAAAACGGATGTAAAATTGCCTTGTAAAAGTATAGTAATTTCTATTCAATCTGGGCCGCTCATAAGCGGATGATCTGACGGTAGAAGTTATGTTTAGTTTAGGGTTTTTTGCCCTAGATGGCAACCCCTCGCTTTTATGAAGGTATTGTATTGCGGCTGTGTATTGTATGTGTATTCTCATAGCGAGAAATAGATAGGGAGACTGTGAGAGAGAACAGAGGATATTACAGTGGATCTGCTGTAGGTTTTGTCTCTTCATTTTTGTTGGATAATAGAAAGGAAGGACTGGCTGTTCGAGGTGGACGTAGCCCAAACTGGGTGAACCACGTATATTTGTGTCTCTCTGGTTTTATGTGTTTTGTGTGCTTGTATTTTCTGCATATTTTATGTGTTGCCTTACTCCATAATATATAATTTTCTAACGAAATTTATGTAAGTTTAAAGCATTGGTGGAGAAGGAGTCGGGGAAGCAAGTGAAGGCTCTTCAGAGCGATAATGGTGGTGAATATATCTCGAACAAATTCAAAGACTTCTGTAGCAAAGAAGGAAATCGAAGAGAAATCACAGCGCCTCATAGCCCACAGCAAAATGGGGTCGTGGAGAGGAAAAATAGAATGATCGTGGGTGATGCACGAGCTATGCTTGAGAGGGAGATAGTATTGCATGCAGCGGAGGTACTACATGTTCCGAAAGATGAGCATCCAGATGTGGATCAGTGACAGGAGGAATTTCATGGAGTGGAGGAGTCCACTCATTCAAAACCAAACATCAGAACTAGAAAAAAGCGTACCACAGAAGCTGAGAGACTAAAGCTTGATGCGGCACAGAATGTAGGAGTCCCTACATCACAGCGCAGACAGAGATAGTCACCTGACCATTTTACTAGATACATGGCTCTTATGAGCAAGTGTATCATGATAGAGCCATCTTCTTTTGAAGAAGCAGTGTAGGAGCCCACATGGGTAGATGCCAAGTTGGAGGAGTATGACTCCATTGTCAGAAACA
This sequence comes from Pinus albicaulis, assembly GCA_034641835.2. Lineage (NCBI taxonomy): Eukaryota > Viridiplantae > Streptophyta > Pinopsida > Pinales > Pinaceae > Pinus > Pinus albicaulis. Next base: position 260,994,147 of record CM076578.1, read on the forward strand.
GTGCTTGGGATATTGTTCCAAGGTCGATGGGTAAATCAGTTGTAGGATCAAGATGGATCTACAAGGTAAAACAAGTTGCTGATGGGATCATCGAGAAATATAAGGCAAGATTTGTTGCCCGGGGCTTCTCACAGGCCGAGGGGATTGATTATGAAGAAGCCTTTGCACCTGTCGCACGGTATTCTTCCATAACGACCATCCTTGCTCTCTCAATGCAGAAGGGCTGACACATTCATCAGATGGATGTGAAGATTGCATTCCTTAATGGGATCATTGAGGAAGAGGTGTACATTGAGAAGCATGAATGATTTGAGATCTTCAACAGTGATTCGCATGTGTGTAGGCTCAAAAGAGTGTTGTATGGGCTGAAACAAGCACCTCATGCTAGGTACACATGGATCGATAGCTATTTCACTGGACTTGGCTTCACCAAGAGTGAGGCGGATGCAAACTTGTACCAAATTGTGGTGGAAGGTAAGCTTTTAATCATTGTTCTTCATGTTGATGATTTAATACTAACGGGTGATGAGCAGTTGATACACTCATGCAAGGCAGTTCTTGCAAAGGAGTTTGAGATGAATGATTTGGGCCTCCTTCATTATTTCCTTGGATTGGAAATACGGCAGCAGGAAGGTGAACTATTTGTGTCTCAAAGCAAGTATGCTCAGGAGATACTTAAGTTTCACATGCAAGACTGCAAGCCTATCGACACTCCTCTTCTAGGAAATTGGAGGAAAGAGGATGCTACATCAGCAGAGGTAGTGGATGCCACTGTTTATCGACAGTTGGTGGGTTTGCTCATGTATTTAGTTAATACAAGACCGGACATATGCTATGCAGTGAAATAGCTTTCACAAGTAATGGTTAAGCCTACCAAGCTCTTTTGGAAGGCAGGCAAGCATGTCCTAAGGTATCTTAGGGGCACATCTAAGTATGGCTTATGGTACAGACAGACGGATGAGGTGAAGTTGCATGGCTTCACAGATGTAGATTGGGCAGGCAGCCCAACAGACAGAAAGAGCACATCAGGAGGGGTTTTTAGTATCGGATCTACAGCAGTTACAATAATGAAAGCATGAAATCATGGGTTCATTCTTGACAACTGAGTTTATAATCGAGGTCAAGAGTAAGTTATTTTTATTATATAATTAAATATTTAATTTATTAAATGATATAACTGGTGTAGATTTTAGATAGATTTTTGAAACTATGGTTGAAAATGTTTGAAATTCAGTGAAACATATTATCTATTTTTTAAAGAAAAATATAAAAAGAATTTGAATAATAATGTAAGAGCGTTAAGGAAAATATTAGCAATCAACACTGACTATATATATATATATATAATTAGGTCAAAATTAATCATTATCATTATTAAAAATTATAATTTTTAGTAACAAAGCATAAAAGATAAAAATGAGAAAAGCAAAAAAAAAAATAGTAAATTAAATCAAATAGAAAGAAAATAATAATAAATCTATAATATATTTATATAGAAAAGATAAATAATAATAATTAAATTAATAAATTGGTGTTAATGAAAATAAAAATGATTAGAATACAATGATTTTGGGATATTAAATAAAAATTAAAATAATTATATATATATATATGTGGAAGAAGTGGAATTTATAAAGTGACATTAAAAATTTTAAAGAGAGAAATTTAAAAAAAAAAAAAAAGTGGGAAGATTTATGGAGGGGAATTATCAAGATAATAAAAAACTGGACTTTTGGAATAAAGAACCCACTTAAGAGACGAGAAAATGAGAATGAGATGTAGGAATAAAATGAAAATTTGAATAAAGACAAAAGTAGAGTTAGGGAAAAGAGAAAGAAAAATGCATAAAGAAAATTATATTAAGGAGGGAAAGGATAGATAAGAAATGTATCAAAGAAAAGGATAACAATTAGAAATTAATTTTAAAGGAGGAAATGAATTATAGAATAAAGAGGACAAGGAGAAGGTGTTAAGTAGGGAGGGGATGGAAGAAGTGGTTGAGAAGAGCATGGAGAAGAAATGGATCAAGAAAAAAAAAAACTAAGAACAAAGCTGATAGAATGACAACTTTACACAATTGGCTTAACTTGTATTTTCCTTCCTTATCAAAGTTGTTTAGGTGTTTTTTATTAAAGTTGTTCCCCTGATTTTCAATTTCAATGATACAATGATAGTAACAAGTATGAGTGGCCAAAATTTTGGCTTGGTCAAAGAAAATTAAATGTTTAAAGTTATGAAAGTGATCACAATGGTTAATTTGGAGTTACAGTTATGATGAGTGTTAGTGATGTGTTCTTTGAGAGAAAGTTTGAAAGAACCACCTATCTACGCAATATAAGTTTTACAACAAAAATGAAAAATTTTAAAAATTTAATATACTACTTTGCATTGAGTGCAATTTTTGAATTTTATTAAAATTATATTATTATATTTATGTAACGTATTTACATTTAAAAATAATAATTCTTTATAAAAAATTTCATTTAAATAATATTTATTTATTAAATAAATAAAATAATTATACAACGACCAATTAATATATCCAAGGGGTTTCGGAATTGATATACATAGAAAAGTATTGCTTGGCCCATATGTGAACACCATGGTCACCTCATGAGTTCTGGGATATTGATATGAATATGACTTCAATCCTCAAACAGTAGAAAAGTTGAGCAAACGCCAGAAATGAAAGGAGACAAACCAGTCTCTGAAAACCATATAATCCGGAAGAGGCTCTGCCACTGATTTTCCAACCACAGACCGACCATGTAATACTCATATAATCCATATCTATTATTTTTCCAACTACAGACCGACCATCCATTTTCTTGAATGAAATGCCACTTGCTCCTAGTTGATAAGGACCATGAAAAGCTAACACATTAAATAAGGAGACCTGGAAAATGATTTTAGAGAGGTTGACAAGAGCTCTTGCTGTCTGATATCTTTAATGATAGTGCCCCGTATACTCGTTACAGCCTTATCGTTCCTATCTGCTAATATAATTATATCTTTTTCTCTTTTAATTAAAATGTAATTCAAAAATATGTCAAATGAACTAGTTTCATATGAAATGAATTGTGGATTTGTGGCCATCATATATTAATAAGATATTTTACTATACAAAGTCTATTTATAACTTAGAAATCAATATAGTAAAATGAGGTTAAATTTTCATTGACTTAAAATGGGTTTATTTGCTTTGTATATATGTTTAACTCATATATTATTTTTTTATAATTAGTAATAGTAATTTAATGTAAAGTTATAATTTAATTATTTTTTTATGAATTTTTAATTTTAACTCCGTGAAATGTATTATGAAATAAGTTTAGATGCTTATAAGATATTAATGCATATATGTGTTTAACATGGATTTAATTTATATAATTATTATAGTACTATATTAAAATAAATTATTTTTCACAAATCTTTATCATTTATTATACAAATTTTATATTCCTTTCAAATTTTGATTCATTAAAATTTTATATTAAAAATAATAATTTTTTTCAATTTAATTTAAATAAATATAAACTCTGTGTCTCATATATTTCTACATTCATTAGAATATTTAACATTGTTTTCCATGTTAAAATAACATTTATATTGTTTTTGTTAGATACAAATTATTGGAACCACCGAGAATAGTAATGAGCCCTGCTTAGTGCTAACAACACACCTTAGGAGAAATTATAGTTGAAAATGTTTGAAACACATTATCTTTCGTCAAAGACAAAAATAAAAAGAATTAAAGGAAAATTTTAGCAATCATATATATATATATATATATATATATATATATATATATATATATATATATATATATATATATATATATATATATAATAAAATAAATAAATAAATTGGTTAAAATTAGTCATTATCATTATTATAAATTATAATTTTTGGTAACAAAGTATAAAGAAGATAAAGAAAAGAAAAGTAAACAACATAAATTAATTAGTAAATTAATTTAAATGGAAAGAAAAATAATAATAGTTAAATTAATAAATTGGTTTTAATGAAAATAAATAAGTTAGATACATTGATTTGGGAATATTAAATAAAGATTATATATATATATCTATATATATATATATATATATTATTAAAAAAAAATGGAAAGATTTATGGAGGGGAATTATCACTAGATAATAAAAAATTGGGCTTTTGGAATAAAGGACCGAGTTAAGAGGCTGGAAAATGAGAATGAGATGTGGGAATAAAATGAAAATTTCAATAAAGATAAGAAGAGAGCTAGAAGAAAGAGAGAGAAATACATGAAGAAAAATGTACTAAAGAAGGAAAGGATAGATAGAAAATGTACGAAAGAAAAGAATGACAATTAGAAATTGATTTGAAAGACAGAAATGAATTATAGAAGAAAAAGGACAAGGGGAAGCTGTTAAATAGGGAGGGGATGAAAGAAGTCACAGAGAGAAGCGCAGGAAGAGAAAAGGGATCAAGAAAAAAAAACTAAGAACAAAGCTAATGAATGACAACTTTACACAATTTGCTTAATTTGTATTTTCCTTCCCTATTAAAGTTGTTTCGGTGTTTTTTATTGTTAATAGAATTTGAATGATCTTCCCTTTTGGGCAAAGAAAATTAGGTGTTTAGAGTTATGAGAAAGATCACAATGGCTAATTTAGAGTTACCGTTATGATGAGTGTTAGTGATGTGTTTTTTGAGAGGAAGTTTGAAGGAACTACCTATCTACCCAATATGAAATTTACAACTGGAAGGAAGAATTTGATATACACTAATACCTTGCATTGTGTACAAATTTTTGAATTTTATCAAAATTATATTATTATAATATATATTTTTAAACTTAATTATATTTAAAAAAATAATTCTTTAGAATAATATTTATTTATTAAATAAATAGAATAATGATAAATTATTATTAATAAAAATCTGACTTGATCTCCATGAGCATTAAAATAAAATTCATAATAAACCATGGAAAAATGCATACGAGAGGTCGATGAAAGTTTTTTGCCCTCTGATATCTTTTGTGACAGTGCCCCGTATACTTCTTTCAACTTTCCTCTTTACTTCTTATTGTCCCTATCTGCTATCATAGTCAATATCTTTACTTCTTGAATCTTGTATTTACACTCTCTCAAACACACATACAGCCGATGTATGAACCTGGCTCCATCTTCCCTTTGTGTCCGCAGTTTGATTTAAAATTATTTTTATTCGCTTCAAAGTTTCTTTAAGAAATAGGTTTTAATATTTATTAATATTTGGTCGGAGTGAAAAGCTATATTACAAGTTATTAATTAATTATTTATTATAGGAATATAAGAGTGTGGCTTTTATTAAATAATAACAGTATTGAATTAATTGTTTTTGATAAATAACAATCCATCATAATCACGCTCTTAATTCGCAATAAGATTATAATAAATTTTTATATTATAAAATATAGTTTTTACTTATTGGATGGAACAACAGTAATGAAAGTTTTCTAGCAAAATTATTGATTTTCTTTTTATAATTATAAGTTTCAGTAATAAGTTTAGAAAACGATTCTAACATATTTTTCTAACTTTTAAATATAATGTGCTTAGGATTATAAATATTTTTATCAAGAATCAAAATTGAAGGTGTCATGACTAATGAAGAGCCTTTGAGTTTGAGTTTGTTAGAGAAGAGTAGAAAATTATTTTTCATGTAATTTTTTTAAGAATCAAAATTGAAGTTGTTATGGCTAATAAGAGTCTTTTAGCTGGTTAGAGAAGAGTTGAAAACTATTTTCCATATAAATGGAAATTAATATTAAAAATTATTTATTAATATAGAAATTGAAATTATATTATATTTTTAGATTTTAGATTTTTGTGATCTATATTGATATGAGATTATCTTTGGGATTAATCACATCATTAAGATTTAGTAGAGGTTTCAAACCATCTAATATTTAAATAGATGAAATGCATGAGAGTCTATAGTTAGCTCTTATGAATTAGCTTTTAGAAATTAGCATTCAAAATTAGTTATTAGAAAAATTCAAATAATAAAAAGAATTTTCTTACTATTATTATTTTCATATTAAATGAAATTAAATAAATTAAATAAAATTAATATTTAATTATGGAATAAGAATTAGAAAAATTAAAATAATAAAAATATTTTTCTTATTATTATTATTTTGATATTAAATGAAATTAAATAAAATTAATATTTAATTATGGAATAAGAATTAGCCATTATGAAATAGATGTTAGGAATTAGTTTTTAGAAAAAATGAAATAATATATTTTTAAAAAATAAATTTAAATTAATATTACCCAATGGGGGTGTACACCATGGAAACCACTTGGCAGTCTCTAAGTGCTCGCAAGCGGACACCCTACGTGCATGCTTTGTTGTTAAATATAGAATTTTCAATGGGAAAGCCTCCAGTTAGTCGTTTCAGGAGATGAATTTGGGCTTTGTAAAGGATAGCAATGCTCAATTCCAAAATTCTTAACCGAGGTCAAGGCCTTGGGTGAGAGGATCCGCAGTCATTTGAGATAGCTTAGGGTGGTGTGATGCCAAGGCCCGGGACTATCCATGGGATCCTGAAACGTAGGGTGTTGGAGAATATCTTTCTCTTCATGCCTCGAACCTCCACTCGAGGGGTGAAATGTTGGTGTTGACGACGGAGATAGTGCATGGTACTCGAGGCAAGACCGCTCCTATTTGTTGTAATTTTCACTCTGAGTGTCGGGATGCTTAGCTGTTTGATAATTAGGCTTGCCCAGGGTTACAGGTTTATCGAGTTTATGCTCCTTACTGCACCAAGAGGGAAGCAGTTGTTCAAAGCTACAATATGCTCCCTTGGGAGCACAAGTGCGTGCCTCAACGTGAAGAGATAGGCCAGTGTGTGGGATTCTCGTCATCCAGGGGCATAGGCCATGCACATTGCCAATATTGGTCATGGAGAAAGGATCTTCGACTCGGCGCACCCTGCAATTGTCTATATGTGGCATCCACTAGTGTTTTTGTTGTTTATCAGATTGTTGTGGTGTATTTCTTTGGAGTGGCCTTTTTGCAGGTTTGGATATTGGGTCTTCTACAGTTTTAGTGAATCAACTCCTTTAGCCTCCCATATCCTCTAGAAGTTTCAACAATTCTGTTATATTATGTGGCGCCAAAGGGGAAGACCTCATCGGGGGCATGGTAATAACCACCATGCTGAGCGGCTTGAACTAGGAAACTAGTCACCTTCAGACACTTCTGATAGCCGATAAATCGAGGAGGCAGATGCCATTTCTCCCAGCTCATTCCTCGGCCTATTTGGTAGCTCCAACCACACATGTATCCATTGCAGCTTATTTACGAAATGCCCAGGTGAACATGGATATTCTCTGGGAGAATTGATATGATGATCACAACGAGGTGGTAGCTTACATCAACGACATCCAATACAGCCAGAATGGAATCTTCGAACAACTAGGCAGCCTTTGACGTCAACATCGACGCACCAATGACCACCTTCAAAGCCTAGAATTGAGGGTGGAGCACATCGATTTTCACATACATGAACATGTGGGCTACTTTTCAACTCCTCTCGTAATTCCCCCCAAACCCCCTCCTTACTATTCTACCATCACTTATGGTCTACTTTTTGTTTGATCTATGTATGGCAAGGCTACTAGGCCGATCAGAAATAATGAATGCTATCGGTTGCTTATGGTTTCCTCTAGGTCCTGATCTCAACAAGTCTGGTCGGAATGAGAAAAAGGGGCATGTTGAGATGAATTTTGTTCTCAACACTTTTTTGATAATCTAATGAAAACACTTTGATTGGAATATATATATATATCTATATATAATTGAAAAATAATTGGTATATTAATATATGAATATTAATTATAAAATAAGTTTAATATTACTTTTAAACATTATTACTAAATATTAAAATATCTGAGAATAATTAATTAATAACTTGAAAAGGTTAGCGAGAGAAAATAAATAAATAACTTAAAAAATTAAATAAGAATAAAAATGAAAATAAAAAACACTCATGAAGAAAGGGTTGGAATCCATCCCCCACTCAATTTCCAACCATTGTCCTTGTTGAGATTGATTGCATGCTTCTCAATCTCAATGGTCTCTCTTAGCTTCCTATGATGGAAGTGATCAATCCTAGTAATGACCAGTTGCATGCTTCTCAATCTTAATGGTATCTCTTAGCTTCTTATGATGGAAGTGATCAATCCTAGCAATGACCAGAGAATCCTCAATGCATACATGCTGCTTATATTTATCCTCATGTTCAGCTAAAGTTGAGGAATGGGAAAGATTGTGCTTGCTTAATGTCTGATGCATGTTCTAGGATTCTTTGGTTAATGGAGCGACCAGTTTCCCCAAGATAGGGAATCCTACAACAACAAGGATTTTAGTAGACCATTTTCATGTCTTTAGGGTTAACCGATTTTTTAATAGATATAAGAGGATTTATAATGGTATTAAGTGGTTAAATTTCTAAGAGATTTTCAAAGAGCTAGTAAAGAATTGAGGGTTAAACCTGCTTGTATTGATGAAATCTTCAATGTGTAGCTTCCCTTTATCTAGGGTACCACTGATAAAATTGTGCATATTCATAAAAACAATAGATTGTCTCCTACCTTCAAACCCCTTAATACCATTAGAAATTCTCTTAGATCTGTTAAATACTTGGTTAATCTTAAAGACATGAAAGGGTTCTACTCAATTCATTGTTATTGTGGGATTCCCTACATTGGAGAAATTGGTCTCTCCATTAATCAAATAATTTATTAGAACATGCAACAGACATTAAGATTGTTCCCATTCCTCACCTTTAGTTGAACATGTTGTGGGAAATATTTGTGGTAAATTGTTAAGAGGTTGTGAACATGGAGGATTTGTGTGGCTCAATGAGCCCATAGAAATTGATACTAAGTTGATTGCTAGAATAACGGGTTTACCAAGAGTGGATGAGGATATAGAACCATTGTTTGATAAGAGAAATGAGAAAATCATGGCTAAGGAGGTGGAGGATGAATTCAAGTTTGGGTGTAGGAAGTGTTCTTTGGAAATATCTAGTATTGAGCAAGATGGTGAGTGGTTTTCCACCAAATTGATGGCCTGCAAATTGTTGGAAAGTGTCACAAATACCAATTTCCATAAGGTGTGTTTATCTTTGATGTGAAGTGGTCGAATGCATCCAGATGAAATGGGAAATATTCTTCTTGAACCAATTCACACAGGATTGCATACATGCAAATGACAAGAACATGGACTTCCATTATACCTAGTTTTCTATTCTCATCACACTCACTGCATGAAACTACCAAAAGATAACACCTTCCCCAATGTAGGAAATCATGACTTCATTATGCCTAGATATGGTAGTTTAAGGTTTACAACTGATAAAAAGAATCAATAAAAGGATAATATGATTTTTGTATATCTGGAAAGAGGATATCATTGAGGTCATCAAGAAGGTACCACATATATCAATTCAATCTCTCATAGCATATAGAATAGTGGCGCACTTCCATCCCATTCCTAATTCTATGTATATCCGGGCCAAGGTGGACCCCAATGGAATGTGGGTACAATGCAAGTACAAGCTTGATGAGGATATTTTTTAGCAAATTGTCAATGACTGGCCCACAGAGTGGAGAACACTAGAAACAAAGGTATCAATACCATATGTTGTGTCAGACGCATAGATAAAAGTCAAGGATGTCAATTACAAGACAAATATAGATTTGAAGGTTCTACACAACAATGGCTAGCAAAGTGGATATATAATTTCCCAAACAAAAAATCAGTCATAACCCTTGCCCAAAGAAAGAGAGTAAAAATAAATTATCATGCCACTATGGGATCCTGAGTAGGAGGAGATAGTCCTGGAGAAGGAGAAGAGAAAATTGTTAGGCCAATAAATGGGAGCAAGGAAAATGATGAAGGAAGCCCAACCAACTGATATGAGTCTATTAGAGGAGGATATAGAGAGATTGGCCACTCAATTGAAGGAGTTGATCAAAAAAGGTATTGTCACCACTATTGAAAGGTTAGCAGAGGAGCATAACGAACTATAGTACTACATGTAATATCTAGAGCAGTTGTGATTGATGATAAAGTCCTTAAGGATCACAATTCCTACAATGAGTGCACATGATCCAGTAGTGGTTACAAAGGTAACTAGCATGCTCCTTGCATTGGGGAATCAACTTGAACTATTTTAGCCCCTTGCAACATCCTTATAGTCTCACACACTCACCTTCTCATTGGTTGTAGTTCACTTTGTCGATACTAAAGTTAAGAAATGGGCACATGTCTTATCATAGGTAGAGTTGGTTATCTCAAAATTACCCATGTCCATTCTTAACTCTTTACAATATTATATCGCATAAGAGATACAAGTCAAAGCACAGTCAATAACAAAAAAACTGTTCTAGTTGACTATGGAACACCAAGCATTGTAGGAGGCACAAAACTGAATCAATGAGGCAAAACATCAAGTAGAGGCCAAAGAAGTGACACTTTAATGACCTATCAAAGTTGTAAATAGAAAAAATCCCAGGATACCCATGGATGTGGATGTTCCACCAGAAGAAAATTTCTCTGATATCGAACAATTTGTTCGTGGTATATAGGTGAGGGTATAATAATTGAAAATATAGATCAAGCCTACCACCCCACTAGAGGATATTGAAGGGAGAGAAAAGGAAAAATAGGTGGAAAATTCTCTCAAAACTACCCAAGGAATTGATAAGGAATGTACCCAAATATGTGAGGTAGTAATTGGGCTTTGGCATAGGTCACATGACAATTTCTAACTAAAATATTTTGGTGCTAAGATTCAAGCTTGCAAACATTGCAATGAAATCATTCGCACTAGTGTAATCACCTTTCTTGCATCCTAGTTTCACTTCAGAAATGATAGAAACTATAACACTAGGTTGACAGATTAATCAGTGGAGGGAAGATAAGAAATAGTTGGTGCAGAAATTTGAGAATTAGAGGGAAACACAATGCAGGTTACTGATGACCTTGTTTCTTATCAAAGCTTCACACATAATATGATAGTTGGAAGTGAACCATTCTTACAATCTTTGCCAATAAAAATAGGGATTGTTGCTAACATTATTTCCATGGTAACCAAGGTTGAGGCCACTACACACTAGGCTAAGGAAAAAATTGAGAAATTTTTCCCCAAGACCATGAAATTCCTCCCTTCCCTCGGTACCCAACAACAACAAAGTGGCTCTGGGACAAGCCAAAAATAGTGTTGGGGCACTGTTGGCATGAAGAAGGGATGACAGAGACATTTTGGAAAAGAATGGGTAAGGAGAATATTTTTGAATTTTAACTTAAGTATGGAAGCACTGTGCAGGAAGGAGTAGATACAACAAGCAGAAGACCACGCAGAGGCTTGACATACATCATAGAGGCTCAACATTTTTGTGCTTGACATATCGTGCAAAAGCTCGAAAGCTTTGTGCTAGACATACCATGCAAAGGCTTGATAGATGGATGCTCAACAAAAGTGTGTAATAGAGATTGTGTGACAACCGTTTTACTCTTTAGCCAACATATTATCTACCAGAACTGCAGGGTAGTTATACATGGGGTAAGGAGGTAGATTCGACCTGAGATGGAGTGGTGAAAAGTTGAAGAAGGCACATGTGAGAAAAACTCGGTTGGGTGAGCTTCAAGGGTAAGCTAGCAAAATATTCCTTGAGCTCAACCTCGGAAACCTCTACAATAAAAAGGATGATCGTTGCTAATAAGGGGTTATGAAGTTTGTTCCCAATTATGTTCTACTTCTTCAAAAAAAATTATGTTTTTTTTTAGCACTATGTTCTATCATAATCCACTCTATTTTGTATGTTTTTAGTCTAATGAGGGATATGATGATGAGCTATGAGATGATGTTCTTCTTTTTAAATTATATGGATTTAAATTTTATGGCATTGAATAGGGGTATAATTTGAATATCTTCTTTCCAAGTCCTGTTGTCGAACTCAAGTGTTTATTTATAAATCTTTGTTATTGTGTAATATCGATATAAGAACTTGTCACGAGTTTTAGCCTCAAATATATAAGTTTTTAATGTGTAATTTTGTGTTTAATGGATGGAATTCACATTCGAATGGAGTTTTGTGTTGATGTAATTACTTTAGTTGCTTTTTTATAATTAGACCAATGTATAAAGAATGAACCTAGTTTTTATTGTTTCATGTTGAAGCTATATTGTGCATATATGTTAAATGGTTGTAGAAGAAGGGGTTCCTCATAGAAATTATAGGATATGTGAAACCAATATTATAAATAAACTATGAATATTGAAATGCATGTGGTAAAAGTTGGGAACATGTGTCTTTAAGCCACAGGATTATGTGCAACATAAAAGAAATTGCTATAGCATGGGCTGGGTCTTTGTAAGCCAAAATAGTCCCCTATTACCCTTACTCATTGCCTAACCTTTAACGGTTCTGCAAACCCATTATATACCTTAGGTGAGACCTCACCTACTTGCAGATCTTGACAATGTCAATCATAGGGGATTTGTTGGAACCCTAGGTCTTTTCCCGCTCCTAGCACCAAAAGAGTTTTTTTATGGTTTTTTTACATGTTTAAATTGAATATTTTTTATTTGATCATAATGTAAATATTATTAAATGATGTCTTGACCTTTTAAACATTAGAGTTAAGAATATCCGCCATTCATGGTCAAATTTCTTCTATAATGTTATATTATTTTAGCTAACTATTAGAAGTATAATATAAAACAAAAGAAGTTAGTGTGCTTATATAAATTTGATCTTAAAAAGTTTTGTAGCAAAATTATAATTTTTTTTTTTTTTTTAATCTGAATTGGACTGATTCTATTAAGCGAAAATATGGTACATTATGAGATTACAAACAAGAGAGGCAAGAAGCAGGCCAACCAGAAATGATGAACTATCAACCTCAGTCCCGAAGAGTGTAAATGAAACAAGCAAAAGAGCTATGAATTGTGACTAGGGTTCTGGAAGAAATAAGCCGAATTCTACCCAGAATGGGTAGAAGCCTCCATGTGAATTTTTTTTCCCTTATTTTTGTTAAATTTTACCCATCCAACTTGGTGTGGATGGGAAAGAACTACTTGTAGACTGGATTTGACTATGGGAGGAGTCTCCTTATCTGTATCGGAAGAGGAGGAATCATGAGTGTGTTTCTGAGAGATCATTATGTCTGGAGGATGTTCAGATACAGTGGAGGACAAGTCATTCGTTTTTTGAGCATGTTCCATTTCTACATCAATCTCTTCATCCTCTGAACTCGAAGATTCAATGTCATCTACGGGCGGCGGACTACAAGGAATGTGTGGCAGGAGTTCTGCAGATGCCCTGTTTGGTGACAATGGTGGCAGCGGAAGGCAGTATTCTCATAATCTAGGATTTGTGTCCATACAAAGTCGCCTATCTTGAGATTGATTTGGTCGAGCAGGCCTTTTCTTATGTCTATTTCCACCCATATTTTGACATATGTGTATAGTCCTTGCCACTCCCTAGAGTAATCAACAGTTAGAAAGTGACCCAAAGCATTTCCTATTCCTCAATAAACGACAAGGTGCCATAGATGGGCTAGTAAATTGGGAAGCCTGACCCAGACAAGAGTCTTGATGATGACTGTTGTAGTTGGGTCCAAAAATGGGAACCATGGGGTGATGAATAGCCCTGTTGCTCCCCAAAACCACGAGCCTTCTGTTAGGGCCTATTGATAATCCTTGTTGTGATCAAACAGTACTATGAAGAATCCCTTTGAGTAGAAGCTGACCTTGCAGTTGTGGGTCCAGTTGGCTTAGATCCACTCGTAGAGTTCTTTTGTGCGCGGCCAAAGTCCATGGAATCTGCAGATGATAGCGATTTCTGAAAATTTTTGAAGCTGTTCTGCCAGATTTGGATGGGAAATCTCTATGGAGGGAACATCCTCTAATTTTTCAACCATAAAAGGCTTGGGGGTCTCAGAGGTTTTTGGGATCTAAGCATGGACAACATCTTTGTAGGAGAAAGCAGGTTCTGATGATGACTATCCAGTTGCGCCCCCTCTCAAACGAAGGGTTAACACAATAGAAGCATTTCTTTCAATACTATAAACAGAGAGGGGAAAAGGTTCCTCAAGTTGTTTACCTTTATAGAGAAGTCTCTGAAGGGTAGAGGGAATCCATATCTGATGTTCAAGGTATAATTTGAGGTCCTGCACTAGATCCGAAGAGCTTACCCAATGTAGCATGGTTTTTCCTGAAAGAGGCGAGATCTAGATCTGAAAAGGGGCAGAGTGATCTGTATACCCCTACTTACCATTGCAGATCTAAGATTAGAACAAGTTGGATCTTTGGTATTTCAGCTCCTCTAGGCCTTGCTAGGGTATGGAGGAAGTAGCAAGATGAGGATGGCTACCTTGGAATTGGATTTTTTCCACCGAGAGAGACCACTCTACGGACCCAATAAGCAGATATGGAGGGCATAGCTACCGCAGGGCACAAGCGATGGCAGAGTCGATGTGTTTGGTGAGGCCGGATGGATCTAAAATGTGAAGAGCTGCAAAACTAAGTCAAAACAGATTTGTGCCCCTGTAACTGTGGGGAGCAGCCACAGGTGCTAAAGCGTTGGTAGTGTGTTTCTTTACGGCATTGTATTCTTCCACGATGATGGAGTTTGCACAACGTGCGCCCTTTGAATTAGTGGTGGCTAAATTTTTTTGTAAAACACTCAACCTAGGCAGGGGAATCTCTCGGCTGGGGGCTGCAATGAGTGCATCAATTAGTTTCTTCATGGCGGCGTCAATGACACGGAGTGATTCAGGCGCTGGTGCAGGAGCCACAACGTCGGCGACAGCAACAGCAGAGCGTTTCGTAACCCTAGTGTTGGGGTTCCTATGTTTTGGCAGATTTGGCAATACCAAAAGATAAGACAACATCAAACCACTTTGGGGCCCTAGGATCTAGCCCTCCTGGACCCGGAGAGGGATCTCTCCAAATAGAGCAAAGAATGATATGTCTTTGAAGCTCAAATGAGATATTATGCTAGTTACGAAGCACAAAGGGGGGTTTTAAAATGATTTGGTTGGTTGGTTGCTGGGTTGGTCATGGGATCATGGGCTGAGAAAGAAATGGGAGAAAGGGAACAAAGTAGCAGGATGTTTCAGCAAAGAGGATAGGTCGAGAAAGTGCCATCCATTGGGCTATGGAGTCATGAAAGGAAATTACATGCAACAACTATCCAAGGCTTCCAAAGGGCAAGTCATCTAATACTAAAGGATATTTTAGATTAGATGGTGGGATGGAACATTAAGGAAAGAAGGTGAAAGAAGGAAAGACAACCAATTTTCTGTCTATAGATCAGATCAGAGGTCATTTAACTCCAGACCTGCTCGGACATACTCAAAGGCAGCTTTCAAGGAGGGAGAAAGGGGCAGCTTATAGATCGAACCAGAGGTCATTTAACTCCAGGTCAGCTTTAGCATGCTCCAAGGGAAAAACAGATACAAGCTTAACAAAGAGATCTTAGAAAGGTCAGCTAGTTGCACAAGAATCCTAGTGGACAGGGCTAACACTAATCCCCAGTGTTCCCAAATCTTCTAGCTTAAGCCAATCAAGAACATCTAAGAACTGATCCATCCAATTCATACATCAGAGAGCAGGAAATAACATCCACTACACTGGTTAAATTAATTGAAATCAACCCTTAGATAACACATACAGCAGAAAACATTGAGGGCAAGGAGAGCAGGGACATAGGGTACCTAACAAGGGTAAATCCTATGCCATATTTCTGATGCAAGCCAGCAGAAAATGAAATAGTATTGAAATGTAATAAGCAGAGTGAGAAAAACATCACCAATAGTAATAGACCAGGATCCTGTGAAATGTGCTTGATTAATTGATGCAAAACCAGTCATGTACACTAAGCTCAATGGCTGTTTCAATCCAAACTTTCTCCTCCCAGCCTATTACATACAAACTACTCTGATATTCCCTCCCAAGACTGTTCTAACAGTTAGAATGAATCCCTCTAACTGCAACAGCAACAACTTAACAACAACAACCCTTTACAATATGCTCTTGGGGATTCTTATAGAAGAAGAGACGAAAGCAGTCATAGATACAAATTAAATGAGTCTCATTAAGATAGAATGGTAGAGGAGGCCGAGCCCACTCTACTTAATGGCGTTGTGTTGTACTCTGTAGACTGTGTGAAAGCGTCTGTCAGGTCGAGATTGACCTCTTATATGTTATTTAAATCCTTACGGCGGTCTGGAACTTTACACTGCCTTCTGAAATAAATGAACTGGGTGGAAAATATGCAAGGTTTCTCCATTCCTCATAACTTCCGCTTGACTGTCTTAAATGAGCTCCAGTCAGTGTAATTAATCGTTTCAGGGCTCGAGGAGGCATGGAAATTTCTTGTAGGAAGGTGTCCTATCTGGAGAAGAGTACTCTGCTGATATTAAACACAGATAAGACTTTGACAGTGTGATTAAATCTTTAAACTGCGCCTTTTCCTTTGAATGCGGGTTTAAACATTAATTATATCACTAACAAGCATTAACACCCTTTGAATCCCTGCCGCTGATCTGCTGGCACATGTTGACATGGCCTCTCTGTACCATCTGCAAAATAAATTAAACCTATTATAAACCTGGGCAGTGGTGGTGGAGGAATGCTTCAGAGGCCTGTGGAGGAAAGGCCGTGATGACTGTGGAAATGGCAGACACAATGGAACAATGGCGGAGAATTCCTTTAGTGCTAAACACTAAGGTTTAACCGTTGGCTGAGATACAAAGCGGAAAGGTCAAACATATGAAATGAATTCGAAATGGCGAGACCCAGTCATGGCGGAGGGCAATTCATTAAACTTTAATGTAAAATGCAAAGGTTTGACTAACGAAGGAAATACAAAGGAAATGAACGAAATGCAATGAAACACGAGGGAATGATCATACGAGGTGGGACCGAACATGGAAATCGCAAATCGCAAAGGCGGAAAGTGGGATGGCGAAGAGTGGCACCAAACAGAAATCTGCACTTTGCGATGGATGCGATTTGCGATGGGCGGAAGAATTAAATGGAGGGATCAGGGGGGCTAGTTGCAATCGCAAATCACAATTGGGAGATGGAGCAATCGAGGGAGGCGGAATGGAAATGCGATCATGCGATTGGGCGGATTTTCGATCGAAGGGAGATGCAATGCGATGGACGGATCTGCGACGTGATCAGATCACATCGCAAATATTTGCGACGGATCGATCGAACATCAACATGTGAAAATGCGATATGTGATTTTCAATGTAAACAGCGGTGGGTTACATATTATATAACATAAACTTTATAATAAATTTTATGGAATACACGGTGGGGATGAAAGGGGAAGTGGTTATACAAGGGGCGGGACTTTATAATAAACGTTAACCTTGTTTATTATAAGGTTCTAAGGGGTATGGTTGGGGAGCGATAAAGGGAAAGAGGGAAATAATGGCTAACAAAGGATAAGGGAAGAATTTAAAGGGGATTTTGAGAGGGCTTGAAAAGGTAAGAAGGGAAATAGAAGGGGAAACAAAACAAAGGCTTAGGGGTAATGAAATCAGGGGGAAAAAGAGGCCTTTTGGGCATTCTTCACAAACAGAGAGGCTTGTAATGGAACTCATCAGAGGGAAATTTATCAAAGGACACCAGGCGCAAAGAGGCTTCAAGGATGATGTGTTTTCAGAGGAAATGCATTCCTTGAAGGCTCAAAAACTTTTTAGCCCCCTATTTTCTTGTCAAAAATTTATGGGGGGCTAACAGTGGCTCCACATGGGGATGGCTTCTTCTTGAAGGAGTCAAGAATCCAAAGAATGATCTTTGGTGTAGGCCAGATGCCTGCTGCTTGGCACATCCCTTTCTTTCTTTGATCAGCTACCACAAATCATGAAGACCTTATATCAGCAGTAAAACTTCTCCCAAACAACTACCTACCCACACTATAGTCCTAACCTTTTCTCTTCTGGGTGCATTTGGACTTGCAGACCCTTTACATCATCAAATTTTACAAACAGGAAAATAAACCTATTCTACTTCTACCCTTATTTCTCCATGAGACCAGATTATGTTGTTGGCCTCATAGTTTCTCTACCTAATCTACTATCTGCTAGGATTACACTGTCTAGCAGATGTCTTCTCTACATTCTAAAATAGAAATTGAAAAACAGTCAAGCCAGGATTAGACTGTCTGGCTTTCTGGACTTTGCAGAAATTAAAACAACTAACTACATGCTCACAGGCTGAGATTTATTGAGATTTCCTACCTACCCTACTCTAACTGGAAAGCTCTGATGTTCTAGGTGATACAATAATGCCAATGCAGCCAATCAAGCAGTAGAAAAAAAGGATATGAGAATTGGCTGCCTGTCCTAGATAACCAAAGGGTGCTCTGCATGTGGTTCTTCAAAACTGTGGTCACCATCAGTAGCAACCTTTCCTGATGAATCTGGCCCATGTTGAAGATCAATGCTGGAGTATTTGAGTGAATTAGGGCCTCTATGTATTCTGCCACAGGATCGACAAACACCTGATGTACACATTCTACTTTATGTCCTGCCATGACTGGTAGGTTGTCTACGTCCCGGGAAGCTTTGGTTATTGCATTTTCCACTACATCTTCAAAGTGGTTCTCGAGAGCCGGATTATCTTCTTCTTGTACGTCGAAGAGCAGTGGAATTTATTCTCTTTTAGGGGGCGGGAGACTTTCCAAGAATGCTCTCGGGTCTCTGAACTTGTATGATATCTCCTGTGAGTTCAAAAGTTCGAGCTCAGCTTCATATCTCTCAACCACCAAATCTAAAAACGTTTTCTTAAGCACGGGTTGATTATCGAGAGGTGAGCTGAGAGGGACAATCTTTGGAAGTTCCTCCCATTCAATTTCTTCTAGTACACTCGCTATTCCACACTAAAACTCTGCTATGAGGCTTGGATGTATTTCTGTAAATTGTTCAGAGTCTTCCATAAGTGAAGTGACTGGGCTTTTGGCACGGCTGATGTTGTACTGCGAGATGGTCTCCCAGTGGAGTCACGTGCGAAACCACAGATAATCAGTGGCCTGCTGATCACCTATGGAGTCTTCTTATCATTAAGGAATTGTGGAGTCGCCAGGTGGATGATTTACAACTTGCTGTCCACCACAGTGATTTACCAAATCAAGGCTGATTGGTCTCATTCCCCAGTGGAGTCGCCATTATGTTGGGGTTCCTATTTTTTGGCAGATTTGGCAATACCAAAAGATAAGACAACATCAAACCACTTTGGGGCCCTAGGATCCCAAACCCTCACACAGACCGGAAAGGTCTCTCCAAATAGAAAAACTAGATGTGCTCTTTAGGCACCAAATGAGATATTGAGCTGGTTGTAAACACGAAGGGGGTTTTAAAATGATTTGGTTGGTTGGTTGCTGGGTTGGTCATGGGATCATGGGCTGAGAAAGGGAAAAAAGTAGCAGGATGTTTCAGCAAAGAGGATAGGTCGAGAGTGTGCCATCCATTGGGCTATGGAGTCATGAAAGGAAATTACATGCAACAACTATCCAAGGCTTCCAAAGGGCAAGTCATCTAATAATAAAGGATCTTTTAGATTAGATGGTGGGATGTAACATTAAGGAAAGAAGGTGAAAGAAGGAAATACAACCAATTTTCTATCTATAGATAAGATCAGAGGTCATTTAACAAACAACCCGAACATACTCGACATTTCGAGAGGACGAAGAAATGGAAACATGGAGTACGGACAGAAGATTGTTGCTCGGTCAGCACATGTATCCCGAGGAAAAACAGAGACAAGCTTAACAAAGATATCTTAGAAAGGTCAGCTGGTTGCATAAGAATCCTAGTGGACAGGGCTAACACTAATCCCCAGTGTTCCCAAATTTTCCAGCTTAATCCAATCAAGAACATCTAAGAACTGATCCATCCAATTCATACATCAGAGAGCAGGCAATAACATCCACTACACTGGTTAAATTAATTGAAATCAACCCTTATATAACACATACAACAGAAAACATTGAGGGCAAGGAGAGCACGGACATAGGGTACCTAACAAGGGTAAATCCTATGCCATATTTCTGATGCAAGCCAGAAAAAAATGAAACAGTATTGAAATGTAATAAGCAGAGTGAGAAAAACATCACCAATAGTAATAGACCAGGATCCTATGAAATGTGCTTGATTAATTTATGCAAAACCAGTCATGTACACTAAGCTCAATGGCTGTTTCAATCCAAACTTTCTCCTCCCAGCCTATTACATACAAACTACTTTGCTATTCCCTCCCAAGACTGTTCTAACAGTCAGAATGAATCCCTCTAACTGCAACAGTAGCAACTTAACAACAACAACCCTTTCCAATATGCTCTTGGGGATTCTTATAGAAGAAGAGACGAAAGCAGTCGTCGATACAAATTAAATGAGTCTCATTAAGACAGAATGATAGAGGAGGCCGAGCCCACTTTGCTTAATGGTGTTGTGTTGTACTCTGTAGACTGTGTGGAAGCGTCTGTCAGGTCGAGATTGACCTCTGATATGTTCTTTAAATCCTTATGGCGGTCTGGAACTTTGCGCTGCCTTCTGAAATAAATGAACTGGGTGGAAAATCTGCAAGGTTTCTCCATTCCTCATAATTGTCGCCTGACTGTCTTAAATGAGCTCCAGTTAGTGTAATTAATCGTTTCAGGGCTCGAGGAGGCATGGAGATTTCTTGTAGGAAGGTGTCCTGTCTGGAGAAGAGTACTCTGCTGATATTAAACACAGATAAGACTTTGACAGTGTGCTTAAATATTCAAACTGCGCCTTTTCCTTTGAATGCGAGTTTAAACATTAATTATATCACTAACAAGCATTAACACCCTTTGAATCCCTGTCGCTGATCTGCTGGCACATGCTAACATGGCCTCTCTATGCCATCTTCAAAATAAATTAAACTTGTTATAAACCTGGGCAGTGGTGGTGGAGGAATGCTTCAGAGGCCTGTGGAGAAAAGGCGGTGACGACTGTGGAAACAGTAGACACAATGGAACAATGGCGGAGAATGCCTTTAGTGTTAAACACTAAGGTTTAACCGTTGGCCGAGATACAAAGCGGAAAGGTCAAACATATGAAATGAATTCGAAATGGTGGGACCCAGTCATGGCGAAGGGAAATTCATTAAACTTTAATGTAAAATGCAAAGGTTTGACTAACGGAGGAAATACAAAGGAAATGAACGAAATGCAATGAAACACGAGGGAATGATCATACGAGGTGGGACCCAACACAGAAATCGCAAATCACAAATGCGGAAAGTGCGATGGCGGAGAGTGGCACCAAACATAAATCTGAGCTTTGCGATGGATGCGATTTGCGATGGGCGGAAGAATTAAATGGAGGGATCGGGGGGGCTAGTCGCAATCGCAAATCGCAATCGGGAGATGGAGCAATCGGGGGAGGCGGAGTGGAAATGCGAGCATGCGATTGGGCAGATTTACGATCGGAGGGAGATGCGATGCGATGGACGGATCTGCAACGTGATCAGATCGCATCGCAAATATTTGCGACGGATCGATCGAACATGAACATGTGAAAATGCGATATGCGATTTGCGATGTAAACAGCGGCGGGTTACATATTATATAACATAAACTTTATAATAACGTTTATGGAATACACGGCGGGGATGAAAGGGGAAGTGGTTATACAAGGGGTGGGACTTTATAATAAGCGTTAACCTTGTTTATTATAAGGTTCTAAGGGGTATGGTTGGGGAGCGATAAAGGGAAAGAGGGAAATAATGGCTAACAAAGGGTAAGGGAAGAATTTAAAGGGGATTTTGAGAGGGCTTGAAAAGGTAAGAAGGGAAATAGAAGGGGAAACAAAAAAAAGGCTTAGGGGTAATGAAATCAGGGGGAAAAAGAGGCCTTTTGGGCATTCTTCACAAACAGAGAGGCTTGTAATGGAACTCAGCAGAGGGAAATTTATCAAAGGACACCAGGTGCAAAGAGGCTTCAAGGATGATGTGTTTTCAGAGGAAATGCATTCCTTGAAGGCTCAAAAACATTTTAGCCCCCTATTTGCTTGTCAAAAATTTATGGGGGGCTAACACCTAGCTCTAACCATGTCGATCCCTTAAAACAAACGTAGAAAGTAATCACTGGAAAAAAAATCCGTAGCAAAATTATAATTAGTAAAACTAAATAAAACAATATTATTCCCTTGAATAACTAGAATTTCTACCTTAAAGACATTTATGAATCCCTTAAATCCATGGACACCATTTTGAATTCCCCTATAAAGGATGATATCTTTAATTTAGAATAAATTTAGTTTGGATTTAAGCAACTTGATATTGGGAAAATTAAGGATATTGAAGGCTACCAAGTTGAAATTTTTAAAATGGGAGGGAATATCCTTATTCCTCACATCTATAAGCTCTTCAATTTGGTAGTGAAACACGAATTCCCTAAATTTTGGATATATAACCTAATTGTACCAATCTTTAAAAGTAGGGATAAAATAATTCCCTCTAATTATAAGACCATTATGATTAGCCACATTTTAGCCAAGTTGTACATAACTATTTTAGAAACGAAGAGTAGGTTATTGTTAGAAATCCATGGAAAAATAGGTAAAGGCAAACTTGGTTTTAGGAGATATCATTCAACTATATTGAACCACATTGTACTCTCAGGATCACTACAGATCAATGTTGCAATAATAAAATTTATGTTATTACATTGTTTCATTGGCTTTAGAAAATATTTTATTTTATCTGTATGAGTGGGGAACTCTTCTCTATGAAAATTCATTATTGTTCACCCTTCACATGCAATATGTTTCTTTTTAATAAATGGGAGTACCTACACCATTCCTTGTTTTTTAAGTAGTGACAAATCATGATATTTATTGTGACCATACCTTTGGTGTCGTATATCTTCCGTTTTCAAGGTTGTAGATTCCAATTCTTGATGTCTCTTTCTCATCACATCAAGCTTGTATAAGCCTACAACTCTAACTCGTTTTTTAATAACCTTGTAATGATCCTAGATATCTTTCACTACACTATGTGACTTTAAAAATTCTACCTTTAAATCTTAATGTGTTATGGTAGAAACTAATATTAAGTATTTTTTTAATATTAAGCACATACATCAAATTTTGAATGTGTTTAATACATCCATTTGGTAATGTCACACATACATCACCATATACTTTAATTAAATATGAGTGATCATCCCTAAGATATATATTAGCACCATTATTGTTTCATGAAAATTTTCAAACCAATCCTTACTACAAGACATGTGTAGCGAGGCACCAAAACCAATAAACCATAACTTTGAGTCATCTATTTTAGCGGACATGGCAACATTCGAAATAAATAATCTAAGATTATTGAAGTCATAATTCATTGTTTCTCCTCTATTGGAAACATGACAAGTATGCCCCTTTTTTCTACATTGGGACTCATGATACTTCTTTTTAAAATAATCTCTAAAACAATGTCCAACCTTTCCACAGTAAGAAGATGCATCATTCCTTTTAACACTGGCATCAAAGTTTGGTGGTTTCATACCTTGATGTTGCTTTTCGTACGGTAGCTTTACATGTGATGGCATACCTCCCTTATTGTGTTCCCATGACTTTCCTCTAGAAGGTTGTTTCCCTTTTGACATAAATGCCAAGGTTGACTTATGAGACCTGCAATTAAGATTTTTCCATCATTTATCCTCTTGTAGAATAATTATAGTGAGTTCATAAAATGTAGGATTTGTTTCTTGGGTTCCAATACTTGTAACAAAGATCTAATATTCTTGTAAAATATCATTCAACAATATAGTTACTAGATCTGTGCTAGAGACCTTTTCACCAATATCACCTAGTTTTTCTTTCAAATAATTAATTCTTGAAATAAATTTATTTACATTCTCTTTATCCTCCATTTTCATTGAACTAAATTTCCTTTTTAAGAACAAAACTTGATTTGTATTGGTTGTTTCATATAAACCTTTAAGGTAAAATCAAGTCTCCTTGGAAATATTGTAGTCTCTGATATGTAGAATACTAGTGTTCTTCATAGGAATTCCAAGAAGCATTTTTTCTTTGCTCTCACAATACTCCCTATCATGAACTGAGTTTTTGTGGGCTACAAGTTTGTCTTCTTGTCTAGATACAATGGGGAAAACATTTTTCCCTTCCAACAAAGTCTTAAGCTTGAAATTCCAATTCACATATTTTGACCCATTTAACATGTTTGATTCACTTAAAAATATTCTGCTAGAGGATTAGTCATTTTTGGGAAAACAATCCCCAACTTCAAAAGAATCAACATAGTTCTACAAATTACCGCACCCAACACTTATTCAAAATACTTTGGCTCAAGATACACCACAGGAAAAATTTATATGTGCATGCCATGCAACAAAAAAATATTACCCACAACAAAATGCAATCATCAGTCTCTCACTAGTCAACTCACATCCCAAGGCTCAATGTTCCAACATTGTGATGGACAAACAAAGTTAATTTTAAATTCCATGCATTTATCATAAAAACTTGAGAGGGGAATTAGAAAATTAAAAATGCGTGGAAATTATTAAGTTTTTGGAAACGTGATAAAAGGTATACTTTGAACGTCCTCATTCTCATTCTTCTTAAAGGAAAAACACTTTGTAGTTGAGGAGGTTTTACTTAATCAACCTCTTGCAAAATAAGAGCTAAAACCACCTCCACTTGTAGAAATGGATGGTTTAAATCCAAGGATTTGTGTGACTGTAATTTTTGTAGTCAGTCGTCCAAAGAAGATAGATGTAACACTGTTGCAGCTGGGACGTTTTGATTAGCTACTATATGTTGGTCTGTCAAACCAAGTTGATGGGAAAGAAATATTTGATATTCACACATGGAAGATTCCTTTTGGATCTGAATTAACAACCCCTAAACTTGCTTCTCTTAATGATGAGTAACCTGGTGCTAACATCTCTTCTGCATGTCATGAAGTAACTATGATGACACTAGAGGAGAACATTGGCATTTAGGAGGAAGAAAAAATGATGGGATTGACAATGATGCCCTCACACAACACATATTTAATAGTTTGGCTTGTATATCGATCATCCAATACTACTGTGGTAGTGTATTTCGCGCATATGATAACGAAATACACTTTTCTTAGTAGGGAGGCTGCTTACCTACATGCAAGTCACATGTCAAAGTGGTTTGTCAAACGTTAGTGGAAAAATTTCAACATGTAATAAGATAATTTAAATGGGAACATAGCATGCTACATAAAAAATGAAACAAAAACAAAACAACATGCACAAGAAACACGCTCAATAGATAAAACACACTAATAACTCAACAATGGAGATCTTTCTCCCTTTATTAGGTGCTGGGAGTAGTATAAGATAGAATGTTAAATCTCTTGTTGTGGATCCTTCAAGCTACGAAGCTCCAATATCCAAGACAAGGGAGTCTCTTCCCCTCAATTTTTTATCAAGCCTCTCTTCCCTCTCAAAGGATGGTAGATCAACAGACACGTGGTGAACTCTTATCTCTTGGATTGAGGTGATGGATGGCCAACCACCAAATCCTTCAAATCCTCTTGTTGTTGGACAACACAAGCTAGTTTTTTAATGAGAAATTTGGCCAACATAACAATGTGTCTCCCATTTCTCTTCCCATGGCTAGATTTTATAGACCATTTTCAAATTTTCCCTCCCTCTCTTGGTCCAATATGGATGGTGACACAAGATTGGAGGTATGATTCCTTTGTGTGCTACACTTAATCCTCAAGGTCGCTCAAAGATGACTGTACTTGATAGTACTGAGGAATCTTCCTAACCAAGTGTGCAAAGTGGTCTCGGATGGTGAAATTTCTCCATCTACAGGACCGCACAAGTATCGACGGAATAACCTTATTGTGTTGTGCAGCTATCGAAGGAATAACAACACTTTTTTGTGTGGCTATCGAAGGAATAGTTGCACTATGTGCGGCTATTGAAGGAATAGCCGCATTGTCCATAAATTTCTTCCTAAACCTTATGAAGAATTAAATTTTTGGATTTTCCTAACGTATTCCTTCTCTGAAAATCTTTATATGTACCTTCTTCTTGACATTTTTTAGTGTCTTATGCCTGTACGATTTTCCAATGTTAACAGTTTCCCCCTAATGTATGAGGTCTGGGAAAAACTGTATTGTCAAAATACATTATAGTTTCTTTTTCTGTGTAGTCCTTTTGAGAGAAAGAGAGTAACTTGCTTTAGAACTGAGTTGAGAGACCCCTTGCCGTGAGTAAAAAAGACATCATGCTATGTTGGAAATCTACAAGAGATAGAATGAATAAAATATTTCTACGAGGCAAGTATGTCACATGCTCAAGATTTTTTTACTAGTTAAGCTTATATGATAGAAAGTGCTTCTATTTACGTCACTTTTTGGTAGTGACCTATTGTTAGTCAATGATGATGGTTTTTGACGCCATCAGGGGCGTTTTTCTTTGAAATAAGGTTGAATGTGGTGCCCACATGAATAATCTTGGTATGGAAAGTTTGTTTAGAAAAAGTGTTCATTTTATGCATGGGTCTTTGACTGTTGGGGACCTTCCCGTGGAAGCATTGTTGAAATATATGCTTATCAAGTCACGGGTCTTCGACAAATTTTGACAAGGTGCAACGATTATGAAGTATGATACCATCTTGACATGAAATCTTATCTTGATGTCGTATATAAAGAGGATCGAAGACATCAATGGGCAATGATGATTCCCATTTTATCATCAAGGGATGCCCCTATTGAGGTGAGGAGTCATCCAAGGTACTACCTCCTTCTTGGAAAGCGTTTATTGTAGTCGATAAGAAGGAATCATCAACCGACCGAGATGAATATTGATACAAGGGACTAGAGTTTTTGATGTAGAAGGGCATGGTGTGACATTTTAACTCGGCATGATGACGAGAAATGGTTGTAACTAATGATGGTAGTTAAGTGGCTTAATGTCAGAGCCGTAACTGCGAGTGGCAACAGTCATAAAAAAATTTAGTGAGGAAATCCCTAGAGTCGGTAGGACATCCAAGGTGCGTGTATTATTTTAATAAGTTTCATGGTGGGGTGTGGTAAAGAATGCGTAGCTCCGACCAAGGGTGATTAGGGACTACTTCCAGGTGAGAAATGTGAATGGATGGGTCGGAGTGTTCTCCTAAAAAATGTATGTACACTTGCAAAAAGAATATAAAATGGGTTTGGATGTACAAGCACAAAGACGGGTGCCCTTATAAACGTGAATGGTCCTTCACTATGGTGTGAGGAGTGTTTTTTTTCTGATAGTCGGGACCCCATTTTTTGGTCTCGATGCAGGGTTGATGAGGCGGATGAAAATGTCACAAATGGGCTATATTGATAGGGGTGTGATAGGCCAAATGTGAAATGTGGTGGTGCCTTTTTTCTAACCTGCTTATGGAAAATGGTGGCCCAAGAAAGGGGTTTTAACAGATAATGGGTAAAACTTGACTTGATGTTTGATGATGGATGGACGAACATGAAGTGGTTCACGGGCCTGGGGTTTTATGGCCATGGCTCCATAATTTTGGTGTATGGTCTACATGAGTGATGGATGTCATGGAGGGTGAGGCTCTACCAGACTACAAGGTTGTTTATCATGTGCAACATGGGGTGATGATAAACATGGTCGGGTTAATGAAACCTATGGTTTATTTCTTTGAATAAATGATGTCAGGATATGCAAAGATTCTTGGGGAGCCTATCATGTTGGGGGTAGAATGATATCTGCTCTTGTACCTTTGTTGGCTGGGACATATGGTGAGTTGGCATGTTTGTAATACCTGCAACCAATATGCCAACTAAAAATCATCTTTTTCATACAAACATATTTGAAATAACTTGAATTTAAAGCAATAAGAGAGGACATACCTGAATTGTGTTGTGGATGCTTTCGCCTCATGGGTTTAATTTCTTGGGGTAAAGCCCATTGACGAGGTTGGAAAGGCATGTACCATCGGGTTCTGACAGAATTTCCGTAATGTTTGTTTTTATTTTAGCCAGGGGAGAGTCATGCTTTCTTAGCAGTGTACTAGGGGTACACACATATTATCTTACTTTAATATTGTGTTGACTACAGAGGTGCCTAAATGCTTGTAGCATAAAGCATGTCCCTGTTTCATGGTTATGGCTTGTGCAAATGGTGCATGGAGTAAAGTTTCCTATCGAGTATATGGTGTGAGAACCAACACTACTCCCCATGCCCTAAATGGATGCTTGGATATGATTGCTCATTGGGGCATGTTTGCGCTTCTGTCATCTCCGAGTCTTTGGTTTTGGTTAGTCTGGCTCCTTCAGGGAGTTCAAACTCAATGTTTCCCTTGCTGCTCGTAACCTTGGGAGGTATTCAAAATTCATAATATGGTGGAATTTCTAGTAAATCTTGCAATAGCAGCATGTTTTGTTCTCCTAATTAGAGAGATGGATCTATGGTATGGTGGTGACTATGCAAATAATGTCAATGAGTTTTTTAACTACCTGACATTGATTGACCTTGTGGTCATTTCTATTGTTAGCCATCCATAATTTTGACATATGCAAAGATGGCTAAAAAAGGTCTTTTAGTCTTCAAGAAACAAATTTCATGCAAAATCTGTGACTTCTTGAAGCCTCTGCTGTTTCCACAAAAATCTCTCAAAACAACCCTGCTGTTATAAAAGTGACTGTGTTCAAACCCATGTTTCCATCATTTTCTCCTTTGATAAACCCCACTGAAAAAATACCCCCACTTTCCTCATTCAACCCTTTACTTCCTCGAAAATCCCCCTTTTAAACCTTGAAAATCCCCTTTTTTGGTTTTAAAAACACCTTTTTAACCCTACCAAAACCTCAAAAACCCTTTTTTTGGCCTAAAACCAACCTTTTTCATAAGCGGGTCGTTAAGCCCCCGCAGGCTTAGGTTTTCAGCCCTTTTACTCCATAATACTAGGACCCGCGACCTTCGGCCTCGGCCTTAAGCCCCTCCATCGCATCGACGCATTGCTCATCGGCTCATCGATGATCCTGTTTTCTTGTGCCTAGACCCTTTACCCCGCCGATGGCCGATATTCTGATATGATCATAGCCATCCATTCCCTCAAAGATCCGATGGATATCACTCCATCGCTCCATCGCTCCATCGCTCATCGGCACTTGCTCTTCCGCATTCCTTTCCTCCGCCGATGCGATCCTCTGATCACATCTCCACCGTCGATCTTGATCCAGATCCAACAGCCCACGCTGTTTTCCCTTTTTCTCCACCCACAAGCACTTTCCACACAAAATTCAAACGTTTGAGTGACCCCGCAGTGACTCCTTGGGATATGTGAAATCTTTATCCAACGGCTAAGATCCACTGTGGAGGCACCTGGCCTGCAAATTTGTCCGTACTTCAAAGTTCCCCCGCAATACATATTTTCTTTCAATTTCCCATATTTTTCTGTTGGTCCCACCCAACCACGCAAGGCCTTCCCGTTATGTTTTCATGAGATCTCCACCATTGATCTGTTTCCCCTCCCCAGATCCAATAGCCCACAGGTGTTTTCACTCCCTCCCACTTCCTCCATATTTCCCTCTATATATTCACCCATACATGGTTTAATAACACTTTAACACTATAACCCATGGTGCATGTTTTTTACCCAGCCTCAAACCTTCCCGCTATGCGAACAAGTGGCTTATGTCACCATGGCCCCACCATATGTTTTTCCTGCACATCTTGTTTATTTTTCGTGCTCGCTTACAGTTCTAGATCTGGGCCCCCCTAGATCAGATGGTCTAAAACCATTTTCACGTTCATTTCACAAATAAATTTGATTGACTGTTTTCAACACAAAATGGGCAGTTTTCAGGAGCATACGTGTCAGCCATTAGACCGTATCGTGTTCGATCTGTCCCAAACCACTTATTTCTTTAACCCCACATGAAAACAACTGTCGGTTTTCTAATACCGCCTTTATGAATCTTCGTGCCATAATTAATTTTGAAGCCTGGTTCGTCTCCACCATGGCTAAGCCCTTCCCCGCTACATTCACCTTGCCTCCTCACTGCTCCACAGCCTTTGCCAAAGCCCTCTGTTGTAGCTAAACCAAGAAACGCAGGATTTCATAACTAGTTTGTCGTCATGTGCAACTTTAATGGTGGATTTATCCACAGGTATCCCACATCCGAAGAAACAGTGGCTAAGGGGCCGAGGGGTTGAGTTTCCAAGATTAATCAAATTTTTTATGGACGCGATTACACATAAAGCCCTCCAGCGCAGAAGGAAACCCCTTCAGACAGAAAGATAGGGAATATTAATGAAGATCAGTGAAGAAATCGAAGGATTAAATGTTAATACAGTCAGCAAAGGACAGAAAGCCCGAAAGATGATCAGAATAAGCCTTAAAGCACAAATTAAAGGCAAATCAGTGTTTAAGGGACTAAAACAAGACAAATCAGCAGAAGAAAGTCTCAAATGCCACATCTACAGAAGTATTTATTTCTCCAAAGGACTAAAAGGACACCTGCCACCTACTTTACTTTCCATAAACACTTTGATAGCCATCCTGCTGACAAACCCTCTATGAAACTATCAGAACAGTTATTAAGTAGGTATGGGGCTACAAAACTCAAAAAATGACAGTTTACTTTTCATAAAGGTCAAATAGGGTACTTCAACCACAGTTATCTTCAAAGAAACACTTCGGACTTATTACATTTCCTACTAGATATGCATAAAAAAAGGGAAAACTACCAAAATAGTACAAACAGTCAATGCAACGGTCATTCAGCAAAATGGGCATTCGAACACTTCTCCCACTCTGTCTTAATTCATATTTATTACCATTTCTGCAACACTCTTCCTCTTTCACCTATAAGTATTCACAGAAAATTCATTGCAAAAGGTTAGAAAATTGTTAATTGTCTGAACTGTTATTGAGTAAGGTTTTATGAGTAGTTATAATATAGTAGGCTGGGAAGAAAAAGCATTGGACTGTAAAAAGCTATTGGACTCAAAGTATGTAACTGGTTTTTCACATCAATAGGCAAGTAGATTCACTGGATCCTGATCTAAATCACTGGTGATGTTATTCTCACTGTAATTGTCATTTCCTTATGTTTTCCATATTTTCCATTTTCTCTGATAAAGAACAAAAAATATAGAGTAGGATATACTGCAAAATACCTTATCTCTCACTGATAAGCTTTATCTCTATGTTTTCTTCTAAATGTGTGTTTTGGAATGATTTCAATAAAGTATAACCCATCAATGAATGTTGGTGAGCCCATGTCTTGCTGAGTAGAACTTGAAATGTTGTTTCTGAATGATATTTTCATTGCATGCTAAGTAGAGTCTCAATCAGGGAAGTTTATGGTTAGCCCTGTCCCTTTTTTAGTCTTAAACAACTGTTTTGAAGATTTCCCTTAAGAGTGTGCCAAAAGCAGGATAGGTTAATAGCCCTTACCTGATCTTAGGTGTCTTTTTATGTTTATCTTAAATGTTTATTCTTAAGAATATGTCAAAAGCAGGATAGGTTAAAAGTCCTTACCTAATCTTAGGTTGCCCTTTGTTTTCTTACATGTTGCTTCTTTCACCTCGCTCCTTAATGTCCCATACCATCAACTCAACTTAAAATATCTTCTGATATAGATGACTTGCCCTTTGAAAACCCTTGAATAGTTTTTGTGCAATTAAACCCTTTTATGACTCCATAGACCAATGGTTTAGCACTATTTTTGACCTATCTTCCCATGCTGAAACATCCTTCCACTTATTTCCTTCTTCACTTCACATGACCTTCTCATTTAATTATTCCCAACCAAAAACAAACAAACTCCCTTGTACTTCATAACTAGCCTAATATCATATCCTAGGCCTTAAAGCATCCTTTGAAAACACATATAGAGATATCCCTCTCTGAATCCAAGAGGGCTAGATCCTAGGATTCCAAAGCAGGGCTGATGTTTCCTTGTCATTTGGTATGCCAATCTGCAAAATCACTGGGACCCCAACATAATGGTGACTCCGCTGGGGAACAGGATTTTGAAAGGTTTTTGTAAGTTTTCTTTTTTTATCCCTCAGAATTCCACCGTGATCGCCAACATAATGGCGACTCCACTGGGGAATACTTCTGAGTGAATCACATTTCCTATATCCTTAGGACCTCAGAAGACCTACAAACCTCCTTAGATTGGTAATCAATTGCTGATATTGGATAGCAGCTCATCTCAAATTTTTGAAATCCTCCACCTGGCGACTCCACAACTCCCAAAAGACCAAATGACTACACTGGTAGAAGACTCTGAACTGGTTGAATAGATTTAGTGACCCTTTCTGATTTACAAACATGAATCCAAGGATACAAAGGACATATGCTCCAATGAATAGATATCATATCCCTGGATTCCCACACAAAATGCCTCAAATAGATTGGATGAAAAACCTCCCTGTTTTTCAAGATGAAAAGTTTGATGATCCTTTGTTACATCTCATCAAATTTCATATACATGCATGGAGGTTAAAATTTTAATGGCACGAGGACTGCCTTATGAAAATGTTCATGGAAAAATTAGAAGGAAAGGCAAGGGATTGGTATGAAGGGTTAGAACCTAAGAGCTTGTTTTCTTTAAGAGACATGCACCAAGTATTTTATAAAGAATATAGAGATAACCCTTCATCTTTACCCTAGACTGCAAATTGTTGTGATCTATCTCAGGAAATCATAGAATACCTATTATATATTGATGAGGATTTGGTTAATATGCATCCTGAAGATTTGTTAACAACCATTCAAGAATTTCATTTGCATCCTAACTATCAAAAGAACCTGGATGGATCAGTTGAGGAAGAAATCAATCAAGGAATAAAGGACATTCCTCAAGATATCCCTGCCAGCATAAATAACGATTCGTCATCCCTTATAGGTGAGGCTAATTTAAATGTTGATGATCTAGAGCAACCCATGATTTTTCCAGATCAAGAACAAACCCAATCACTACAAGACCTAGACAATGAACAAGACATATATTATGATCAAAACTTTATAGAAGATGATGAGGAAGGTCGTCAAGAAATTCCTGATTGCCGACCTATATCTTGTGTTTTACTGTTAAGAGATATTTACGAACAAAGTGAAATTACTAATAGTGAGCAGTTCTTTGAGGAAACAAGTAGCCACTTAGGAAACGCAAAATATGAAGTGGAAGGAGAACTAGCATATATAGGGACTTTCCATCTATGTTACAATTCATTTCAGATTACACAAGAAGAGTGGCATCCTCATAATGTAGAAGAAACAACTCATGAACCTTGTATTCAAATTGAGTATCATAACAATCATGAGGAGTTGTGTGAAATAGAAATGGATCAGGAAATAGTAGCAAATCCTCAAGGTTTCCCTGCAAGCACAAGTACTGATTCACTAGTAGAGGCTCAAGAAGATATCCAGCCTCAAATTCAGTCTTCACAAGAGATAGAGAACCGTTGTACTTATGCTCGGAGAAAAACAAAAACATCTTCCCCTTTGACTGAAGAAGAAATTGATCAGATTATCAATAAACAGCCAGCCTCTGAAATCTTTTATAAAACAAACACTCTTGCCCATTCACCTAATGAACTTTGTTGTAAAAATTTAGAAATTTCTCTTGTAGATCATAACGAATAAAGACCTGCTGATAATCCAGTATGTTTGATTGGTGACATTACTTACTTTAATTATTTTCCTAATTTTGATCTGTCTAATGATGATGTTCTCCAAACAAAAGTTGATCTTGAAGGATCATCATTAGTAGATTTGTGGGAGGAAGATCAGTTCCACCTACTCCAAGAAAGTAATGAGCCAAAGCAAGCTATTTATGATACTGATGAAGAAAGTTTTAAAAGTGCAAAAGAGGGCGTTGAACCTTTGCTCTGCTTCATTACAACTCATCAGTAACAATTTTCATGTGATTGGGAATCAGCAGTCTTTCAGCTCAAAGGTTGAGGAGGAAAACAATGAAGAATTTCTTGAGCATGATGAATATAAAGAACCTTCTCCTAAAAGGGTTGAGGTAATCAAAGAGACCCCTGCTCAAGAATATAATGACCTCTTCACAGAGCTCAGTCCACTAAGTCAGAACATACCAGGACTACAAGAGGATAACACTGCAATATATGATGAGTCCTCTAGTTCAAATCACAATGAAGATGACTCAAAAGAATCTTTTTTTGGATCCAATGGAGGAAAAAGTAATCCTGGTTGAAAACTATCTTTCAAATACTCACAACCAGGTATTTTTTCAAGATCCTTATGCTCATTTCTTAAAGATATTTGAAGAAGGGGTAAATATTGTTAGAAGCAGTGTATCACCAATTGCAACAAAAAATTTTAACACTGCTGCTAAAGAACAAGTGAGATGGGAGTGGCCCTGTTTATCCAACCTGCTCAAAGAGATGAGAAAATACCAGTCATGGAACCATCTGATTGAGTGGATGTATTGGAAAAGAGAATTCATCAGCTAAACATGTAAATATTTCAGAGTTAGATTAGGGTAGGTAGGAATGTCAATAAAGCTAAGCTTGTGAGCATGTAGCTAGTTTTTGTTTTCTGCTTTGAATTTGAAAAAAGAAAAAATACAAAAAAATAGAAAAGAGAAAAGAGGGCAGATGTAGAAGAAGAAAGGTAAAGCCCCATACCAAAAAAGAAAGAAATTCTGAAAGTGTGCAAGCCTAAATGCCACTACTTGAAAGAAAACTGCTATCTAGTCATACAGCCTAATCATGGCTAGATAGATTTCAATTTACTATTGATAGGTTAGTGAATCAAATTTTCCAAATAGTGTAATCTTGGCTTATCAGTAGATTAGATTAGGATAGAAAAATACTGGTTCTAATATGCTGAAAACTTGAACCAGGTAAAGAAGAAGAAGATAGCTCAAAAAGGATCGAAATCAGAGTTGAAAGAAGGAAAGGAAGGACTCTCATTGTTTTTAGATCTTCAAGCCTTCCAAGTTTTGTTCTATTGTTCGGTAAATAAAGGTCTATGTGCAACTGGTTTCTTTATGCCATAGCCATCACATCAAATCAAACAACTTAATCCTGGTTTGCCTATGTTTTCAATTTCTTCTTTAGAATGTAGAGAATGAAGTCTTTCAGACAGTTTAATCCTAACAGATAGTAGTTAGGTAGATAATTTTTGAGTCCAACTGTTTAATATGGACTCATGGAAGTTATAAGGGTAGATTTAGATTAGTTTTTCCTGTTTTCAAAAGAATAAAATGTTGATGTCAATGGTTTGCAAGTCCAAGTGCACCTTATGAAGAAAAATTGTTAGGAAAGTAGGTTGTGTAGGTAGTTGTTTGGGGAATGATTCATTATGTTTGATGTAATACTGATCATATTTTTAAAGTAGCATGATCAAAGAAGAAAAGGTTGTCGAGGATAAAGCACAGGTCTGCATTTCAGAGATAAATTTCTGAGCTTCTTGACACCTCCAAGGAGCTGCCATCCCCAAGTTGGAGCCGCTATTAGCCATCCATAATTTTGACATATGAAAAGATGGCTAAAAAAGGTCTTTTAGTCTTCAAGAAACAAATTTCATGCAAAATCTGTGACTTCTTTAAGCCTCTGTTGTTTCCACAAAAATCTCTCAAAGAAGCCCTGCTGTTATAAAAGTGACTGTGTTCAAACCCATGTTTCCATCATTTTCTCCTTTGATAAACCCCACTGCAAAAATCCCCCCACTTTCCTCATTCAACCCTTTACTTCCTCGAAAATCCCCCTTTTAAACCTTGAAAATCCCCTTTTTTGGTTTTAAAAACACCTTTTTAACCCTACCGAAACCTCAAAAACCCCTTTTTTTGGCCTAAAACCAAATTTTTTCATAAGCGGGCCTTTAAGCCCTTGCGGGCTTAGGTTTTCAACCCTTTTCCTCCATAAGACCGGGACTCGCGACCTTCGGCCTCGACCTTAAGCCTCTCCATCGCATCGGCGCATCGCTCATCGGCTCATCGGCGATCCTATTTTCTTGTGCCCAGACCCTTTACCCCACCGATGTCCGATATTCTGATATGATCATAGTCGTACATTCCCTTGAAGATCCGATGGATATTGCTCCATCGCTCTATCACTCCATTTCTCATCATAATTTTCTCTTCCACGTTCCTTTCCTCTGTCGATGTGATCCTCCGATCACATCTCCACCGTCGATCTTGATCCAGATCCAACGGCCCGCGCTATTTCCCCTTTTTCTCCACCCGCGGGCACTTTCCACAAAAAATTCAAACGTTTGAGTGCCCCCGCAGTGACACCTTGTGATATGTGAAATACTCATCCAACGACTAAGATCCACTGTGGAGGCACTAGCTTGTAGATTTGTCTGTACTTCAAAGTGACCCCGCAATACATATTTTCTTTCAATTTCCCATATATTCCTACTGGTCCCACCCGACCACACGAGGCCTTCCCATTGTGTTTCCATGAGATCTCCACCGTTGATCTATTTCCCCTCCCCAGGTCCAATGGCCTAGAGGCGTTTTCACTCCCTCCCACTTCCTTCGTATTTCCCTCTATATATTCACCCATACATCGTTTAATAACACTTTAACACTATAACCCATGGCGCATGTTGTTTACCTGACCTCGAGCCTTCCTGTTACACAACAAAGTGGCTTACATCACCATGGCCCCACCATATGTTTTTCCTGCACATCTTGTTTATTTTTCGCTCTCACTTACAGCCGTAGATTTGGGCCCCCCCAGATCAGATGATCTAAAACCATTTTCGCGTTCATTTCACAAATAAATTTGATCGACTATTTTCAACACGAAATGGGCGGTTTTCAGGAGCATACGTGTCAACCATTGGACCGTATCACATTTGATCTATCCCAAACCACTTACCGCTTTAACCCCACGTGAAAACCGCTGCCATTTTCTAGTACATTTCTGAATCTTCGCGCCATAATTAATTTCGAACCCTGGTTCGTCTCCACCATGGTTAAGCCCTTCCCACTGCATTCACCTTGCCTCCTCACTGCTCCACAACCTTTTCCAAAGCCCTCTATTGCAGCTAAACCAAGAAACGCAGGATTTCATAACTGGTTTGTCGTAATGTGTAGGTTTAATGGTGGATTTATCCACAGGTCTCCCACAGCCGAAGAAACAGTGGCTAAGGGGCCGAGGGGTCGAGTTTCCAAGCTTAATCAATTTTTTTATGGACATGATTACACATAAAGCCCTCAAGCGCAGCAGGAAACCCCTGCAGACACAAAGACAGGAAATATTAATGAAGATCAGCGAAGAAATCGAAGGATTAAAGGTTAATACAATCAACAAAGGACAGAAAGCCCGAAAGATGATAAGAAGAATTCTTAAAGCACAAATTAAAGGCAAATCAATGTTTAAGGGGCTAAAACAAGACAGATCAGCAGAATAAAGTCTCGAATGCCACATCTACAGAAGTATTTATTTCTCCAAAGGACTAAAAGGATACTTGCTGCGTGCTTTACTTTCCATAAACACTTTGGCAGCCATCCTACTGACAAACCCTCTGTGAAACTGTCAGAACAGTTATTAAGTATTCATGGGGCTACAAAACTCAAAAAATGACATTTTACTTGTAATAAACGTCAAACAGGGTACTTCAACCGTAGTTATCTTCAAAGAAACACTTCGGAGTTATTACCTTGCCTACCAGATATGCATAAAAATAGGGAAAACTACTAAAATGGTACCAACAGTCAATGCAACGATCATTAAGCAGAATGGGCATTCGAACACTTCTCCCACTCTGTCTTAATTCATATTTATTACCATTTCTGCAGCACTCTTCCTCTTTCACCTATAAGTATTCACAGAAAATTCATCGCAAAAGGTTGGAAAATTGTTAATTGTCTGAACTGTTATTGAGTAAGATTTTTTGAGTAGTTGTAATATAGTAGGCTGGGAAGAAAAAGTATTGGACTGTAAAAAGCTATTGGACTCAAAGTATGTAACTGGTTTTACACATCAATAGACAAGCAGATTCACTGGATCCTGATCTAAATCATTGGTGATGTTATTCTCACTGTAATTGTTATTTCCTTATTTTTTCCATATTGTCCATTTTCTCTAATAAAGAACAACAAATATAGAGTAGGATATACTACAAAGTACCCTATCTCTCACTGATAAGCTTTATCTCTATGTTTTCTTCTAAATGTGTGTTTGGGAATGATTTCAATAGAGTATAACCAGGCAATGAATGTTGGTGAGCCCATGTCTTGCTGAGTAGAACTTGAGATGTTTTTTCTGAATGATATTTTCATTGCATGCTAAGTAGAGTCTCAATCATGGAATTTTATGGTTAGCCCTGTCCCTTTTTTAGTCTTAAACAGCTGTTTTGAAGATTTCCCTTAAGAGTGTGCCAAAAGAAGGATAGGTTAAAAGCCCTTACTTGATCTTAGGTGTCTTTTTATTTTTATCTTAAATGTTTATTCTTAAGAGTATGTCAAAATCAGGATAGGTTAAAAGTCCTTAACTGATCTTAGGCTGCCCTTTGTTTTCCTACATGTTGCTTCTTTCACCTCACTCCTTAATGTTCCATACCATCAACTCAACTTAAAAGATCTTCTGATATAGATGACTTGCCCTTTGAAAACCCTTGAATAGTTTCTGTGAAATTAAACCCTTTTATGACTCCATAGCCCAATGGTTTAGCACTATTTTTGACCTATCTTCCCGTGTTGAAACATCCTTCCACTTATTTCCTTCTTCACTTCACATGACCTTCTCATTTAATGATTCCCAACCAAAAACAAACAAACTCCCTTGTACTTCATAACTAGCCTAATATCATATCCTAAGCCTTAAAGACATATCCTTTGAAAACACATATAGAGAGATCCCTCTCTGAATCCAGGAGGGCTAGATCCTAGGATTCCAAAGTGGTTCTGATGTTGCCTTGTCATTTGGTATGCCAATCTTCCAAATCATTGGGACCCCTACATCTATCACATAGAACATGTTATCACACCCAAAATTTTCAAAATTATAACTTGAAATGTGTCAAGTTTGTAATTAGCTTGGTTAGGAGCATAACATCGTGAAATGATAAACTTTATGATTAGTATAAGCTTCTATGATTGTTTTAAATTGTTAGGGGATGATTTCAAGTCATATCAAAGGAACCAATATAAAGTAGATACTTTAAATCAACCTAATGTGTCAAATTTGGCCACCTATCAAAATATTTCTGAGTCCGCAACGATTTTAGTACAAAACTAACAGATCTCACTGCGGAAACACCTGGTAATTCCGTAGCAAAACTGACACTTGTAAAGCTAAATTATCTACGAAAGCATGTCTTCCTGTAACGACTTTCTGCATAATCATGAGTTGTTAAACTTTGAGGGTTTAGAGGTCATGCTGTCAGAATAGGGTCATCATTGAAAATTTTAGGCACGTTTTGGCATCAATTACCATTTTCTTAATAAATCTCATCTCATTTTCTCAAATCTATCCCTCATTCCTCACGATTTATTTTTCGCTCTTGTAATCTGTCATTTGTGTTTCCCTTAGAAGTCCTCTATCATATCAATCCTCTTTTTCCATAACAAATCATTGTCATCAAAAGTTTTTACTAAACAGGTGTGAATATCCAAAGAAGGCCACCGTTGCAAAAATAAAAATAAATGGCTACACCAAAGAAAGAAAATAAATGAGGCCTACCATTCAGGTACGAGCCTACAAGTCCAAGATTAATCATGGAAGATCCCAATTTCGTGGAAATTTTTACAAGAGAAGGGTGCATTCAGTTCTGTCAAAGGTCACAAGGTCATCATAACCAGGTATCACAAGACTTTGCACTTAATTTCAAAGGAACTTCTCCAAAGTTTGGTTTTCTCCATGTGCCAATTTCGCTTGATAGTATTTCTCAAGCAATAGGGATCCCTAGGACAGGAGAAGAATGGTTTAAAGCTACAAAGTTTGATTTGAATATTTGTGATGATTATCTAAATCCTGAACATGTAGGGATAAATATGACTATAGGGATTCCTAGAACTTGTCTTAAAGATAACTACTCTAAGTTATTGACAGTTATACAAAAATACCTTACCTATGAAGGCAGATTCCATACAATCAACATGTATCATTTCAAGTTGTTGCTTCATTTTACAGGAAAAAAGCTGATAGATATTCCTTTTTACCTTTTTAGAAGACTTGGAAAAATGGCATATAAAGTGCAAGGTAGACCTGAAAGAAGCGAAACTTCCATCTTTGACCATGGATTGATAAAATTACTAGTACTAGAAGAAATAAATAAACTAGACAGAGACTAGGCAACTTTATTTTTTATGAATGGGTATGAAATTGATGCTTTAACTCCAAGGAAAGCCTCCAAACTCAAAAAAATTTCACCTAGACAAGAGATGAATACTACTGCAGAAGTAGAAGGGAATCAACAAGAAGGTTTACAAACTACAGCTGAAAACATGGAGGTAGAAGCTAAATTCATCCAAGAGGTAGCACCACATACAGCAACT
This sequence comes from Pinus albicaulis, assembly GCA_034641835.2. NCBI lineage: Eukaryota > Viridiplantae > Streptophyta > Pinopsida > Pinales > Pinaceae > Pinus > Pinus albicaulis. Next base: position 261,034,690 of record CM076578.1, read on the forward strand.
AGTAAGCATGCTAAAAAACATGTCACAATTAGCAAGACCAAACATGCAGAAAAAAGGTCTAAAAGAAGCACAAAGGAAACTATTGGAGGTAAAGGCAGGCTTGAAGACATCTTACAGGCTATAGACATTGCAGAGACCCCTGTAGTGAAATCAATTGAGGCAGAAGGATCCAAGGTTAAAGGGAAGGGTCTTATGGCAAAGAAATTAGATTTTTCATCAAAGGATTCAAGTTTTCTTTTTAAACCTAGAAATCCTTTCACTAGATGACAGATTTTTGAGACTGTCAAAACTGGAAATAAGCAGCAAAGGGAAGATAAAGAAAAAGAAGCAGCAGTGGAAGAAATTATAGTTATATCTCCTATTGAGACATAGGTTACTAAAGAAAAGGAAGATCAATCCAAAAGAAAGATTCAGAAGGAGTCTGAGGCATATTTTCAAAAAGAACATCTCAAAGATAAAGAAGAAACAATCAAACATAGAAAGGGAAAGGAGGAAGTTATAGAGAAAACTGAAAAAGAGCTTCTTGAAGAACAATTAAAAGAAGCTAGGGAAGAGTTATTTGAAACAAAGAGAGAGATGGAAAGATACAAGAAAGATAGAAAGTTGATAGATGAGGTGGAAAAGAAAGTGATTGATCAGGTTACTCATTTTGAAAATCCATTGGAAAGGACAAAAACCTGCTGAAGAGATCACAACCTTTGCGCAGCATGATGAAACACACAAGGCAGAGGAATTTATGGTTATAGGTAGAGAGGAATAGTCTTAAGAGTCAAGTGAAAGAGTTGAAAGAACATATGGAGATGATGAAGACATAATTAGAGAAGAAAGGTTTGGAAAGAGGAGCTATGGAAGGAACTACTAAAGTTGCTCATGAAGAAACTGCTGGTAAATAAGAAGGTAACAGTGAAAAAAAGACCCTTTTTGTCTTATATTATCATAATTCACATGCAGGTATATCCATGGATCTGTTCTAGGCTCAAATATTAAATTTTTTCAAGCCTCTGAGAAATTAGACAATTCTACGGTGTGTGTTAGGCTTGAAGCCCAGTTTTTGCTGCAGAATTTCTGAAGAATCATTTTTGGTTTTAAACCACTTAAACTGACATGGTTAAGGAAATTTGAGGGTTGTGTTTAAATATTTTTGATAACCTAATACCCTTCAATGGTCAATAGTAGAAGAGGATTATCACAAATGACCTTTTTGTTTCTGCTACGAAAGTAGCTCAAAACTCTGCTTTGACAGCAAGGTCAATTTTTGGAAGAAGGTGAAGGGCAAATAAATATTTCAAAGTTATTCTCCATGAGAAATGACAAAGATTATCAGGGAAATGATTAAGAGTATCTGATCAAAAGATTGCTAAGTGGAGATATTTTTTTATGGATATAGTTCGAAGATACCAGCTCACCATGTTGCCATATCATCAGACTGAAAACTCCTTAATAGTAGGCAGAGCAGTTCCATGAACACAGTTATAGTATTAATGTTTTGTTTTGGCCAGTATGGTTGAAATACATGATTCCTTTTGAGAAGTTTTGGATCATATTTAGATTAAAATGTAATAAGTAGGTGTTTGAGTCATAGTAGGACTCTAACTCCTAATTCGAAAGGTGTCAATTTCTAGTTGTTAATTTCTAGTTAGTGGTCAGATTTGGTGTCAGTAATAGAGTTTAATGATCTAGCCACTTGGAAGATTGGATGGAAAGGCTAGTTGCCTATAAGTAGTGTGTACTTCGATGTATGAAGGGTTGGAGATGTTATCTCAAAAGACTATTTTATTGTAAAGCTTTTGGAGTTTCTGATATATACAATAACAATACAACTTTTCTTGCCTGAGATTCTTATTATATTTCAATGAGCTTTCGTCCTATCTTTTGAAATGATTTCTTCCAATGTCTTAGTGCTTATTAATCAGAATTCATGATTTTTCATGCTCTGACTTCCTTTAAGTATTAAGCTATGGCCAAATGAGTTTTTTCCTATCTTTTGAAATGTTTTATTCCAATGTCTTAATGCTTATTACTTAGAATTCATGACTGTTCATGCTATGACTTCCTTTAAGTATTAAGCTATGGTGAATCTATTTTTATATTTTTCTTTCAATACCTTGATGCCTCATTACTCAGAATTCGTGTGTCACATGCTCTGACTTCCTTTGAACCTCAAGTTATTGGGATTTTCCTGAATGTGTTACTCTTTCATTGAAATATTTACAAGCCTCAGCTTCCACAAGGAAAGAATTTTTCATTGAGATCCTTGTCACTAAATCCATAGCCCAATGGTAGCAAGCATTCATATTTTCAACCTGAAAACATACAAAACCAAGACACAAATAATACAGTTAGCCATCTATCTTATATCATTAACCAATATTATAAACCCCTTTGAGAGAGCCCCCTCAAACTGAAGAGGCTAAGCTTCAGTCAAAAGCTGGTTTGAAACAGTTACTCTAGATTTACCATTGCAGCAGCCAACAGGACTCAATTTGGTGATAACATTTTGGCACCATTGCTGGGGACCCAAGGTGTAAATTTTCCCTGCGAAGAACGACAAAGTTTTAGTTCTAAGATCTGAGAGCAGCAGACACTTAGGCACATATTGGCTATATTTATGCTCTGGAGACTCCACACATCAAATAATCAATTGGAAGGTAAATCCACTGCTTGAAGATCAGTAGCTTGATGAAGTTTCAAGATGAGTTCCATTGCAAGAATAAATTCCAGGTATGCCCCTATGAATTGGTCTCATATCCCTGGTTTTCCGAATCCTATGCCAAAGGTGAAATGGTTAATTGATCTTCCTATATTTAAAGATGAAAAGAAATACAATGTTACTCTTCATTTGGTTATATTCCATATGCATGTATGCAAACTTAAGGTTCAGTTCCCTGAGGATTGTCTCATGAAAATGTTTATGACCACTTTAGAAGGAAAATCATGGTCATGGTACGAAATCTTGCCAAATGGTTCATTATATTCTCTTGCTGATTTCCATGTTGCATTTTATGAGATGTATGAAGAGTGTCATCCCTCCTTATTGCTGGTCAAAGACCGCTGTAAACATGGTGTGAGTTTTATTGAATGTTTGGAGAAATGTTATGAAGATGATGAGTTTATGGATGATGAAATTTTATAAGCCCTTCATTAAAATCCATTTCATCACCAAGAAGAAAGGATAGCCTCTCTCTTGGATGAAAATTAAACCCAACAAGATTTTATGTATGAAAATCATGTTACATCCTCTGAGTTTGATGAAAATTTGCAGCAAAATTTTCAGTCTTTTGATCATCAGGAATATGAGAATAATTTCAAATAATAGGAGGAAATACTAGAAGATAATTCCTATAATCCTCAGGTAAAGGAAGAAGTTTATTCTTCATGTTATTCCTTGCATCAGCCTACATCAAATAATGATCACAATAATGAGGAAGTGGATGAAAATTTTTCTTTATCCTTGTCTTCTAATATGAAATCACTTGAGTGCAACTCAGAAGATAAGATTCAATTTGTGGATGAAGTTGCTAAGAACATTGAAAATACATTGAAGTTTTAGAAGATCAAATTCAATATTATAGCCTTCATGACCAAGATCAGTCTTTTCAAAAAAATTCAATGCAAGGACACAAAGAGAGGGTGTTGTTACCTTTCTCTTTTGAGATTGAGGAATAATAACATGTTTTTGAAAATCAGTTTGATAGCACACAACTAAAATCTTGTTGGGCTGAGAAAATCATAAATGAGTTGTCCAAAGCTGCAGAACGTTTTGAGAATCATCAAATAGATCATGTCTTCTTTTATCCTATAGCTGAATACATGGAAGAGTTTTACAGTTCATATTTCAAGTCACATTTTCATTATGAGGATCAATTACATTTTATATTGCCTTGGTCATTTCAGTATCATGCTTACTTTGGGTTCAAATGTAGTCATGATGTTCTTGAGTGTCAAATCAGATCAATGATTGGCTTCATTGGACGTTTCATGTTGCCTGAATAAAAAATGGAGATTTCAGTTGATAGGGTAGGTAGGAGTATGTGAATAAGCTCAAACATGGCTGAGCATATTTTCAGTAGGTACAAATTTGGTCTTTCAGAAATAATCATCAAGCTTGAGCCCGAGGTGAAGGCCATAAGAGTTTGAAGAAGACTTGGAAAATTTTCAGATTTTTTTATTCCAAAAGGATGGATGGCACTGGAACTACAGGTTCTTTGGTATACCACAAGGGCACACCATCCCAAGTGGAGCCACTGTTATCACACCCAAAATTATCAAAATTATAACTTGAAATGTGTCAAGTTTGTAATTAGCTTGGTTAGGAGCATATTATCATGAAATGATAAATTTTATGATTAGTATAAGCTTCTATGATTATTTTAAGTTGTTAGGGGATGATTTCAAGTCATATCAAAGGAAAAAATCTGAAGTAGATACTTTAAATCAACCTAATGTGTTAAATCTAGCCACCTGTTAGAATCTTTCTGAGTCCGCAGTGATTTTGGTACAAAACTAACAGATTTTGTTGTGGAAACACCTAGTAATTCCATAGCGAAGCTTACACTTGTAAAGCTAAATTCGCTACGAAAGCATGTCTTCCAGTAACGGTTTTATGCATAATGATGAGTTGTTAAACTTTGAGGGTTTCAAGGTCATGCTGTCAGAATAGGGTCATCATTGAAAGTTTTAGGCATGTTTTGGCATCAATTACCATTTTCTTAAAAAATCTCATCTCATTTTTTCAAATCTATCCCTCATTCCTCACGCTTTCTTTTTCGCTCTTGTAAGCTGCTACCAAAGCAACTTGCTGTCATTTGTGTTTCCCTTAAAAGTCCTATGTCATATCAGTCCTCTTTTGCCATAACAACTTGTTGTCATCAAAATTTTTTACTGAACAGGTGTGAATATCCAAAGAAGGCCACCGCTGCAAAACAAAAAGAAATGGCTACACCAAATAAAGTAAATAAAGGAGGCCTACCATTCAGGTACGAGCCTACAAGTCCAAGATTAATCATGGAAGATCCCAATTTCGTGGAATTTTTTACAAGAGAAGGGTGCATTCAGTTCTATCAAAGGTTACAAGGTCATCACAAACAGGTATCACAAGAATTTGCACTTAATTTCAAAGGAAACTCTCCAAAGTTTGGTTTTCTCCATGTGCCAATTTTTCCTAATAATATTTCTCAAGAAACAGGGATCCCTAGGACAAGAGAAGAATAGTTTAAAGCTACAAAGTTTGATTTAAATATTTGTGATGATTATCTAAAGCCTGAACATGTAGGGATAAATATGACTATAGGGATTCCTAGAACTTGTCTTAAAGGTAACTACTCTAATTTATTGACAGTTATACAAAAATACTTTACCTGTGAAGGCAGATTCCATACAATATACATGTATCATTTCAAGTTGTTGCTTCATTTTATAGGAAAAATCTGATAGATATTCCTTTTTACCTTTTCAGAAGCCTTTGAAAAATGGCAGATAAAGTGCAAGGTAGACCTGAAAGAAGCGAAACTTCCATATTTCACCATGGATTGATAAAATTACTAGTATTGGAAGAATTAAATAAACTAGACAGAGACTAGGCAGCTTTCTTGTTTATGAATGGGTATAAAATTGATGATTTAACTCCAAGGAAAGCCTCCAAACTCAAAACTCCTTCTCCTAGACAAGAGATGAATAATACTGCAGAAGTAGAAGGGAATCAACAAGAAGGTTTACAACCTATAGCTGAAAACATGGAGGTAGAAGCTAAATTCATCCAAGAGGCAGCACCACATCTAGAAAATAGTAAGCATGCTAAAAAACATGTCACAATTAGCAAGACTAAACTTACAGCAAAAAGGTCTAAAAGAAGCACAAAGGAAACTATTGGAGGTTAAGGCAGGCTTGAAGACATATTACAAGCTATAGACATTGTAGAGATCCCTGTAGTGAAAGCAACTGAGGTAGAAGGATCCAAGGTTAAAAGGAAGGGTCTTATGGCCAAGAAATTAGATTTTTCATCAGAGGATTTAGGTTTTCTTTTTAAACCTAGAAATCCTTTCACTAGATCACATATTTATGAGACTATCAAAACTGGAAATAAGTAGCAAATGGAAGATAAAGAAAAAGAGGTAGCAGTGGAAGAAATTATAATTATATCTCCTACTGAGACATAGGTTACTAAAGAAAAGGAAGATCGATCCAAAAGAAAGATTTAGAAGGAGTCTGAGGCAGATTTTAAAAAAGGACAGCTCAAAGATAAGGAAGAAACAGTCAAACAAAGAAAGGGAAAGGAGAAAGTCATAGAGCAAACTGAAAAAGAGCTTCTTGAAGAATAGTTAGAAGAAGCTAGGGAAGAGTTATTTGAAACAAGGGGAGAGCTAGAAAGATACAAGAAAGATATATAGTTGACAGATGAGGTGGAAAAGTGACTGATCAGGTTACTCATTTTGAAAAATACATTGGAAAGGCCAAAAACCTGCTGAAGAGATCACAACCTTTGCGCATCATGATGAAACACACAAGGTAGAGGAATTTATGGTTACCGGCATAGAGGAAAAGTCTTTAGAGACAATTCAAAGAGTTGAAAGAACATATGGAGATGATGAAGACAGAATTAGAGAAGAAATGTTTGGAAAGAGGAGCTCTGGAAGGAACTACTAAAGTTGCTCATGAAGAAACTACTGGTAAACAAGAAAGTAACAGTGAAAAACATACCCTTTTTGTCTTATATTATCATACTTCACATGCAGGTATATCCATGGATCTATTCTAGGCTAAAAACTTAAATTTTGTCAAGTCTATGAGAAATTAGACAATTCTGCAGCATGTGCTAGGCTGGAAGCCCAATTTTTGCTACAGAATTTCTAAAGAATTCTTTTTGGTTTTAAACCACTTAAACTGACATGGTTAAGGAACTTTGAGGGTTGTGTTTAAATATTTTTGATAACCTAATACCCTCCAATGGTCAAGAGTAGTAGAGGATTTTCATAGATGACCTTTTTGTTTTTGCTGCGAAATTTCGCTACGAAAGTAGCTCAAAACTCTGTTTTGACAACAAGGTCAATTTTTGGAAGAAGGTGTAGAGTAAATAACTATTTCAAAGTTGTTCTCCATGAGAAATGACAAAGAGTATCATGGCAATGATAAAGAGTATCAGATCAGAAGATTGCTAAGTGGAGATATTTTGTTATGGATATAGTTCGAAGATACCAGCTCAATATGTTGCCATATCATCAAACTGACAGCTCCTTAATAGTAGGAAGAGCAGTTCCATGAAGACAATTATAGTATTAATGTTTTGTTTGTGGCCAATATGGTTGAAATACATGATTCCTTTCGAGGAAGTTTTGGATCATCTTTAGATTAAAATGTAATATGTAGGTGTTTGAGTCATAGTATGACTCTAACTCCTAATTCGAAAGGTGTCAATTTCTAGTTGTAAATGTCTAGTTAGTGGTCAAATTTGGTGTCAGTAATAGAGTTTAATGATCTAGCCACTTGGCAGATTGAGGTAAAGGTTAGTTGCCTATATGTAGTGTGTACTTCGATGTATGAAGGGTTGGAGATGTTATCTGAAAAGACTATTTTATTGTAAAGATTTTGGAGTTTCTGATATATATAGTAACAATACAACTTTTCTTGACCTAATATTCTTATTATATTTCAATGAGTTTATGTCCTATCTTTTGAAATGATTTCTTCCAATGCCTTAATGCTTATTACTCAGAATTCATGATTTTTCATGCTCTGAATTCCTTTAAGTATTAAGCTATGGTCAAATGATTTTTGTCCTATCTTTTGAAATGTTTTCTTCCAATGTCTTAATGCTTATTACTCAGAATTCATGATTTTCCATGCTCTAACTTCCTTTAAGTATTAAGCTACGGTGAATCTCTTTTAATATTTTTCTTTCAATACCTTGATGTCTCATTACTGAAAATTCGTGGGTCACATGCTCTGACTTCCTTTGAACCTCAAGTTATTGGGATTTTTCTGAATTTGTTACTCTTTCATTGAAATATTTACAAGCCTCAGCTTCCATAAGGAAGGCATTTGTCATTGAGATCCCTGTCACTAACTCCATAGCCCAATGGTAGCAAGCATTCATATTTTCAACCTGCAAATATACAAAACCAAGACACAAATAACAGAGTTAGCCATCTATCTTATATCATTAACCAATATTATAAACCCCTTTGAGAGAGCCCTCTCAGACTGAAGAGGCTAAGCTTCAGCAAAAAGCTGGTTTGAAACAGTTACTCCAGATTGACCATTGCAGCAACCCAACAGGACTCAATTTGGTAATAACAAAACACATGTCATTATTGGCTGGTTATGGGCCCTACCCAGATGATGGGTCGTCTTAGCCTTCCTAGGGTTTTGGTAATGATGGGGGGCAGGCTGCCTTGTGCTAGGTTGCCTTGGTTCTAAACCAGTTACATGCGGGTATTTGGTAACCAATGAGCTTGTAGTATCTAACAAAGGTCAAAATTGGGGGATGCAAGTACAATGTCGAGAGTGATGGTTGTCATTAAAAATCAGACAAGATTGTTGCTCTTTGGTTCTCCACTCCCTTTGGACTGTTGGAGTAATTGGGTACCATTTGCGAAATGATCTTAAATCTAGGCATTGGGCAACCAAATGGTTGCGGGCATCGCACAATGTGTAGGCTAGGTTTATTCATGGAGGGTGGTTGGGGGCGATGATCTGCCCCCTTGTTGGTCGTTTCTCTACTAATATGAAGAAAATGGACTTGGTTGCCTCATTTTCCTGAGTTGTCGAACTTTCCACAGATTTGGAATCAAATATGTTTGCTGCAGCGAGGCGTGTTATGGCATGGCGTAAACAATTTAAAGTCGAAGGGAATCAGGGGACGTAGGGACAACGTTGAACCAGGTGGTCACCTGAACACACTTGGCACAAATACTAGACTGCTCGTAGGTTGTCGTAGCATACTGGGTTGACTAGGTACCATCTTTGGAATAGCTCTAGAGCTGCACAAGCAGCGTTGAAGTGATCTCGCTCATCATAGAGTGCGCAAAACTGGACTGGAGCTTGAGGGAAATTATGGGGGGGAGGTGGTCATTCAGGTGACCGTCTCTCCTCGGACACATAAAATATGCTCCTTTTTGCTTCCATCCCTTGAGTTGTAGTATTGTTCGCGAATTCTATGTCTGAGTTGGCTAAGTTAGGCTTTTGAGTGATGAAGTGTCGCATGAAATCCAACATAGACAGGAATCAATGGATATGGGGACACTAGCACACATGGTGGTTTCTTCGACAAATCTGACACGTATGTCGTTGATGCTGAACTAAGTTTCTTTGGGAAATGTGAGGGACTTGATTCCAACCGTTAAACGCCCTTAACTTGGGACACTGTGTGGCTAAGTGGTCCGGCTCATTGCACAGTGCACAAAATGGGGCCTACCGAGTGGCCTCTATTTGTCGTCTTTGGTCCATTGGGGTGACTTGGTACGAGAATATGTAGACTCCTCTCATAAGTGCAGTATGGTTTTAGGTTCTCCCTTGTCCATTTGCATGGGTGGAGCTGAGGGTTCTTATTGGTAATATTTCTCTAGGGCTTGCAGGGCATCCCTATATCATGGCATCTCTGGGAAATGGTGGGTATAATGCCCATAATGGTCGCATATGGCACATGCATGGTTGGTTCGCAATGCTTTCCCTTGGTTTTTCGTGTCCTATTCCTTTTTATGGGAATTTGAGGTCGTCGCATTTCTTTCGGTGTGTAGAAGAGGTTTGAATTCATCTAACTCTGAGAAAATATTAGTAGGATAGCCTATGATATTGCATAATGTGAAAGGTTGTAATGCCCTAGGTAACTTGGAGGTTTAAACTTTCTTCCATTTTTTATTATTTTTCTTGGTCATATTAGCTGCTGTCGCTACTGGTGTTTCGTTTACTGTTGTGGCCTCCTAAGGGGCGATAGGGGTTATTCCTATAGAAGTGATGCCCAGACTTTCTAGCATGGCTAGTGAGACCAAATACCACATAGATATTGTGAATGCCATATTTGGAAATGTTATAGTTTCCAAGACCTTTTTTGACACAAAAGCAGGTGGGGGGTATAAAAATGGGGTTTGAGAAATGGAATAGGGTAGGAATGTCATGCTAGTGGCTTCGGTCTTCGTACTACTGTTTTCTATGTCTGGGCTAGTTTCAGTGTTTGATGAGAGCATCATGCACACCAGTTCCCCCGTGATTTCTGGGACTCCTTCTGGTATGATAGGAGGATCTCCTAGGAATGATCGTAAGGTCATTGATGGTTTGAATTGGTCGGGTCCAAATTATGTATACCGCGTAAGCGGTTCCGTATTTATGTCTACGTATGGTAACATGACATCGAGAGCTGTCATGGTTTTATTATCATAGTATGTGAGATGGTCGATGGTAATGATCCAATCATCGTGGTGGAACATCATTACCCGAAAGATAGAGGACATGATTGCAGTCATGGAGTACATATAACTTCGCCCAAGGAGTATATTGTAGTCTAGTTGTGCGTCTAAGACTTTAATGTCTATAACTATTATTTTTCCAGCCAGGTTTACATTGAAATTTTGATATATACTGACAGGGGCTAAAGGTCGCTCGTCGTATGCTCTAAGCATGCTGTCATATTGTTTCAATTCAGGTGATCCTAAAATTTTCCAAACAGATTTGAACATGATGCATATGGATGCTCCTTTGTCAACGATGCATTAGTGTATCGTGATGTTATGAACTGAAATAGGTATTTTGAAAGTGACCACAGAAGGAAGCCTGGGGCTTGCTTTTTCTAGGTCAAAAACCATTAGGCACGAATCGGAAGGATCGATTGCACCTAATGCGGAACGTAAGGCTTTCTATTGTCTTGGGAATGATTGTAGGACTTCCAAGACTAACATAGAAGCTGGTGATTATGCTAAATGACACACTATGCTATAGCTATGAGCAGCTTTAGAGTGATGTCCTACATTCCTGATTGGTCCCTTGACCATTTTTGAAAGGGTCTCTATAGGTACTTTGGATATGGTTAACGGTGGAGTAGGTGGACTCGTGCTCATACCTGATGGGTTGGTGTCTGGGGGGGGTATCATAGTTCCTATTCCTTGTTTCGAAGAAAAATTCTTATCAAGTCATGTAAATTTTGTGGTTTTCACCTCGGGTATCGTTTTGGCGTGGTTGTTGTTGTAGGTTTTTAACCAATCCTTGGTGGGGGAAATGCTCTTGCATTACAACAGGGTTTTCGGTAGGTCCCCCTTGTCCACAGTTACCCTGATTTTTTTTTAGTTTGAGGAGTTTGGGACAGTGGTGAGTGTAATGTTCATTTTCACCACATATAACACAAGAATGATTTGTCCTTAGTGTTATCTCTCCACCAGTTCTCTGAAGGCTGAAAAGGAGACCAACAAAGGTAACCACAGACCACTTTGACCTAGTAGCTAGCTCTACTAGGCTGAGAGGGATCTCTCAATGAGATAAAAACCAATTGACTAGAGTGTAAAGGATATTAGGCTATGTATTTGGATTATGGTTTGGTTGATTTGATGATTTTGTGTTGGATGGTGGTTTAGGTCTAGGAGGACTAGGTTAGGACTCTAAACATTAGATTTACAGAGATGTAATGGGGCAAGGTAGGCACATAATTTAGAACTCTAGAGATATATTTATGTATAGGGTAGATTTATAGGGTTTCAAAACAAGCATGAATCTCATGAATTCGTTTATATGAGAAGAATATGAACAAAAATGTGAAATTTTCTCCAAAACATAGCATTTAATCAATGAATTATGTTTATCATCTTGGAAAACAAAAACATATAGCATGGAAATGGAAATGGAAGGTACAATACATTCAAACATATGATCACATAAGGAAAAACACTACTAAATCACATATCACATGAATCCTACTTCAATAGCTGCAAATTATTTCTATTACTTCCTGCCAAATTCACAAATACACTAGTATCCAAGGTTCAATTCCACAACATCCAACCTTTGCAAATGATTTCAAAGTTCCTCATATAATCACTGAGGTAAAAATCCTACCTTGGAGGTCGAATTTCAAACAAGAAAATCCAAATACATGCATCTATCCACTGTCTATTACATACAAGGGAGGTTACTCAACCAATTCCTCCTTTTCCTAACCATCATGAGACATTTCCTCAAAGCATTAAATAGAGGATAAGGCACCTAAGTAACCCTAATTTAACCCATTTACATTTAATTTTACCCTTTACATTCTTTTACTATTACCTTTTGACTTTTACAAAATTCAAACTAAGAATTAGAAAAATTTACACAGTAAAATTTCATAAAATTTATCAGAAATTTGCAGATGTTCAACGAGCTCTTGGAGGCCATTTTTCGGTGCTTTGATGAAGTCCAGATTCAAATATGAGACCTGTTATGGAAATATGGGAGAGTGTATATGTCTTTAGAGTATTTAATCATGCACAATTACCCATTTTAGGCTGAGATATGGCCATTCTCCCAAGGTCTCTCCAGGTGCGCAGTGAAAGTGAAAAGGAGAGGCAGAATGTTGATTTTTGACCCCTTTTTTGGATTTTCCTCAAAATTTGTTCCCTAAAAAAGAAAATTGAGAAAATGGGTTTTTAGAGGAGGTCAACATATTTCCAAAAACATCAACCTTCTTCCATTTGGATGCTTAGGGAAGAAGCAAAACGTGAGCTCGCTGCACTTCTGGACGTAGTAAAAAATTCTGAATTTTCCAAAAATGCACCAAATTTCACCAAAATGCATAAATTGATCCAAATATTCTCAAAATTGGTCCATAAGTGAAAAATAAGGTGGGTTATGATATCATGGATGCCTCAAAAAGTAATTCCATCTTACCCTTCTCCTCATCGCTGATTAGGGTTTCCTTTAGTTTGGCCTGTAACTGTTTGGCCTTGACATTACAAATTTGATTTTTTATATAGTAATGATCAGCCATGTGCTTATGAATCTTGTTATCTCTGTTGGCCTTATCAAGGAGCTTCTCCAAGTGGATGTTTACTTTCTCAATCCAAAACTTCATGTTTTCATTGATTTCCTTGGTTATCCTATCTTCAAAACTTAGCTCTTCATCTGTAGGGTTTTGCTCTCTTTCCTTCTGCAATTCTCTTTTGAGACCCATGGTACTTTGCCTCTTCCTTCTCACCTATTTTTAATTCTCATCAAAATATTTAGTTTCAACCATTTCTTTGCCTTTCACATCATGCATGCTTGCCTCAAATTGAATTTTCTCCAAAGACAACACTTTTGCCTTCAGCTCATGGTTTTCTTGCTCTAGAAATGAAATGATGAAATTTTCCCTTGCCAAGTCATCTTGGAGCTCTTTGATCTGAGCATATTTTTCTTTGATAATCCTCTCTAGGTTTTCATGCTCATCACTAGCCTCCAAATATACTAGGTCAAAATCATGCTCTTCCTCATGCATGGATGTCTCATGCTGTAATGATGTTCCCTGCTCTATTGATGTGGGCTTGGCCCCTTCCTCAATATGAGGAGAAAACACAAGCCTTCTGCCTCTCTAATATTTCTGAGTTATCTCAGGCCTAGGGTTCTTTGTCACTGATTCTTTGGGTGATTGATTTTCACCTTATCTAATGAACCCACCTCCTGCATGGTAGGTGACATGGTTTTTGACTAGGTTGGTGTAGTAATGATAGGCATTTACAAAGTTGCCTTAATGAAGGAATCCCATGTCATGTTCTTTTCTACCAGCTGATAGAGAATTATAACCTTTATCAAAATATGATGAAAAAGGCTATGATAATGTTCAATGCCTTTCAATTGCACCTTTTCATACATTTTAATCACACTTCTATGTAAGAAATTGCACAAATTGAGAGATTTAGCAGTTGTAAAGTGCATGAGTAATCTAATGTGGTATTGATACATACTTGAAAATATGCCCTCGCATGTAAATAACTTCATGAAAACCTTCATTAATGGTGCATATCTCTCCAAAAAATATCTAAATGGGAAAACATGTGAATGAGCTACTTTGTACTGTGATTTCAAGTAGAGCTTGTATTCTTAAAGATCTAGGTTCATGCCTTTGAACCAATTCTCACCATGATTTGGAATTCCTGGAGCATGAGATATGGCATCTACTAAAAATATGAAATCAATCCCTGTAATAATATCCTTTTCTCCTTTCAAAGTGGTGGAAAAAATATCTGTGAGCTGCTCATGATAACCTACTTCCTACACTCTTTGACAGAACCCTAAACAATTGAATTCTTCAAAGCACTGCTTGATGAATTGAGAGGAAGTGATTTCATTGCAATTGAAGGGCTCAAACCTCAGTATTTCCCCCCCTTTGTTATATTTCATTTTCGCTAATGGTGATGTGTCAGCTTCCATACTTTCAAAACCCTAGGTGGAAAGCAAAAAAATAGTGAAATTTGCAGCTATGAGTGGATAAGGGAACAAGATGGATTTGGGAGTTTCCTAAAATTTTGAGAAAATTTAGGAGGGTAAGGAATGATGTTAATGAGTAGGGGAAAATGGAAATTTGGGAAATGAGTGAGGGGAGGGGGTATTAAATAGCAAAACATAGTCCTACCCTAGAAGGACATAGGGTAGATTAGGGTTTATAAGGAATATGATAGAAATGAAGGGATGAAGCTATGTAATGTATGGAAGTGGTCTATTGAATAAAAATTGAGGTGTAGCAGTAAGAAAACTAGGGTTTAGTGTAGCAACTTAGCATTTGGGAAGTAAAATCATGAATTCTAAGAAAACCCTAGAAGAAGAAGTTTTTCATTAAATTCTCTTAATAAACAGTGCCAAGGAGGGTATGAAAGGATTTAATTACCTTTAGAATAAGATGGACGGTGTAATGGATGAAATGAAGCCTTGAAAAACCAAATTGGCTGCTAAACTCCACTTCTGCAAAACTCTGCCCCATGCACAACGTAGGCCTCCTGTACCTTGTGCAGTGTGTCTATGTGTGGCGAGCTCAATTTTTTGCCAGTGAGAGGTGAAAACTCGATTTTCTTACCAATGTGAGAGGAGAGCTCGATGATAGAAGGTAAAAATAGTGCAAACATGTTTCCCTTTTGTCTTATTGGCCTTTTTATAAACTGAATTGACTTCTTTTGAGTGAGGATGGACCCCACATGTCATTTTCCAAGAATGACTTACATTTTTTGAACTTTGTAACTTTTTGGAGCCTTATAGTTTTTTGAAACCTTGAATTGCAGCTTTAGGAACATAGGAACTTATTACATAATAAAAACAATAAATTACATTTTTAAATCAAATTTTATTTAAGAAATTTTCCTATTACCACTCCTCGAATTTCCGGATATTATGCATGAAATGACAGATTTAATGAAATTGAAACCGTAATGACTTAATGGAGACACTGTAATGAATCAAATCATGATGGTGATTACTGGAATGATCATGATGATGTTACACTTAGTTTATTTATGACAAGGACCATCATGTGAAAATCTTGGAAGGAGTGAAAATAATCCTAAACCTAATACCCAGTGACCATTTTACTTGAAAACCTAATGAAATGAAAAATATTTAACTATGAGACCCTAAAAGGACATGATAAGAGCCCATTTGATCACTGGTGATAGGTTGTATAGACTGACCTAACACTGATACTGGATCTCTTATTTTCTCTTGGTATTTGTTATTTGGCTCTTGGTTTTGATTTCGGTTGAGGGCTGCCCCAAAACTGAGATCGCGGGGGGCATTGTTGAATACTGCCCCTTGTCCAAAGTCTCCCTTTTGTTTATTCCTAGGCTTCTTTTTGGCAGCGTTAGGAGATTTATTGCAGTTCTCCTGGTTGTAATACTGGTGCTGTTGAGCTTGGGATGGTTGCACTAGGTTCATCGACGCATTGTTTTGTGGTGGTGGATTTTGTGTGGGGAAAGGGGGATATAGCTTCCCCTGTCCTTGATTAGCTTAAGATTGTTGGGGGTGTCTCTTCTATCAACATTCTTAGCTGACTACTAGTTCCCCTACGAGGAGGGTACAAGCCTCCCAATTGTTGATGGTATGGTACCACCCTATTCGTCATATTCTACAAAGGTGCAGATTGACTTTGGTGGTAACCAGGTTGCGTCACATTCTAGGTAGAATCGTATGAGTATCCTAGGTACTGGATACTACGGCCTAGGTGACCTTGAGTCAAGGACCCGATCAAAGTGTCTGCAGTATTTGATGTGCCCGGTAACTATATCTAAGTTTGTAGGTGTAGGGAATTTGGCAGGACATTGTAAATATATCCTGACTAGGTGTAGATGAGTTCAAGTTGTTGGGCTTTGCTAATGGCTTCCTCCTCGGAGGTAGGCTTTTGCATCGCCACTTCTTTTGAGATCTCTGTTGTGAGAGTTTTTCAAAAATAAGTCCAGCAACACTCTATCATCGATTTTGGTTTTACAAAAACTGTGACGTCGCCGCCATTCGTGGAATGGTCCGATGACTTGAATTTTAATGTTAGTTATTGTTGTGCTAATTTTATTTTTAGATATGAAACTTATTTACTAATATTATGCTTGATGTGCAGGTTCCCTTGTTGCCTATGTGTGTCAAAGAGGTAATTAAACTGAATTTTATGAGTTTTTTTGAAAGCATAAAGAATGAATTTAAAAGGCTGAACAATAGCAACATAAAAAATATAAAACCATGACGAAATTATCCATTAAAACAGAGTTTTGATGAAGGAGTTCATCCCGCCTGGGCTACATCTCCTTGGTCCAACTCCATAGCTTGGGCCTCTGTATTAGCTAACATTTGCTCAAAATGTTGTTTGCATGGATCAAATTCTCTTGGAACCTATTCCAGTGAGTTTATAACATCGAAATCTATCATAAAATACTATTTTTACTCAGTTTGGTTACCAGATGCTCTGGACATGGCCTTCCCTCCTGGTGGACCTAGGCTTCAAAAATCTTCAAGGCAATAAAAACCTAGGTAGATGGCCTCTTATGCCTTTGTAGCCTATTGTAATGGCTCCAAAACATCAAAATTTGCTAATAATGACTCTTCCTGCACCCAATTTGGTCGAAAATTGCCTTAGTTATGGAAAAAACTAATTCTCCTGCAATTTCTCCACTAATTATGGAAGCTGGGCAACTAACTCCACTAAAACTAGAGCTACCTCCAAATTTCGCAGACTCCACCAAGTCTTCCACCAAGTTAAATGTGTCATTAGTTGGAGATAAGCTTCGGTTTAATGCTAATTAACTATTGTTTGTTAACACTAATCGCACTTAGTTTGGAGCCCTGCACACAGTCATAGGGTGTGGACATATGGTGAGGGGCTTGCCCCTTCGTTCCCGCCATCGAAGCACTAGTCGCATTCCAATGCATGGTTGGAGCAATAGATATTAAGGACTGGGCCCATGGCCCAATGGTGGAGGCGCTTTGTTCTTATGGGGGAGGTCATGAGTTCAAACCCGAACCTCGATGCTGTATTATTTTTGCACTGCCGAAAATCATATGACGCGGACCATGCGGACCATGCCTCTGAACTATTTTAAATTTCATAACGTATACACCATATGATATACCATAAAAGTTGTTTAATCTAACCTTGATGCAAATATAATCCACCATATTATAATTTATGTGCCACGTAATAACCAACAGACCCTAGTAATATAATCCGCTCCATTGTTAAATATGTGTTGGGACTATAGTTTGATGCCATATGAAAATTTGCAATATTATAAGGTTCGGACTTAGGCTAGCATATATATGTGAAATTTCATATGTCAATTTAAAATTAATTAAGGTTTAAATAAAAATAAAAATAAAATTATATATATATAACCTTAATTAATTAAAAATAAAAATAAAAATTTCAAGCATATAATATCATAAACCCAAATTCAACCTTAGGACGTCATTCGACAAATTTTACCTTCACAAACCAAACTGGTGATTCCCGCAGTGACACTTGTCATAGTCCCATTAGAATAAAAATGAAGAATATTTTTTTCATGCTGACTGGACTGTCATGTCATCAGTTGTACCTGTTTTGCAATTTCTTAAATAAAAATTTACATGTCCTGAATGACGATCAACAAACCATAACTCCTTCATCTGAACTCGGTTTTCAACGAAATGAGTTGCGTTGGATTCCTTGTGACGGGTCGGTCACTGTCATTTAGGTTTCATTCAATTCTGAGCACTTTAATTTTTGAGCTAAAATACTAAGCCTTTGATCATTCCTCCCCACTAGAAGCCTTTTGGACCCAAAAAACTCTTTGATTCTTGATTATGTGGATGAGGGTATTGTTCCCTCACCCTTCCAGTATTTATCCATTGAAATTTTTCCAATTTCGTCATTTGGAGCTTTTCACAAAAATTTTGTTTTCTCCTTGATTCTTGCGACCTTCTCTTGCTATCATTGACACCACCATGCTGAAATATTTCTGAATTTGCAGAACAAAAATCTATTCTTGCAAAAACCATCTTGTTCCTACCTTGGTCAAAAATCAAAGGAAACTTAGAAATTTTCTCACCTTGCACACTGCCACCATGACGATTTTTAGTTGATCTCGCTTTGTACTTGCATCGAATCTTGACCAAGTATCTTCGCCATTGCCATGTACCTTTTGGAAACCAGAAATAAGCATTTGTGGAACCCATGCCTTCTTTTCCAAGCTTCTTTTTCGATTTCTCTTTGACCTTTGCACCCTCTTGCACCAGCATCTTCTTTCCAACACTGCTCAACACTACTGTTGACTGCTGCAAATATTTTTCACCTTCTTTCAAAGGAAATATGTTAACATCCCGAAACAACTCATTACAAGTATAAGCATCCTTTTGAAAAGTGTGATTCAATACATCTCTTTGTTTGATCATCAACAATGTCAAGTTCTGACTTGCATTCACTATCCTCTTCATTTCACTTGCATGTACAAGAGACAAACCTGTCTTCTTCTTATGTTCTCTAATTATGTACTCAATACCATCCTTAAAAAACTGGTACTTGTTCTCAAGGCGATGAACTACAACTTTCCTATAATGCAGATAAGGACTTCCCAATACAATACCATATATTTCAAGCGGCACCACATCAAGCTCAACTTCATCAAGAAAGTTTGAGTTGATGGTGAATCTTAGTAAGCACTTCCTTGTAACCTGCAAGTGTGCATTCTTGAAAATCCAACTCAAAGGATATGATCTTGGATGTATAATTGTTTGAAGGCCTAGTTTCTTAACCAAATATTCGGAAATCAAGTTAGCTTGTGACCCACTATCAAAAAGTGTATCAATCTTGGTATGTTTAGAGACAACTCTAATATGGAAAATTTCTATTCCAGTATCTTCATCATGAGTATCATTTGAACAATTTGAAGAACTAGTGCTTGCAACATGTTTACCTTTCAAAACCATGGCTGTAATTTTTGTCTCATCTCCTGAATCTGACCCTAAGTCATGTTCAGACATAGTAATAGTTTTACCTTTCTTTTTTTCTTTCAGTCTATTTGGTTTCAATTCTGGATGAAGTTTCCAAGAGTCATCTTCATCATGGCCAGTCTTTGAACAGTTTTTTCATGTGAGTTTTTCCTTCTCTCTTTTTACAGAGCTATTTTTTTTTCCTCTTCCAAAAAACTTCCTTTCCCTTTACCCTTACTTTCACGTTTCTCCTCTATGTTTTATTTTCCCCTTGCCTCTAAGCGTGTGGCTTGTATAAAAACTTCATCTAAATGGCTTGGGTTAAACATAAGGATAGTATGCTTCAAATAGGAATGTAAACCCCCAATGTATTTCAAGAGTGTATCTTGGGAATTCAAATTTACTCCTAACAACAAAGCTCTCTTTCTAAACTCCTGAGAATACTCTTGAATTGTTTTACCCTTGAGCTGCTTAAATTTTTTCCAACTCATAATAGCTTTTTGAATGTAGGCTAATGGATAAAACTGTATTTTAATGGAAGAAATAAACTCAACCAATGAAATGGATTTCTTACCATGGATTCGCATTTCCTCTTGAGTCTTTGCTTCCCACCAAACTAGTGTAGCTCCTTCTAGCCTTAATGAAGCCAACTGGATCTTTATGTCTTCTTCATGAAGGTTCTAAATTTTGGAATACACCTCCAATTGATGTATCCAATTTTCAAGCCTCTTTGCATTTACCTTGCCATTGTACATGGGTAGTTCAAACTTAATGTCCAATTTGAGTAATGGAGTTTTACCTTTTGTGGCTTTTGAGTGAGTGTGAGTATGAGTGGTCTTTGTGGTGGATGTGGAGATGATGCAGATGGCGATGATGAGGATGATGAAGATGGTGGAGATGGAGGTGGATTTCCTCTACTTCCCTTTGAACTCTTACCTTCATCCTTCTTACCATCTGAAGTTCCTTCTCCATATGGAGGCTTAGAACCTTCTCCGTCTCTTTCTGCAGCGAATGCATCAAACATGATTTTAACCATTCTTTGAATTTTCTTGAAATCTCTCTTCACATCTTCCTCTTCTAAATTTCCATGAGTTTCTCCAACACCTAACATAATGGCTAAGGATTCAAGCTCAACTTCTGATGCTTGTACCTTTTCAATCAACTCAGCTTCTTGTACAACTTGCACCTCTTCAATCTCAGCTTCTTGAGAAAAAACTTGAGGTTCTTCAAGTGCAGCAATGAGTGGAGGTTTGGGTGAGGATGATGCTATTTTAGCTCTCCTTCTTCTGGTCCTAATCTCAGGATTTGCAACCAACAATTTCCCTTCACCTTTCTGCAACTTTAACCTTATCAGCATCACAAATTTGCAACCATTAAACTTGCACAATCTTCAAGCAACTATCAAGAAAATAACCTTTAGAAACCTTGTGATCTAATACCAAATTGATCTGAATTTTAATGTTATTTATTTTTGTGCTAATTTCATTTTTAGATATAAAATTTATTTATTGATCTTATGTTTGATGTGCAAGTTCCCTTGTTTTTTATGTGTGTCAAAGAGGTAATTAAAACTAAATTTTATGAATTTTTTTGAAATAATAAAGAATGAATTTAAAAGGCTAAATAGAAGAAACATAAAAAAAAACAAACCATGAAAAACTGATCCATTAAAACAGAGTTTTAATGAAGGAGTTCACCCCTCTTGGGTTACATCTCCTTGGTCCAGCTCCATAGCTTGAGCTTCTGTATTTTCTCAAAATGTTGTTTACATGCATCAAATTCTCTTAGAACTTGTTCCAATGAGTTTAAAACATTGAAATATATCAGAAACTACTATTTTTTTACTCAATTTGGTTACCAGATGCTCTGGGCATGGCCTTCCCTCCTGGTGGCCCGAGGCTTCAAAAATATTCACGGCAACAAAAACATGTGTAGATGACCTCTTCTGCCTTTTTAACCTATTCCAATGGCTCCATAACATAAAACTTTGCTAAGAATGATCTTCCTTCACCCAATTTGGTCTAAAATTTCCTCAATTATGGCAAAAAAAAAAATTCTCCTGCAATTTCTCCACTAATTCTGGAATCTGGCCAGCTAACTCCACTAAAACTAGCGCTGCCTCCAAATTTGGCGGACTCCGCCAAGTCTTCTGCCAAGTTAAACGTGTCATTAGTTGGAGATAAGATTCACTTTAATGCTAATTAATTTTTGTTTGTTAACGCTAATCGCGCTTATTTTGGAGCCCTGCAGACGGTCATAGGGTGTGGACATACGGTGAGGGGTTGGCCCCTCTATTCCCACCATCAGAGCACTAATCACATTCAAAGGCATGGTCGAAGCAATAGATTTAAAGGATAGGGCCCATGGCCCAATGATGGAGGCACTTTGTTCTTGTGGGGGAGGTCATGGGTTCAAACCCGAACCTCAACCCCGTAATTTTTTTGCACCACCGAAAAATCATATGTCATGGACCATGTGGACCATGCCTCTGAACTATATTAAATGCCATAACATATACTCCATATGATATACCATAGAAATTTTTTAATCAAACCTTTGTTTAATCGAACCTTAATGCAAATATAATCCACCATATTATAATTTATGTGCCACGTAATAACCAATGGACCCTAGTAATGTAATCCGCTCCATTGTTAAATGTGTGTCAGGACTATAGTTTGATGCCATATGCGGATTTGCAATATTATAAGGTTTGGACTTAGGCTAGCATATATATCTGAAATTTCATATGTCAATTTAAAATTAATTAAGGTTTAGATAAAAATAAAAATAAAATTATATATATATATATATATAGCCTTAATTAAATAAAAATAAAAATAAAAATTTCAAGCATATAATATCATAAAACCAAATTCAACCTTAGCAGGTCATTGGACAAATTTTACCTTCACAAACCAAACTGGCGAATCTCGCAGTGACACTTGTCATAGTCCCATTGGACTAAAATTGAAGAAGATTTTCTGCATGCTGACTATACTGCCATGTCATCAGTTGTACATGTTCGGCAATTTTTTTAATAAAAATTTGCATGTTCTGAACGGCGATCAACAGACCATAATGTTAGATGATCCAAATATCATAATTTAATGTTAGGATAAAATATTTATTAAATTAGAATATTTAATAAATATTAGAGACACTTTGAAATAGAATATTGTTAGAAAAGATAGAACTCTAGAATAGTGTCGTATCTTAGGCTCTAAAATAGGAATAAAGTTAGTATATTGGTTAGAAGGTCATTTACTGTAAATGGACACTTGTTGTTTTATCAAGTGGTCCATAACTAAATTAAGTTAGGACATGTAGCTTATAAATAGGTTATTTTCCTAATTGCAAGAGTGTTGAAGTTTACGGGTGTAAAATCTTGCAATTCCTATGTAATTTATTTTCCCATTATTAATAAAATTATGTGTCTGAGGACACTTCTGTATTATTGTGGTATCATAGCTTCACTAATACAGTTGATGGGAGAAGGAGATTCCAGCTCTACAATATTATGGAAAACTCCAACAAATTGTTCATCAATTGAATTGGTATGCAAATTTTTTTTTTCAGGGAAAAGAAATTTAATTATAATTTGGATTTTGGATTATTTGATTCATTTAAAAAATAAAAATAAAAAAAATTTCTACACTACCCCCAAACACTGTGTATTTTTCAAAATCCTACGCTGCCCTCCAAATATGCAATTGCAAGCACTGCTTTGACAGTAATCTCAGCTAGCATACGCTTGCATTGATTAAAAAATTTTGAAGAGAGTGTAGTCATGCACGTCTGCACCAGAGAATTCAATTTTGTTCAAGATAAACGCAAACTTACGTGAATTCCCCATTCCAAAATTCCACCTGTTAGTGTGAATCCTTTGCTGAAGTTTACGAAAAAGGACCACTTTAGCTACGCATAACTAATAGCCCTAACAACGAAGTGTTGTAATATCTTGGTCTCTGCGATTAGTTAGACAAGAAAATAGCTGCAAAACACCAGATCTATGTATGGAAAGACATTAAGCAGTAAAATAAAGGGTTTGCTCCATGCATCCAACAGACAAGAACACAATTTTTTGAAAGAATTTTTATATTACAGGGCACCTGGGAGGAAAACAAGAAGGTGTATCCAGCTCTCCTCAATGGGATGGGTTCTTTGTAGTCCTCAGCACTTCATATCTAAGCTTTCTCTCTCTAGTAGGTGTAGAAAACCCAATGCAAAAATGAAGCTCAATGGGAGCAAATGATGAAAAATGAGACCAAGTGTATAGATCCAGAGTGATCTAATAGGCAACAAAAGGTGAAGAATGGTAGGGAAAACCCTCCTATTTATAACAAAATATTGGGTCATTCTAGATCTTGGTCCATGATTAAAATAATGTTAACCAAATCTAGATCCACCTTTTATGGAATATTTTATTATATTTGTTGGAGGGAAAAAGTATTTGACTTGGGTCAAATCCCTTTATTTGTTAATAATAAACAAATAAATTATTTATTTATCTTTTTAAGGAAGTGGTTGAAGGATAATCAAATAAATAATGATTTATTTAATTATTTGTGGGTGATTTGGTCATATTTAACAAGGAATATTATCTAAATAAGATTTAAATAATTATTCCTAGAAATTAATAAGAGAAATAAAGGTTTATCTAATTAATTTCTTTGATTTTGGGTTAAACATGACTGGGAATAACAATTAAATTATGATTTAATTAATTATTCCATGAGGAAAATCAAACAAATATGGGTTTGTTCAATATTTCCTTTTGGGGTTTCCTGTTTTAACATAGTGAAAGTGGTTTTACTTAGGGTAAAACTGGTCTTACATGGTGTACTTGGGTCCATCTAATGATAATAAGTTAGATGACCAAAAAATGGTGTAACAGATTGCCCCCCAGCGTGCGAGTGTTAGGAGCAAATCGTATGACCGAAGTACGTTGTAAGAACTCAATCACCAGACATCAAAAGGGAAGTCGGAGAGAGAAATGTGAGGTAGACTAATGTGCTGAAGAACTAGACCCTGAGGAGACGAGACTTACAGGTGCAACAAGTCTCTTTTTATGAGAGGGTACCTGTGCTAAAGGTGGCGGGGGAGGCATACCTATGCCCGCCGAGACAAAGTACAAAAGAATAGTGTGTCCAGTAAACAAGGGACCGAACCATAAAGTACATCTGGCATAATCATGAGCCGGATAAAAATACAATGAGGAATCCCACATACATACTGTGCCTGGGATAACAGCCAGGACTTGTACAATAATATCTGAGTACATGAGATACAAATACAACCAAAATGCCCCCTGTACATGGGGAAGGGCTCATAGAATCTGACTGATACATGCAAGTCGAAGAGGCGCTGCAAGTGGCTACGGCCAACATCATCAAATATCTGGAGCTGCATCGAAGGCTGCAAAGAAGAGGTCATCCGGGCATGTGGGGGGCTACCTACAGGGCCACCCCCTCATGAGGGTTGAGACATCTCACACACCCCCGGGAATCATCAAGAGCTGCTGCTGGATCACTGGACCATCAAGTATACGAATCTCGATCATGCTGAAAGGAGCTGGAGAAACAATCAAGTCAAAGGGAAATGAGAGATCCCTTGGCCTAATCCGAGGCACCGAACAAGAGTGGAAGCTGGAACCAAGGTACACCGCCCTCTAGACCTGGCTTCTGGAATGAAAGTGCTGATGTCGACAGAAGGAGGTCCGCCATAGTTGAGGGAGTGAGATGTCCCCAACTAAGGCACGAGAGAAAACAGTAGAGTGACGGACAGACTGACACTAATGATGATGGTGAAATGGAAAGGACTGAGTAGCGAATGGACGACTTCCCTTGTTAGAGCATAAAGGGCATGAATGACATGGCAGTGACTGACACAATATCGGGAGGGATAGGGGACAGTGGGACTGAAGGTCATAATGTGCGACACAAGAGAGAGACCAAGCAATGAAGGATGGAGAGCTATAGTGGGGTACAAAGGGACTCGGGATAGACTCCATGAATGCGATGATGACTCAACTTGGATGCTCTAAAAAAGGGCGACTTGATGGTGTTGCCACACAGGAAAGGCCCAAATGGGGGACCGTGGAGACATGAGTACAAGGTGGGAACTCATGACGAAAATCGACACGAACATGGACGAGTATGGAGGCGAAGTGATGCCCCAAATACAAGTGTTGTAAGTGAGGAAATTCGATTTAAAGAGTAGGTGAAGTGGCCCTTCGTGGACAAAATGGGTCCGGGTGAAGTAGCAAATAAAAAATGAAAAGACATATGCTGGCTATCTAAAAGAAAATAAAACATGCATTCCAGAAGGGAAATGCTAAGGGTAATATTTCTTAAGATAGAGTGCATTGCGAGGATTAGGAAGGGGGTGGCCTTCGAAATCCTCTAAGAGGTATGCCCCCTTACCGAGGTCCTTACTAATGATGTAAGGACCTAGCCATAATGAGTCGAACTTCCCATGACCAAGGACGTCATGGGCCTGGTCATATACTAGAACAAGGTCGCCTTCGTGAAAAGTGCGAGGCTGGACTTTTCGGTCATACTGAGCTTTGGTGCGCTTTTTGGCCGCTTCCATGTTTTGTAAGGCAACACGACGGTCTTCGGAAGCGCGCTCAAGCATGATAAGTCGTTGTTCTAGAGGTTGGGTGTCAGGGAGAAGTTCAACGGCTAGATGTAGAGAAGGAATTTCACACTCGATCGGTAAGACTGCCTCCTCTCCAAAAACGAGGTGGAAAGGAGTAAACCCGGTGACAGTTTTAACAGAAGTTCGATAGGCCCACAAGGCAGGGAAGAGCATGAGATGCCAGTTGGTTTTGTGCTTATTCACCGTTCGTTGAAGCATAGTTTTGAGGATTTTGTTGACTGCTTCAACTTGGCCATTACCTTGGGGGTAATAGGGGGAGGAATATTGGTGCTCAAAACCCAACAGTGAGGATAGCTCACGCCATATCTCATCTTCAAAATGTTTGCCATGGTCTGAGACCAGTTGTTTGGGAACCCCGAATCAAGCTATAACATGGTTAAAGAAAAAGAGGGCTGCGGTAGCTGCCGTGTTGTTGAACGTTGGCATGGCCTCAGCCCATTTGGTGAAATAGTCGACCGCCACGATGATATACTTATGGTTACCAGCGGATGGTGGGCGACACTCCATAAAGTCGATGGCCCATTTACAGAAGGGGCCGGTTGAGATGACCGGATGGAGGGGAGCTGGTGGAGCTCGCGCCTTAGGGGTGAAATGTTGGCAATTGGGACAGTGTTTGACTGCCTCAATGCAATCAGTAAAGAGAGAAGGCCAAAAATACCCAGCGCGCATGACTTTCTGGGCAGTAGCGAGACCAGAAAGGTGGCCACCGCAAGCGCCGCTATGGTAGGCATTAAGGACTTGTTCAGCTTCAGCGTGTGTGAGGCAACGATGAAGGACGGTGTCAACCCCACGACGATAGAGGTCGTCGCCGATAAGGAGGTATCGGGGGGCTTGGTGTCGGATGCGTCGGCGAGCGTCACGATAAAGGTGAAGGGCGAACTTTTGGGTTCACAAGTAAGTAAGAATGTCGCCATACCACGGGTCGTCGGCAGTAATGGAAAATAAGTGTTCATCAGGAAAATCATCATTAACTGGGGTATCTGGCGCTCCGGTAGGTAATTCAGAAATGAGCTCAGCGAGGGCTAAGCCTTTCTTACTCTTTGGTGTGACGAATTCGAGGTCGAATTCTTGGAGAATAACGACCCAACGGGCGTATTTCCCAGTGAGGATACGACGACTCAATAGGAAAGCCAAGGGGTTGGAATTAGTCACAACCGTGGTGGAGCGCATGAGGATATAAGGACGAAGTTTTTGGACTGAGAACACTACAACTAGCGCTAATTTTTCTTCGAGTGAGTAGGAAACAGGGGGTCCTACAAGGTTCTTACTGACGTAATAGATCACATGCTCGATACCATTGTCATCTTCCTGGATGAGGACTCCAGCGACCGAATAAGTGGAAGCGGAGATATACAGGATGAAGTCCCGATCAAAGTCGGGAGGGCGGATCAAGGGAACGGATGTGAGAGCCTGCTTGAGGGCATCGAAAGACTCGTGAGCATAGGAATCCCAAACGAAAGGGATAGAAGATCGGAGGAGTCTAAGGAACCCATGTGCAGTGGTGGCGTAGTCAGGTACGAACCGTCGAAGAAAATTAGCTTTGCCTTGGAGACTTTGGAGTTGGCGGAGTGTACGTGGGACGGGAAGTTCAAGAATGGCTTGGAATTTCAAAGGGTCAAGAGTGATACCATCCTTAGACACGATGAAGCCTAAGAGATGGCCGGCAGGAATGCCAAAGATGCATTTCAACGGGTTAAGGCGGATATTATACTTGCGACATCGGAGGAAAATGGTATGCAGATCATGGAGGTGCTGCTCCCGATGCTTAGAACGCGCGGCGAGGTCGTCCAAATAAGCAAGGATAATGTGAGCTAAGTCATGGAAACAATAAGACATGGCCCGTTGAAAAGTGGCGCCGGCGTTTTTGAGGCCGAAAGGCATGACTCGGTAAGCAAAAGTTCCCCACGAACTAATGAACGCGGTTTTGAGTTGATCGGCAGGACGGATAGCAATTTGGTTGTATCCGGAGAAACCATCCATAAAGGATAGAACCTCATGCCCCGCACACTCGTCAATGATTTGGTCAATGCACGGTGTGGGAAAGTTGTCTTTGGGACAAGCTTGGTTCAAGTCGCGAAAGTCTGTGCAGACACGGATGGTGCCTTGTTTCTTAAGAACGGGAACTGGGTTGGACACCTAAGTGGTGTATTCAATGGGGTAAATGAAACCAGCCTGCTTAAGCTTGTCGATTTTGGCTTTGATAGTGTCACGTCTGGAAGGATGAATGGGTCTCAACTTTTAACGGACTGGTTTGGCGTCCGGCCATGTATCGATGTGGTGTTCGACAATGGCGGGATCGAGTCCGGGCATTTCAGAATAGGACCAGGCGAAAATATCGTGGAATTCTTTGAAAAGCTTGGTGTAAGCTTTGATTTCTTCCGGGGTGCATTGAGCACCTAAGGTGATATATTCCTGGGTGCCTGGGGTGACTGAAATGTCAATTTTGATGGTAGGAGAGATGTTGGCCATGTTTCCTTCTTCGAAAGCATCAGGGGCAGGAATGGGATTTTTGAACCAATCGACAGCATTGGGGATGAAGTCTTTGGTTTCCACAGCAAATTGGTCATGGGACTGCTGTGGGAGGAAGTATGCGCGATGGTGCATATCATCCCAGGGAAAGTCCGGGTTGGTCATGGCTTCCATGATGTCCTCATCTGATTGGAAGATGGGAAGACTGGAGGAAGAGGGGTCACCCGAGGAAGTAGTGATGTGTGACGGGTCATCAGGAGGAGAAGGGCTCAAATGTGTGATATCAACAGATCCAAGGTCGGCTGAGGAGCTGAGAGGATCGGCAGGTTGAATGGCAAGTGAACTATCTCGCAAGGATGATGACAGGTATAAAATGGTGGTTGACGTCTCCGTTGGCTCGATAGCGGGAGGAGGAAAGTGAATGGGAGTAGGAAGGTCCTCTGGTCCTATCGAAGTGGCCTTGAATTGGCGATACATGTCTAAGGAGGAACGATACTCGTCAAGGCGAGGACAGAGGTGGGTGTAATGGCCGTGAAAATCGCACAAGGCACAAGGTTGGTTTGTGCGCAAGTTTTTGAATTTCGGTATAGAGTCGGGGATAGTGACGTAGACCTTTGGGATGTCAGAGTCAGGGAACGTCTCGTTGACCAGAAGCTTGAGGTGCAGCAATTCAGAACACATGTGAGTGGTGTGAGGAATCTTTGTAAACGTCGGGGGAGACACTGGTCAAGGAATCAACGGTTTGCTTGTTGGCTACAGAAGAGATAGTCGTCTCAGGGGAGGTCTGAGATTTTGGCTCATGATATGTCAACTGGTAAATGGTGACTATCTTTCCATTATGGGGGAAAGACATCTTGCGAAAGACCGCGGATGGGACAGCAGACATAGCATAGGTGTAGCTTCGCCCCAATAGAATGTTGTAATCTAGCGGAGAGTCGATGACTTCGACGTCAACGCAAACAGTCTTACCGGCGAGGGTGATAGGACAATTACGAAACAGGCCAATGGGCTGGGAGGCATGACCGTCCCACGCTCGAAGGGTGATCGTGGAAGGGGCCAGCTCAGGAGATCCGAGTTGCTTCCAAACCGAAGCGGACATCACGCATGTGGATGCCCCCTCGTCAATTATACACCGGGACACGTTGGCGTTCCGGATTTTGATTGGGATTTGGAAGGCGACGGAAGGAGGGAGGGGAGGATGGTCCGATTGAGTGGCGTCGAAAACAATCATTTGGTCATCAGCAGGATCTACAGCGCCCACGGCAGATAATAGAGCCTTCTTTTGGGAAGGGCACGACTGGAGGAGTTCCAGTGTGGAAATGGCAGCAGGAGACTGCGCCAGATCATCTACTATGCTATACGAATGAGAAGCTCGACCAGAAGCAGCATTTCGACGTAATGGTCCCTTAGGGATCTTGGTAGGGACCTCAAATTTGGGTTGAGGGATATGTAAGGGACCACTGGATGTCGAAAGAGGCTCTGTAGAACCTAAAGAGGGAGGCTCGGGGGCAGACTGAGCAGGAGGCTTGGGGGACTGACGAGACCGAGTTTGAAGGTGAAGATCGACGGATGGGGTAGGATTGGAGTGCATCATAAGGATCTGGTAATCAGAGGAACCAGAAATGGAAGGGGGGGCGGCTACCTGGCTATCGGGCGGTTGGGTAGCCACGAATCCTTGTTGAGGGAAAGGGTCAGTAAACATAGCTGGCTGGGTAGTGGCCACATTAGGAGGAGCATGGGGGGAGGCGTGTTGTCCGCGCAATGTGGCTTGAGACTCCCACATCTGCCGCATTTGGGGTAAGAGGGGACAATCGTGGGTGTAATGACCATAAACACCGCACCAGGAACAAGGCTTATTTGTGCGGTTTGCCGTCCGGTTTGGCCGAATGCCCGTCGTCGGGTTGCCGGGCAGAGGGTCCACACTGCACTGGGTCCTGCACCAAAGTATTGGTTTTGATTGCCTCTCCACCTTATTTGAGAAGAAGGGGGATTAGTCACGCCCTGCTGTGCAAATACTTTCCCTGGAGGGGGTTGTAAGTGCTGTTACGGATGTGGAGGAGGCAAGGGAGATGGAAGCGCATATGCTGGAGGACCTGGCGCACCAGGCTGCGGATAGAGGTAAGGGTGAGGTTGGGCAACAATGAGGTAAGCAGGAGGTTGGGAAAAGGGAGGAGGCATGCCGTATCCTGGATACATGCTACCGGGAGGGGGAAGAATGCTAGAGGTGCTGGCCCCTCCCCGAGGGAGACCATAGCCCACAGGAGGTTGAGCATGCGGATGGGAAAGGGCTCCAACGATACCGTCTGCGGAATGAGGTGCCCCCGGGGCGTTAGCGCCGCTGGGCCTAGAGAGGTCAGGAAGAACGGTATAAACATAACCAGATTGAGCGTAGATTAGGTCATAATTTCAAGGCTATTTGGAGGGCGGCTTCTTCAGTTTGAGGAAAATGAGAGGCGACATCTTTGCCGATGGGAGCGGGAAGGGTGCGAAGGAACCATTCCATGTAAACCCGATCTTCGAAGGGAGGGGCTCGGCATAAGCTCTGTCTTCTTCGCCATTCCTGAACATGGGTGGAAAGGCGTGTTGAAGAGGCTTGCTTAAAAGAATTCAAGAGCTCCGTGCCAGTATCGTATCGGAGAGGGAGCTGGAAGTACGACAAAAAGGCTTGGGCAAGAGTCTCAAAGGTGGTATGGGTAGAGGTGGCTTGTTCGACATACCATTTAGAAGCTTCACCGGTAAGCGTGCGTTGGAACAAACGAAGACGGATGGAGTCATCGGTAATGGAATTGGGGGAACACCACATGTGGAAATATCAGACATGATTGGTTGGATCTTCGCCATTAAGGTCCTCAAACTTAGGGATGTCAGAGGGTAGCTTGGTTGGCATAGCGGGCCAATTAGCATTGTGGTGAATGGGGTCATTGATCAACTGATGGAAATCAGGGAGGCTGAGGCCTGCAATGTATGGCAACACAGGGGTGGCCGAGGTAGTGCCAGTGGTGGTTCCGCTAGTAGTAGGGCCGGCATTGGGGTCGGGAGAACCGCTAGCATTAGGCCCTGGACCAGACATAGTGAAGGTGATAGGGGGAGAACCAGGAGGAGAAGGAGGACCCGATGAATTAGGGAGGTGAGCCTGAGTGCGGACTCCAAGGTGGACTGCTCGGGACGACGGCGGCGGGAAGGTGTCGATCAACCTGAACCGAGGGTGAAGGCCAAGAAGTTCTCGAAAGGCTTGGGGGCTTAATGATGACAGAAGAAGGAACCGATTGTATGTAGCGACGTAATCGGGCAATGTCATGGGCGACAAGGTGCAAAGGACAATTTCTGATTTTGTAGAGTTCACAAAGCAGGTTAACCAGGCGCTTCTTCACTTAGGGTCAGTGTGTGGCATGCGTTAATTTTAATTTTTAAACCCTTTCCGTTTTGAGAGCAAGAAAAAAGTGTGCTGCGTAGCTGAAAAGAAACCTACAGAGAACAGAATATAATGCTGAAATAACAGAAAAATAACAGCTACTGGTGCATCTATCTAACCCAAGAAGGTGGGTCTCTCAAAAATATTCTGAAAAGAAAGGGAAAAAACTATGTAAAACACACGGCAAAGAGGCCAATAGATCTAAGGTCAGAAGGGACAAGGATCTAAAGGATAAAGCTGCTGAAAAGAGGTGCAGATCATAGCCGAGAGACAGAGGCAAGGTGGCTAGAAAAAAGGGAGGAAATCAGCAAAAAGCGGCAAGGACAGGGAGGAGGTCCTAAAGAGAGGTCCAAACAAAATGACAAGAGGTGATTTGAAAGGAAGAAAGGTTGATTTAAAGGGATATGAAAAGGAGGTATCAGATCTGGACAAAGGGGAGCTGAAACTTAGAAAAATAGAGGCTGAAACAGCTAAAAACTCTTCCACAAAAAGTGGAGGGTACTGAAGCCCTAGGGGGCTAGGTTCACCAATGAGTAAAAACAAATTTTCGTAACTTGGTCAAAATGGGGGCCGAGACAAAAGAGGTCGGAGGACCGATGTGTTGCAAAACTCCCGAAAATTAATATGATATTGTTTGGTGGCGGGCAGTCGCAGCTTCGACCCGATTTCAGAAAAACAGTCGGCAGAAACAGCTAAAAAGTGCGGACTGGAGGTCCGTGTGTCGCAGTTTAGGGCCAAAAAGTGCGACCCCTCAGTTCCGGTTGTCTCGAATGCGTACTTTCGTAAAAGTTGTCGTCTCGCTTATACTGTGTCGCTTAATTAGAAGAATAGGGCCAGAAACACACGGAAGTTAGAAATTTTAATGTTTTAGGGTTTTATGTGAGAAAAACAACATAAAAATAGGAAAAATAAACAGCTGGAAAGAAACCCTAGGGTCTGAAGTAGCTGGATATGCAGGAATATGAAAAACGACAATGGTCGTAATTTAAAACCCGTGTGGAGTCGCCATTTGTTAGTGTGAATCCTTTGTTGAAGTGTACGAAAAAGGACCACTTTAGCTACGCATAACTAATAGCCCTACAACAAAAGTGGCTGCCAATATCTTCAGATCTGTGATTAGTTAGACAAGAAAATAGCTGCAAAACAACAGATCTATGTATGGAAAGACATTAAGCAGTAAAATAAAGGGTTTGCTCCATGCATCCAACAGACAAGACAAGAACACAATTTTTTGAAAGAATTTTTATATTACAGGGCACCTGGGAGGAAAAAAAGAAGGTGTATCCAGCTCTCCTCAATGGGATGGGTTCTTTGTAGTCCTCAGCACTTCATATCTAAGCTTTCTCTCTCTAGTAGGTGTAGAAAACCCAATGCAAAAATGAAGCTCAATGGGAGCAAATGATGAAAAATGAGACCAAGTGTATAGATCCAGAGTGATCTAATAGGCAACAAAAGGTGAATAATGATGGGGAAAACCCTCCTATTTATAACAAAATATTGGGTCATTCTAGATCTTGGTGCATGATTAAAATAATGTTAACCAAATCTAGATCCACCTTTTATGGAATACTTTATTATATTATATTTGTTGGAGGGAAAGGGTCTTTGACTTGGGTCAAATCCCTTGATTAGTCAAAAATAAATAAATAAATGATTTATTTAATTATTTGTGGGTGATTTGGTCATATTTAACAAGGAATATTATCTAAATAAGATTTAAATAATTATTCCTAGAAATTAATAAGATAAATAAAGGTTTATCTAATTAATTTCTTTGATTTTGGGTTAAAAATGACTGGGAATAACCATTAAATTATGATTTAATTAATTATTCCATGAGGAAAATCAAACAAATATGGGTTTGTTCAATATTTCCTTTTGGGGTTTCCTGTTTTAACATAGTGAAAGCGGTTTTACTTAGGGTAAAACTGGTCTTACATGGTGTACTTGGGTCCATCTAATGATAATAGGTTAGATGACCAAAAAATGGTGTAACACCACCTGTTGTAACAACACCACTGTTGTTCCACGTTGCGTACAACAACCTACAACCCCTTCGAACCTGCTCCTCCATGTTGCATCCAACAATCTACATCAACCTACATCCCCTACAACCTACATCCCCTACGGCCTCGTGCAGCGATCACCATCTTCGCTCATGATCAGTAGATGCCGAGATCGAATCCTGAGATGATCCAGAAGCCTCCAAGAGCTGCAATTATTATTTGATTCTGCGATCCCCATCTCCGCTCATGATCAGTAGATTCCGAGATCGAATCCTGCGATGATCCAGAAGCCTCCGAGAGTTGCAATTGATACATAATGGCCCAAAATAATGGAATAAAAAAAATATAACTCTTCCCAAGTATCCAACTCGAACCTGTTATTGCACAACCTCTAGTGAAATGGTTTTCACATCTCATACAAACCAGTAATGTACAAGACCAAATTCAGAAAATATGAAACAACTTCAATATGATCCTTCGTGGCATTTGCCTTTGCTGGTTTCATGTGCTCCCAAATTCAGTTAATAAGAAGTGGCAATCTGGGTACCAGGCATCTACTCTCGTTAAGAGATATAACAGGATGGAAGCAAGAAAGTTATTGGACAGACATGCCTGAGCCTTGTCCTTACATACAGGCACATGCACTAAGAATTAAATAGAGGAGCAAAAACAAAAAGGAAATACCCATCCAAGATTACGAGTTATTGCGTGCTGATAAATATTTTATTCATTGGCATGTTGTTGCTCGTAATGAGGAATGTTGCTCGACGCTCAGCCTTTGCACTGTCAAAGCACACACAGCACTTCCTAAGCCACTAGCAACCTGGAGACATATTCTGTTGAGGGAATCGATTGGCCACACCAAATATGAAGCCGCCTTTTAGAAGCAAATTCAACCTTAGTTTTTTGTAGGTCAAGAGGCAGAGACCACAGGTCAAAAGGCAGCGTGCAAAAAGCCAAGGATCATTTTGTAAATGATTGGAACAACAACAGGAAATTTCTTCCAAATCAGCTTGAAACTTGAACCTTTTTGTTTTAGCATAAAGGCCAAATTTGAAGAATGCCACAATTGGTATTTATTTATTAAGAAGTGTTGTTTTGTTAAATTTTATTATTGTTAATTTTTTATAGTGGAGAGATAAGTTTGAATTTTTGTAATATGAGTGAGGTAATTTTTGGAATGATCATTATTTTATTTTTGCAGTGACAAGGAGTATTGTAATATTTTGTAATATTTGGAGTTATAAGGTGTAAATTTGTAAACTTGAGGTGCTAAAACTGTAACTCAAAGTAATTTTTTACTTTGAGGGGGGGTTAGAATATTGTTTGAGATGAATTTGCACGGGAATTGTAAACAGGTCAAATTTTGAAAGGATTTCATTGTAAACACTCAACGAGAAATTGACTAGAGCCAAGTGCAAAGCTCAGTCATTTTTATCCTTTTTCAACGACTATACAAGGTCAATGCCAAGCCCCGATAGATAATTTTCTCTTTGCGTGGCGTGTGTCATTTTTTGTGTGACGTGTTTCGTGTGACGAGTTGCTCATTTTTTCTTGTGATTGATTCTTTTGGTGCACTGCTTCACCACTACAATGTCAAAGGTAATTAATCTGTTCTCTGATTCTGACAATATAGAAGGGGTGAAATCTTATAAGGCATTGAAACGTCTAATTGAAAGCACTCTAATATATAATGAATTGCGGCATGAAATATGTGATGGCGACATTAAGCCTAATAAACCAACATATGCACCATTACTTGCAAAATGGAAAGTCAAAAATGCCAAGGCATTAGCTCTTATAAAGTCTTCAGTTAATAATGAAATGTACATTCATATTGAAAACGCCTCAAATGCATGGATTGCTTTGTATACATTCAAATATCTCTTTGATACACAACATGAATCAAAGAAGGTTGATCTTCAATTAAAATTGCTTCAACAAAAATTAACTGAAGGCTGTGATGTTCTTGAATATATTTCACGGCTTAAAAACATCAAGCAATAAATAATAAATGTTGGTTTTAAAGTTGTTGATGAAAGTTTCCTGGCTACAATTTTAATTTTTGGATTTCCATCTTCTTACACACATTTTCTGGAAACTCTGCAAGTAACTAGTAAATTAGAGAAGATCAAGTTTGATGAGCTGAGTGATATGTTATCCCAACATGACAAATATTTTGGGAAGAAGAAACAATTTGGGGAAGATGTCTTCTTCATAGAGGCTAGCACAAGTAAATCCTCAACTGATAGTTCGAGAAACAGAGTTCAGGGACATTTCAATCAAAGTCAAGCAGCACATAGTGCACAAGGTCGTGGTCACAGTCAAAGCAGAGGAAACAATTTCAACAGAGGCTACAGTTCAGGCAGGAGCAATTTTTAAGGTAGAGGAATCAATCAAGGCAAAAGATATAATCAAGGAAGAGGGCAAAGTCCAAGTAGAGGACAAACTCAGAACATAGGCCAAAGTAGAGGTAGAGTACAGTATCAAGGCAGAGGACAGTATCAAGGAAGAGGCAAATATTTCAATCCAATTGTTTGCAGGAGATGTAACAAAGTTGGACATTATGTTGAAGATTGTAGAACTTCCATTGATAAAATTCCTAAGTTTCATCCAAACTTTGCATAGTTTGCAAATGACGAAGATGATCATGATGGTTCACAATATATCTTCACCAACACAGAATCAACAACTTTTCAGGTTTCAAATTTTCTTAGAAGTGAATATGAAGATGCATGGATTATGGATATAGGAGCAACTCAACACATGACTTTTCGACGTGAATTTTTTTGGAACTTCAAACAATGCCATATCAATTCAATCTATCTTGCTGATAAAAAAAAACATACTCTTTATGGAAAAAGTGTAGTTAAATTTTTTTTACCTAGCATTGGAGAAATAATGATTTCAAATGTATGGTATGTCCCAACATTTAAGAAAAATTTGCTATCTTTAGTAACGATTCGACAAGTAGGACATCTGGTGATTATGGAAGATGGATTAGTTAAAATTAACTCAGTCAAATAGAACATGAAAACAGTGATGATAGGTAATGAACATGGAAAACTGTTGAGGATGAAAGGGACAATTATTCCAAGAAATTATGACTTTGCAGGAGAAGCAAGTACAGACATTTCACCGATCAGATTGTGGCATGTAAGATATGGCCATCTCAACTTTGAAAGTCTCTCTCAGTTAAAAAAACAGGGAATGGTTAAGGGAATTCCAACCTTCAAAAGGGAAAATGAAAAATGTGAAGCTTTCATTTATGGAAAAAAACATCGAGAGACTTTTCCCACAAGTTCATGGCGATCAAATAGGCATTTGCAATTGGTTCATAGTGATATTTGTGGACCCTTACAAACTTCGCTAGGAGGATGGAGATATTTCTTACTCTTTGTTGATGATTTTAGCAGGATGAGTTCGGTATATTTATTAAAGAAAAATTTAGAAGCATTTGAAAATTTTAAAACTTTTTGCCAACTTATTGAAAATGAAGTTAAGGAGAATATTGACACTCTCAGAACCGACAATGGAGGAGAATTCACTTCAAACGAATTCAAAATGTATTGCATGGATAATGACATAAAATGACATATTACCAATGTCTACACTCCATAGCAAAATGGAGTCGTATAAACAATGAACCACACCTTGTTAGGAATGGCAGGATCTATGTTAACTTTCAAAAAGTTAAGTCCTATATATTGGGCCAAAGCATTTAATATAGTTGTCTACTTAAGGAACAGATCTCCCACTGCTTCTTTAAACGAAATCACACCTTATGAAGCATGGTTTGGCTTCAAACCTCGGGGTAAACATCTCAAAGTTTTTGGATTAGTATGTTATGTCTTAGTTCCGAAGGAAAAATGAACTAAGATTGACTCACAAATATTGAAGTGCACAATGATTGGGTATTTCGATGAGAAGAAAGGGTACTGACTTTTGTCTAATGGGAAATTTATTGTGAGCAGGGATGTGAGTTTTGATGAAAATGAGAGTAAGAGTGCTGAAGAAGTTGAAATTATTCTTCAAAATTTAGAAACAAAAGATGATAAAAGAAAAGGAAATCTACCAAGTCAACCAAATTCACAAAATTGGTATGAACTTAAGTTTCCTTCATCTAAAAATGATTCATCCAGTCCATATTGTTCACTAGAGTCATCTGGGTCTTCTTGCAGTTCATCCAAATCTCCTAGCAACAGCAGTTCTTCTGACAATGACTCTTCGCCCCCAGAATCCATGGTTGATCAACGAACATATGTTTACATCAACCCTCTTTACAATGATGGTGATTTTTCACAATATCAAACCAGTGAACATCAATTACCAAAATGGGCAGTTCAAATTTTGGAAGATGTAAGGCCTAATGAATAGAATATAACAAGAATAAGGGGATCACAAAGAAGTGAAGAAAAAATTTCCTTAATAGTAAATGATTTTACTGGACCTTCTACTTATCGAAAGGTGATAAAACATAAATAATGGCAACAGGCTATGGTTGATGAATATTAGGCAGTTCTCGACAACACTTGGAAACTTGTTGATGGTCCTCAGAATGTTAAACCCATCGGATGCAAATGGGTTTACCTAATTAAGTACAAG
The DNA here is from genome assembly GCA_034641835.2 of Pinus albicaulis. NCBI lineage: Eukaryota > Viridiplantae > Streptophyta > Pinopsida > Pinales > Pinaceae > Pinus > Pinus albicaulis. Next base: position 261,073,216 of record CM076578.1, read on the forward strand.
CAAAATGGTGATATCGACAAGTAAAAAGAAAGACTTGTTGCTAAGGGTTTTGCGTAACAGGAAGGTATTTATTATGAGGAAACGTTTGCTCCTACAACTAAATGGAATACCATCTGACTCACACTTGCCTTAGCAGCTCAGCAAGGATGGAAAGTTCATCAGATGGACGTAAAAGTTGCTTTCCTCAACAAAGATTTACAGGAAAAAGTGTATATGACAAAACCACCAGATTTTGAAATTGAAGGACAGGAACATAAAGTCTACAAACTGATAAAGGTTTTACATGGGTTAAAACAAGCTCCACGAGCTTGGTATGCCAAAATGGGCGAATACCTTCGGAAAGTTGGTTTTAAACGAAGTGAATTTGATGATACCTTGTATGTATGCCAACAAGGTAAAAATTTGGTGATTTTGGTTATGTATGTAGATGATTTGATTATCACTGGCAACAATGATGATAACATTGCACAGGTGAAAAAGGAGTTACATGTAGGTTTTAAGATGACAAATTTGGGACTACTTCACTACTATCTTGGAGATGAAGTATGCCAACGTCCACATCATATCTTCATTTCTCAGAGTAAATATGCAGCAGAAGTTCTTTAGTGATTTTAAATGCAGGATCACAAGCCTTTTCTTACCCCCATGGAACAAAACTTGAAACTTTCAAAATTTTAAGGGGGGAAATGGTGGATAACGCTACTTATCGACAGTTGATTGGAAGCCTGATTTATCTGACAACTAATCGAACATATATTTCTTATGCCATCAGTATTATTTCCCACTTTATGCATGAACCATGAGACAACCACTGGAATGCAGCCAAAAGAGTTCTTCGGTATATCCAAGGAACAAAAGATTTTGGTCTTCTTTCCAAAAAGACAAAAAAAATTGTACTTGGTGGACTTCAGATGCCTACTTTGTTGGAAGTATTGATGATAGGGAATCAACCTCAGTTTATTTAATGAAAATAGGGTCAGATGTAGTATCTTGGAGTTGCAAGAAGCAAGCTACAATGGCAACTTCTTCAGCATGGGAAGCAGCATGTGATATTGTTTGGTTGCGTAGAGTTTTACAAGACTTGGGAATTCCTCCTATAGAAATTTGAATAATTTGCTGAATTATTCACCGAGATTATCCTGATTACACACTATTTAAGCTTCATGCATAATACATAACCTCTTCTACAATTGATCATCAATATGCGGAAATAGAAAGCAGTCACATGCGCTCATTAAAACATAATCAAGCACACATATCAACACAGGATGTAATGTGGAAAGAAATAGCTGAAAACCCCCAACTATCTGTATATTATAATGATAGAGAACATGTAACAATACATAGCACAAAGCTCTCACAGCTCTCAGCACTATCTCAA